>OX608083.1:9649547-10249547 GCA_951509765.1 Sphenella marginata
TTCCTATTATTTCTTACATTGCAGTTACGGCCTTTTATACTTACATATGCGGCATACAATGTGGTGACATTAAAGCAAACATGTTTCTTCCACATGGATCCAAGTTTGCCACCAGCGTCCTTGGCATTTTGACATCTTATTAAACTTGTATACCACTGCATACAGGGTGCAACACGTTAGGAAATTTTCGATTACAAAAATTTAACAAAAACATAACGCAAACATACCTACATATGTGGGAGTTTATTATACATACGATTACATAGTAATTTTTTGGATTGTAATGCAGCGAACCGTAATTTAATGAGTTCTGTTTTTTTTTTGAAGATAGAGGTATGTGATAGATAAACAAATTATAAAATTGATACATATCATTAAACGCTTAACTTAAATAAAGAATACTCACAGCATGGCAATTTTCAATTAAAGAATAATACATAGCACTAAGCAATACTAATACCAATGCCAATAGCAATACATACATACATATAAAGTTCTCACCACTACTAATTTGACATTCTAAACATAACCACAAATTTACTAAGTTCATAGTTCTAGCTGCTACCAGTAAACTACTTAAGTTTCAATCATCAAATTTGCTAGCACATTAACCAACCTAAAAGTAACCAACACTTAATAATAGTAGGAAGTAATGGGGCAGCACACATGATTAATTACTCATTACTCTAATCAATTCAAATAAATTTTTAGTCATTAATCACTATTTAATTGAATGTATGCTTAATTTTAGTTTGATAGAGATTAGACAAGATAATTAAGTAGATACCACAGAGTAGAGTAGAGAGCAATAATAATAAAAGCAGTTTGGTAATTAGTTCAGTAGCAGATGTGTGCTTCAATGTCTCGAAGAGAGTGTAGATAGAATGAGTGAGCTGACATGTATGTGTGTGTTCCTAACAAGTGAGTTTAAGAAATGTGAGAAAATAAGTGGAGAAAGCTGTGGAGTTGTAAATGATTTGCTTATATGACAAGGTGAGAAAGTTTTAATTGAGTAGGTTAATTTGGTGAAACTTAAAATTGAAAAAAATAACAACAAAGAGAGCGTAAGTTCGATTGTAACCGAACATTTTATACTCAGCTGTGAGCTTTCGATTTGAGATTTCGTTATCGAAATGCAATATGACGGCAACAAATCCGATAGGTGGCGCGCCGGTCGCCTTATCTCTATTACTACCATTAAAACACATTTTTTTTTAGTTTCGCTAGGGGGCCCCGCGATCGCGATAGTAATTTTTCAAAGGTTTGTAAAAATGGAACATATGGAATCCATGAGGAAGTACTTCGGAAGTTTTTCGGGACCCTTTCGGGATTGTTTTTACGTTTTTTGCGGGTTTTTTTCCCGATAGTTTCCGGATATTTTTTAATCTTTTTCGCGACCATATGAAAAAAATTTTCGGAATTATTTTGGAACTTTTTCGGGATTGTTTCGGGATTTTTTTTGTTATCACTTTGAAACAAATGCTGAAGCAGACAGACTGGCATGGGTTAAGCAACTGCTTGTTAACTCCTAAACAGTTTGACCCTTAGTCCATATCTATCAGTTTTGGACTTTTTGGGACTGTTATCGGATAGTTTCGGGATAATTTTGGGACTCGGAAACTTTCGGGAAAATTTGAAAACTTTTTCTGGATTATTTTGGAACTTTTTCGGTATTTATTTTTTATCACTTTGAAATCGTGATAGGTATGGCAATTACTTGCTACCTCCTAAAGAGTCCATACATATCTATCTCAACTATTTTATTCCGTTTCGTTGCTCAGCGGAGTATAAAAAAATTCATATTTTCGAATTTTGTAAAATGTTTTGCTCGTCACTGCAGATATGTCGATGACATGATGACACATGCATGTGCTGTATTTGCATGTTCGAATGCTTCAAAAAATTTTAGTATCCAAAGCTAGTAAACTTTCAAAAAATGTGTGTAGGTGTGTGTGTATAAATGTAAGATTACACTTGGGTGTAATTCGAAAAAAATTTATACCAGCTTTTTCCACTTTTTGCTTACATTATTGACAGCCAAAAAAAAACAAACAAAAACCAAAAACAAAATGCAAAAACATGAGTGAGTAAATAAACTAACAAATCCAATAGTGAGCAAGGAAAAGTGTGTAACGTGTGGTGTGCGGGTGTGTGCGTGAGTGGGTAAGGGCTGTGTGTGTGTGTATTTCAATTTGTAGCAAATAAAGCATATATAAATAAGTAGCATAGTATGTAGATTTTTATTTGAATGCTAACTAAATATAACTACGCAACACACGCTTGATAACATTTCAAGCAAAATGCTTACCGGCTTTGCTTTCGGTTTCTGTTTGGCTTGACGCTTCTGCTTCAACATATTCCAACGCCAAAGCACCGAATAATGCGGAATTTT
This sequence comes from Sphenella marginata, assembly GCA_951509765.1. Lineage (NCBI taxonomy): Eukaryota > Metazoa > Arthropoda > Insecta > Diptera > Tephritidae > Sphenella > Sphenella marginata. The sequence goes on from OX608083.1 coordinate 9,651,940, forward strand.
TGCAGCGACTTAACGTTGACACTTTTCTAAATGAAAATTCAAAATATGTGCGTTTGTTGCTTTTTGTTTTTGTTATACTTGAGTTTAAAGTTGTTTGCTTAAGTTAAGCGCCACCTGCTTGCTGTTGTTGTTGTTGCGCTGTGGGATGAGCTTACGTTGAAAATGACAAGTCGACACGTACAAAACGAAATTTCTCTCAACAATTTCTTAACGCGTGTTCAGTGTCTTTCATGCAACCAAGTACTTTGCAAGCGAGTAGCAGCCGAAATTGATGAGAATTTGTTGAAAATTGTTGTAGCGTTGAATTGATCTGTGTCACACCGAGAGTGTTAATTTAGTTTAGTGGAAATTTGCTGTCTACTTTTGTTGCTGTTTGGTAGTGCTTTTTAACTACTTCACACTGCTTAAGCGCCCGCACACTTCTTATTTGCCTATCGCTAGTTTTGATGTTTCTTTTTGTTCCTTTTTGTATTTGCTCGCTATTCTTCTTATTCGCAAGAATTTATGTTTGCAGTTGACAGCAGCAGTCAGAGCGGCAATTGTTTTTTATGGCATGTCTGCAGCGAAGTTCTTTTTGGTTGGCAGTTGAAATAGCAAAAAAATGCCAACGATTGCAAAATAGAGTGAAGAAAAACTAAGTTTTAGGTATAGCAATTTCACGCTGTATAGGTTAAAGTATGAAAATCGGAAGCTGTCGAAAGGGGGGGGGTTGAGATTTAGTATTAATCTTAGTAGCCTAAGAAAGCATGTAGGTTTTTGGAAATGAAATGACAGTGATAGACTGTCGTTGTAGTTGTGTCACATTTGTGGAAAAGAGATTTCATTGTATTTGAGCTATGGCAGTATTTAAAGGCGTAGAGTTGTCATTGAGTTTATTTTCGTTTGTATTTTACTTCACAGCACAACTTAGTTTTGGTTTTTTTTTTTTTTTGCAAGTTTATTTTATCTTTATTTTCACTTTCTTCACTCAGCATAGATACTTCTTCTTACGCGCCAATCATATGAACACTTTACACTTGTTGTTGTATATACTTAAAAAAAAATCGTCAGCTAACACCGGCAGCACTAACAAAAGTTCATTAGATTGAGTAGGTTAGAGCTTGAAGTACAGTGGCGTTCAAAATTTTAGATCTTATTAAAAACGGATGGGTAACAACGAGTTTCTTCTTCTTTTTTGTTAGCTCTCAAGCTCAAATAAAATTAGGAGAAAAGGTATGGAGAATATTTGTATATATTGAAATTGCTGGTCAAGGAATTCTATTACTGAAAATGGTATTGAAAAATATTCTAAAATAATCCCGAAAGTTCTCCAAAGAGTTCCGAAATCATCACGAAGAGTATAAAAATTGTCCCGAAACTATGAACAAAATTAACTTTAAACTATACCAAAGTGATCCCGAAAACAATCACGAAATGATGCAACAGAAATCCCGAATTTATCCGACAAAATCCCTAAATGGTACTGAAAACTAGCGCGAATTGATCTCGAAAAGTTCCACAAATGGTTTCGCAAAGTCCAAAAACTGTGCCGAAATTATCCCGAAAATAGTCCCGAAAATGTTTCGAAAACAATTCGAAATTGATCTTATACAGATTTCGAAATGATACCGGAAAAGTTTCGAAATTATCACAAAAATGTCCCGAAAACTTTTCTGAAATGAAAAAAGTCAGGAAAACAATGCCGCAACGATCCCGAAATATATCTGACAATAATCCAGACATATGACAAAAAAATTCGGTAATCGCACTGAAAATAATCCAGAAATGATCCAAAAATCGTGCCTAAATGATCCTTAAAATAGTCCCGAAAACGCTCCGAAATCAATTTGTATTCCTCTTCTAATGATTCCAAAATGGTAACAGAAAGGTCTCAAAATAATCCCAAAAACCCCCAAAAAAGTATTCCGAAATGATCATCAAGAAGTCAAAAATGGTCCCAAAAAAGTCAAGAAAACAATCCTGCAACGATCCCGAAATAGTTCCGACAATAATCCCGACATACTACAAAAAAATTCCGTAATCGCACTAAAAATAATCTAGAAGTGATCCCGAAACGGTTTCAAAATTCTTCCGAAAAGGTCGCGAAATAATACTGAAAACCATTCCGAAATGATCGAGTCCTTGCCCCCAACAATTTTCGTTGCATCTATAAAATCTACTGCAAAAACAAATTTCATTAAGTTAACCTCAAAAAAATCGATCGAACTTTTGTTAGTCGCCGCTCTATTTAAATTTTCACACAATTGAAAATTATTATTGCATCAAATTTAAATACATTGTAACATGCAATTTACACATTTCAAAACTTTTTCACTTTTCACATTTTCTGTCTCTATGCAACACTTGCAAACAAATGTTGCTCATACGCAGCGTAGGACCACTTAGCACTCGACCACAAACGTAGATGTGCTACGCGCAGGTTAGTGAAATGTACATAGGACATTGGTTATAGAAAAAACTGTCACAGGACAACACAAATTTCTTTGCATAATTTGATTGACAATAATACATTTTTTAATTTTTCCAGGAAACACGAATTTTTGTTTAGTATTTAACGAATGTTAGTAAAAAAAAAAATTGTTCACATTTATAAGTATGTATGTATGTGTAATTTTACATGAAGTGAGTCAAAGGAAAACACTGTGCATTTACTTGTTACAATTATCAAAGTTCATCACACGAATACATTTTTTGTTATTCAGCTGTTGTTGGTTGTCTCTCCTTTTTCCAATATGTGATTGTGATCGTTGATATGAGCCGCAAATTGTGTTATTATAAATTCATCGTAATTGTTATTGGTTCACAGCACATGTGGATTGTTGAAAAAAATTATGCGTAGACAAAAACTTGTGCAAAATAAAAAGTAACGCCTACATTATACAATGAAATACCTTTTACCGCAAGGACGTTGTACAATTATAGTTAATGTTTTTGCGTTTTCGTTTATTTTTCAATTGTTATTTTTTTTTACTTTTTTTTTTAATTTGATTATGCTTCAACAACTTGCGTATTTTTCCTGAAATTTAACGGCTCTGTTTTAAAAATATTATTTTTTTTTTCATAGCAATACCTTCAATGTTATGCCTGCGCAGTGCAGCATATTCACACATTAGCCTGGGCCGAATAAAAAAAAATTTTTTTTTTTTGTTAGAAAATAATATTGTGTCTATTTTTGAGAACAACGCAGAAAATCTCAAAAAATGCGTCGATGTTATTCTCATAAATTTTTTTTTTTTTGCACAGTCTACTATGCATGCATATTGTTTCATACAATCACAATAAACAAATAGCATTTACCTTTTTTGGCTTCGTCACTTGCACTGTTCGCGAGTACTGATGATACACCTGCACATGATTCGATGTAAATTTACCCAACATTGATTGTGTCGTTTACGTTTCACGCGCTCCTTTGACTCTGCTGTTTAAATGCGGCAAATTGTGAAAACAAAAATCTGCAAATGAAAAGAAAGAAAAAAAAAGAAATTTATAATGAAGTGCGTTGTAGTTACGGTAAGTCATTTTAAACAAAAAAAAAACACAATTATTAAAAATTTAAGCAAGTATAATTTGAGTTGTTTTTTTCGTCACCACTTAGCGACTTCTGTATGAAAAAAAAGCAATATAATTTAATTTATTAATTAAAAATTGTGAAAGTCAGTACTTTGTAATAACATTACTAATCCTTAAAATTTAAATCCCAAATAACCGTGATTCTTTACAAAAAGATGGCATCCCTAATACACCAATGTACAATAATTCAAAATATTACGTATACGCAGTGTAGCTTTAACTGCGCTACATTTTTTTTTACGCTTTATAATTGAAATTAATGAAATACATATGTTCAATTATACTGATTGCGTATCAACATAATTTAATCATGCCAGTGAAATTACCAGCTATTTTGTAAATAAATTATAAATTTGCGACAAGCATTAAAAAATTTAAAAAAATTCTATTTACAAAGGCGAAGTAAATTAAATAATTTCTCTTCAACTTGTAATTTTGAAATACCAACACGTTCAAGGCTGATATCTGTTGAATGAGCTAATTAATCAGAAAATTTATATGTTTCAAAAATAAAAGGAGAGGCAAAGAAAACTTCCGCCTCTAGAAGTGATTGGTTTAACTTCCCGATTTGAGATAAATACGAAATATTTGTTTGAGATCTGATTTTTGTTACATTTCTGCTAATATTCAGATCGGTTTCATGCCCTTCAAAGTAGAAACGCCAAGTTCCAATAAATAACTTCTTTATGACTTTTTCATCGGCATCAAGTTCTTGAAGGATATTTTTACATATGTGCTTCTAAAATCAAATAGACGTCTTACCATAATGAGGTCAATGAATTTCTACCTTAGCTAAGCGCAATTTCACTCAAAACCTAAGTGAGTGAGTATGATATTCAACTCGCATACTTCAGCATTTACCTTTGCATAGCATTATTTACACACATGCTTCAACTTTATATATACATAAGCACTTTTGTATGTACATAAGTCAGCATGTACACATTAATTTTGTCGACAGCTTCTTCAACAACCATCAATATACACAAATAATGAGATGTACGAAGTTAAATATTCATAGCAATTACTTATAATTGCAGATCATTCACACTTCCGCACACTTAACGGCACATATGTATGTACGTGCTTATGTACATATAAATGATGAGGTACAAATTTATTAAATATGTACATATATATATTTGTCATATACTGTTTTACAAGTGCGACAGTGATGAAAAAAAAATACAAAAACTTTAAATATTTGCGAAAATTGTAAATATACATATACTTGAACTATTCCTTGAGGGATCAACTAGTTTTGCAACTCAAAAAATGGTGAAAATATTATGTATGAAATTTTCAAAATAAGTGTTTAAAATTAAAAATTGAAATGAAAAATGTGGCGTACTGCACTGGTGCCCCTCCAAACACCCAGTTTCCTACATCACTTTTCAAAGTCAGCAAAAGCTTCAATACATCATTATGCGCTTAACCAACACTACTAATGGATATTCAATGACTTAACAGCTCATTAATTCCCAAACTCATTTCCATATGTGCTATTTCGCATGCAAGTAGCAATAACAAAACCAGTAATCGCATTCAAGGAACAAAATAAATTTAGTATATTTCCTTGTATAACTTCGAGGACATATTGCAATACGCAATGGATGGCGCACAAGAACTTTTACTGCGGGAATATTTCACACCTACCTTTGTAATAAAATTTTGTATGTAACTAACAGCTTAAATGTGCTCAAGATTGTAATCCAAATTAAAACAATTCAAAATGAGGAACAAAATATGAAGAAAAAAATTGCTTAAGGCTCATTTCACACTAAGTGATAAAGAAGTTTTTTTCGTAAGCACTTAGCACTGAATGAATCAAATATCAATATAAAATATTTTTTCTTTTTATCTTTTCTATAATTTTTTTTTTCCATTTTTTATTTATTAATTTGTTTTATTTTTATTTTCATTTAACTTTTTATTATTGTTTTTTGTTAATTTTTTTTCTTTTTAATTTGTTGTTTGTTGTTTTTTCCGAAATATTTTTTTATATATTTTTTTTTTAATTTTTATTATTTTTTTTTTAACTTTTAATTTTTATCTTTTGTTATTTTTTTTGAATTCGTTCCAAATTTTTATTTTTATTTTTTTTTTATATTTTTTAAAGCATTTTTAATTTTTTTTAAAGCATTTTAAATTTTTTTTAAATGTTTTTTTTTTTAAATTTTTTTAAAAATTTTTTTTGAATTTTTTTTCAAAATTGGTTTTTTTTTTCAACTTTTCTTTAGTTATTTTTTTTTATTTGTTTTTTGTTGTTGGTTTTTCTTTTTAATTTGTTTTTAGTGTTTCCCAAATTTTTTGAACTTTTTCATTTATATTTTTTTTCAATTAACTTTCTATTTTTGTTTTTTGTTAGTTTTTTTCTTTTTCATTTGTTGTTTGTAGTTTTTTCCGAAATTTTTTTTTATATTTTTTTTTTTTTTTTTTTACCTTTTTTCAAATTATTATTTCAATTTATTCAATTTATCAATTTTACTGCAAAAAATATTTCATTTACGCTGTATACAGTTCTTTAAGTTAATACCAAAAATTTTTGTTTTATTCAGACATATCACACCCGCCACCGTGTTGTGGCTATTAGGGGGGGGCGGAAACGACATAACAACAATCTGCTCTTGAAGCTAGCAAGAGTCGCCAAACATTGTTTTACCTACCAGACAGAGGAATGCCAAGAGCAAAAAACAAAAAAAAAGTTAAAATCGATGGGCTATGAAATAAAATTATTGCGAATTTTCGATTTTATGTTACAAATTTATTGCCTTGCAATTACGAGCAGCAAAAATTTTAAATTAATAAACTAGAAATCATTTCAGAATGTCAACTAAAAGATAAGTCCCAAGATATTTACTCTAAACGAAGCCACTTAAATTTCTTGGAAATTGAAAAAATAAAAATAAAAAAAATTCTCGCGATGAGTGCTGACAGCCAACCGAAGATACATAAGTCACTTATTTAAGTCGAGTGTCGTGTTGTTTTTAAGAGGGATAACAGCCACAGCGTGTATTGAAGAAACAAAGCGAAGCAACACAAAAATTTTTATTTTGCGTAACGTTATTAGATGAAGGAGATATTGAGCGCTATAGAAATAATTCAATTTAGATAGCTGACTCAATTACGTGAAATGGTTGAAAGCAATGGAATTGCAAAATAGGTAAAGAGAGGAAGGTAGGAATAAAATTGAAAAAAAAATATGTTTATTTGTATATAACAACATTTTAAAGTAGGTATACAAGTTATACAATAAATTGGCGAAAACAATAAAAGAAATGCCAAACTAATAGCAACTAAAGAAATGTTGTTTTGCAACAGAAATGGTGAATTCAAAAGTCTACAGAGAAAACAGTGTTGCCATTTGCTGGACTAAAGTCGCATCCCTTAAATAAATTACCGACTTTTACTTGAATCGATTTTTTTTAATTTATCGATTTTATTGAAGCTGAACATCGATTTCTAGTAAATCGTTTATAACAACTAGAAAGTTGAAGTAAATTTTTGCAGTTCAAAAATTAGTTAAACTATATACACACTGCAGCTGAAGACACATATTTCCACCTGATCGACTTTTTAACTGACGTTCACTTAAATTAATTATTAAATATTTTTCGCATAAAAATTGGTTTATCGATTTTTTTAAGAGACGATTTTTCATAAATCAATATATCTCTCAAAAAAGTCGATCAATGAGAAATCGATTTTTGAGACTCGACATCCATAATAGACAAATTTTAATATTCAAACGAGTTTGAAAGAGAGTTTGTGTGAGTATCGATTAGTTTTAAGGGAACCGAATTTCACAAAAAATAAAAACTGTTTTATCGATTTTTTTAAGAAAAGATTTTTCATAAATAGATATATCTCTCAAAAAAATCGATTAATGAGAAATCGATTTTTCAGACTCGACATCCATAATAGACAAATTTTAATTTTCAAACAAGTTTAAAAGGAAACTTGTGTGAGTATCCATTAATTTTAATGCAAGCGAATCTCACCAAAAATAAAAACTGTTTTATCAATTTTTTAAGAGACGTTTTCCATAAATCGATATGTCTCTCAAAAAAATCGATTAATGAGAAATCGATTTTTCGGAATCGACATACATAATATTTATTTTCAAAAGCGTTATTTACAAATTTATATAACAATTCTTACATAAATCCACAATTCCTTTTGCATATCTTTGCATTCATTCTATTTAAAGTATTTCCGTTTCACATTTATTTCACCCTTGCCGCGCAAGCAGCAAAGTTCAAGTGACCACTCTTGAAGCAAATCCATGGCTTACCGCAAACAAGCAATACTTGAAATCTTTACAAAACAGGCCAGGAGAAAAGAGAAAACTGCAAAAACACAACAAAAAGCAAACAGCAGTCATGCAGCAGCGCAGCAAGGTTCACACAATATATCACATACACTGTGACACTAAGCAGGTGGCCTGGGACATACTCGACACTACTAAACAAACGAACTCAGTATGGTAGTGTGACAGTGTCGCATTAGAAGTTTTAATTGAAATGAAATACTGGTAGTAAGTATGCGACAACGTTGTGCAAACTGTGAAGGAGTTAAGTGAAAAATGTGAGAAATTTGCTAAAGCCATCAAGGCACACAATTACTACAAACGAGCGCGTTGTTACAAATAAATAAAGTCACGGTGGCGCAAGCACACATGTGTGAGGAGGTGTGTGGGGGAAAAAGACATGCTGGCGTTCAATGTCAACGATAATATTAAGAGTTATTTCATAGTAATAACATTGCTTCCATACCTATCTTATTTACTCGCCTTCTTTCTCTTCTGTTTTCTGTTTTCTGTTTTCCCTTTTTTTATTTTTCTTTGATTTTTTTTTTCTTTTGATTTTTTTTCACACAAACAATTCCTCATATTATCGCATTATTACTTTCTTAGTGGTTTATGCTTTCGTGCACTTTTTGTGTGAAGCGCTCACTGAGTTGTAGACAGCATTACTTTTCTATGGTTCACAGCTTCTTTTTTTACCCAGAACACATACTTGATGTCGTGCCTACATTCGTGGTTACTGAGCAACCTTCTTGTTTCTTGCATCTTCCATTCACTGCTTACTTAACTCTCCTCGTTCGTAAGCCTTTTCATACTCAACAATGCTGTCATGTATTCACCAAGTATTTCATTTATTCACACGAGCACTTTAGTATTTTGGTATGTTTGGTTTATAGGGTGGGGAGTTCACTTGGCTCGATAGTTGTTTCACATATATAGCTGCTTATGTCGGTTTACATTATCCACCTTAAGGGGATATGAGACGGTATAAAGCAAGAAAGCTCAATAAATTAATTATACTTAATAATCAAGCGACTTTGGTCGGAGTAGGCAATTGAAAAGTGCTCTCTCGAAGAACTTAAAGTACCCAAGAAGATTTAATGGCGCACTGTATAAGCTCAACGGATCAAGCCCCAGAGGTCTCTTTAGCTAGGGCATACCAAATGGTATTCTTCCAAAAGGGTCTTATACCTTCTACTATCACGAACAAGCAACGTCTTTAACTTGAAAAGCATTCATTAAAAACAATTTTCACTTTTAATCAAAAAGAAAAAAATTAAAATTTTAACAGGATATGAACTCTTTAACGTCTGCGAAAGCAACAAAGCGAAAGAATGGTTGGGCATAGTCAGCTGGTAAAGAGTTTTTGCAAAATTAATGTAGCGAAAGCGCCAACAAGAATGAACGAATGAATTCAAAAGCCCATTTCAGCGTAACGAATATGAAAGAGTACTGCACATATACATATGTATTCCTGTGTATGTGTGTGTGTATGTGGGGCAGAGTGTGTGTGTGTATGTGCTTGTGTGCATGTAACAATGAGTACGGCAATTGTAATAAATTTAAAACGAAAATCCACACCAATTACGTCAATTTGCCGAGGTTTCAAATTGTAAGAAAGAAGCTTGGGAAAATGATGAGGCGAGGCAAAAGTGTCAATGGCGCAACTTGGGACTTACACTTGGTTGAGTTAACTGCAAGAATTGGCTGAATGAGTTGACTGTAACGTACGCAAGCACTGGCGAAGTAAAAAAGAAAAAGCGACTTGCACCTTAAGGGAAATAAACAATTTTCTATCAAGAAAAAAAGCTTAATTTAGCCTCAGTCCTCCGTGTCGTACTAGCAGGTTTCGCCAATTGCACGGAAGACTAGCTATTACAAAGGCAGGAAAGTAAGTAAAGACTTTCTTTGGGATAGCACACTGTGGGAATGGTTGGCGACAAGCTCGAGCTCAACTTTATAGAGATTCGGTCAGTAAAATTCATATAGAACTTTTTTCCGGGGTGCGGATTCATATCTATCAAAATCAGTATAACCTTGTTTGGTCCGTCATCTCTCATTCCATGAATAAATGCGCCAACTAATTAAGATGGAGTACTCCTACAATAGTAATAGTAGTAGGAAAATAAACAAAAAAAATTCAGAATTTATCCTGTGCTACCTTGGTAAATACTTTTCAGACGCTGACATTCACTTTCACATCTTCGGCACAGCTGTCGCAGAATAAATTTACCGCAAAATTTATATATCAACCCGATCGTAAACAAAATCGACTATAAGATTTTATTACTATTATTATTGAAGGTGGCAGCTGCATTTGTGTGCTAATATAATTTAATAATAATACTTTTATTTGCTCCTATTTTCCAACATTATTAATTTTATGACACCCGAAGTTCTAGCTCAAATCATAAACAAAATAAAACTACTCATGCGTTCTATTCGGTGAAGTGATTGTGAAATCTAACGCACCTCGAAAAGGTTCCGTAGAATACATAAGTTTGAAATCATAACAAGGAAATGTGTATGTGGATGTAAATTTAACATCCCAGCAAACAATTTGCTGAACTTTTTGTCAATTAAGCTGAGGTGAGCTTCATGTAAGTCTTTTGCAAGCGTTATAAATTCGACATTTACATAATATTTGTTTTTGTAAGTGTTTTGTAAATGTCATTTAGATCTGGTACTTCTTCAACGTAAATAAATCAGGGCTTATGTAACTAACATCAATTACAAAAAAACAAAAAAAATGTAAAGACAAAGCTCATATCCACCATCTGGTTTGCTTATATCTGAATGCTATGAGGATTAATTTTCATACAAAATTGTTGAGTGGGATATCAAAAACATTTGTCCCATCTATAAGTGTCAACTGTTAGAAGAGCCGGAGTGCATAAAGTATTCAATTTCTTTTCACAGCTGCTTTTAAACACAAGCGAAAGGATGATAACCTTTTTCACGCATGTTTGCTATGAACAGCCATAAATACTTACATAGGAGGCAAACCAATGATTTGTATAATGCCTCAGAATATGAAGGACAACTACACACAACTTATAATATAAAATACAATAAAATAAAATATAATAAAATAAAATAAAATAAAATAAAATAAAATAAAATAAAATAAAATAAAATAAAATAAAATAAAATAAAATAAAATAAAATAAAATAAAATAAAATAAAATAAAATAAAATTAAATTAAATTAAATAAAAGAAAAGAAAAGAAAAGAAAAGAAAAGAAAAGAAAAGAAAAGAAAAGAAAAGAAAAGAAAATTAAATTAAATTAAATTAAATTAAATTAAATTAAATTAAATTAAATTAAATTAAATTAAATTAAATTAAATTAAATTAAATTAAATTAAATTAAATTAAATTAAATTAAATTAAATTAAATTAAATTAAATTAAATTAAAATAAATTAAATTAAATTAAATGAAATTAAATTAAATTAAATTAAATTAAATTAAATTAAATTAAACTAAATTAAATTAAATTAAATTAAATAACGCTGCTACAAAAAAAACTGATTGCACTCCACTGTACGTATTCCATTTTCATATAAAAACTAAAATATTTCCTGCTGTTGGTACATACGTATGTGTATGCACTCCAGATATGAGGTCAACGAGTCGAAAAGGTTTTCACTTCATAGCACGACAAATGCTCATACATATTCATCCATGAGTTAGTAAGGTCAATACTTGCCAGGTTTTATCAAGATGGAACAAAAAATTTAATAACTTCAAACATATGTACATACATACATAAATATGTGTGTGTATGTGTGTTTTAGCTTTAACTTACATATGTTTGTCCTGCTTTAAATTTTCTTGTAACTCACTTACTTTCATTTTTTGTTTTCCTAGTTTGCCTCTCTCCTATCTCAATGATTAAATCCATTACCAGCCTGACGTACATACTTACGTTTGTGTTTAAGTCATTTTCACTTCTGGTTTAAAAATTTTTTTATGAAATATTTCTTCCTCTCTGCGCATGAATTGCGTATACAGTTGAGTAAGCACAAAAGCATCTCAAGGCTTCAACGCATTTTGTGGCAGCAGGTTCTATGACTTCTTTTTATGTCAAAGTGAAATTTTTTTTTATGCATTTAATTAGTTTTTAAAAGTCTTCTTGTGATTTGCTGTTCTTGCCAGTGATATTACTTACGTAGTTTGCTTTGAGAGTATTTTTGACAGACATATTCTAGCTGTTGGGAAACCAACCAAAGTGGTTTGGTCAAGATAAATCCCAACTTCTAATCAAAATACTGTTTAGCGACTTAAATGGCAGTTTGGCTAAAGAAGAAATCTTTGGAATGGAGACGTCTATTTCAAAAATAGCAGACGAGACAGAGACCCTATATGCTATTATTCAAGTCTAATAAAAAATTGTACACAAAAGCTCTGTTCAAAGCTCAAACACCAGCTTAAATCAACATGAGGCTGTATAAGCGCCTGAAGCTGTGCTATTCGGCTGGCTATAAAATACAAAGCAGCGCGCTTTTAGTGTAGCAAATTACATTTCAGCAATATTTTGTGCTCAAATAAAAAACAATTTCTTTTATATTTATTTATTAAAGCGCAATTATTGCATTTATTTGTTGTGTGGCAAGTGTCGTTGTTGCGGTTAAGGCTGTTGTGGCGGGGAGGGGCGGCAATTATGCTTTTGGCGGCTTTGCTGTTGGTTGAATGTTGTTTTTGTGGCTGTTTCCGGTCGCTGCTACTTATTTAACATGATTTTTATTGCCTACACAAAAGTGAACTTTTGCAAGGATACTAAAGCTGGTATGAGCAAACAAAGAAGAAGCTTAATGACACTAAAAATCAATGAAGCAAAGAATAATAAGCCAAAGTTCTCAAGTAAGGGCATTTTATTCTTTGATTTAATGTTTGTCTGTGTTTGCGGTTGCTTCCACAATTCCTCACAGACAATATATGGCACTTTATTGTCCTCAATGGGAGTTAGCCATGACCCTTCAGCCAGCAACTTAAGCTGCTTCGTCTTAGCGTCGTGCTCGAAAAACTTTTAACAGCATTCGCTTAGAAGATGTGTCACAGTATTAAAGAGAATAGATGCAATACAAAAATAACACACATACATATAACATTGTTATAATAGCCAAAAAAAAAAAAACATAACAAAATAAAAAAATTATAAAACATTATAAAAAAAATAAAAAAAAATTATAAAAAAATTAAAAAAAAATTTAAAAAAAAATTATTTAAACAAAAAAAAATTATTTAAACAAAAAAAATATAAAAAAAAAAACAAAACAAAAAAAATTATAGAAAAAAAAATATTAAAATATAAAATATAAAATAAAAAAAAAATTTTTTAAAATAGTGTCCTTTGTACGTTAAACTCAACAACATATTGTGGCAAAACGCATTTATTTTATTCGCCATAAAAGTTACCACTCAGACAAAAAAAAATTCCAGCGCACAAATACACTCATAAACCTGCACTTATTGTATGACCACCACCTTGGGCACTCGTTGGCACTTAACATTGTTGCCTTGTTACTACACATTGAATTGATTTTATTTGTTAAAAGCCACAACAACAACAACAAAGCACAAGCCAAAGGCGAAACTGAAAACAAAAACAACAACAAGCAAATCAATGTAAGCGCAACAGTTTGTGTAACAATAAAGTCAAGCATCCAACAAGCTGCAGCAGCCAACAGTTACATACATAAATATATATTTGCTTTAGTAGTTATTGTTAGAGAGCACACATTTTAATGAAAGTGTGTATACGTAAGTGATAGAAATAAAAAATAAAAGAAACAACAAAACATGTTAGCTTAATGTCAAATAATGGTTGCTGAAATTTTTTTTGAATTTTCATTAAAATTGTAGTTTGATGCAGCTTTTGTTTGTGGCGAATGTGCAGTGCTGTGTGAGAATGTGGATGAGAATGCTTCTGCATGGATTTGAAGTACACGAATATTTGCAAAGGATCTCCCATTTATTGAATTTGCTTGCGATTGATTTTGAGACTATTTCTTGGAGAACTATTCATGGTTTTGCTGCAAAAATATAAATGTTTTATTTCAGAGTGAGAGCCAACCTCATTATTTCGAGATTTCACAATATTCCACAATTCAGAGATTCATCTCCTTTTTTTTAATAATTTCATGTAGCGCTCTCATTACTCAAAACTCATTTATTAGCGCCACTTGATAAAACGATTTCACACACGATTCATACACACAATGAGGCAGCTCACTTTAACTTATAATACGGCAATGGCGTACTTGTTACCATCTCAATGCACTTTTAAGCACTTCGTGAGTGCGCACAAACATTACGCACATGCCACACACACGCAAACATGCACGCACTCAAAGCAACAAACAGGCACGCATGACGCGCAAACAGAATAAGTAAATATCTGCAAGTGAACGCATTTATATGGACGCTTGAGTGAAACACGAAACTAGTCAGTAAAGATACTAGTATGCAACTAGTTTTGTTTTAACTGGTATCAAACTGGTCCCCAAAAAAGTAAATTTGTAATCCTTTGAAGACATTACAAAAATTTGATAAAAATGAAGGCTCGAAAATTTAAAATTTTTTGGCCCATTTGAAACCAGTTTAAAGATGGTTTTTTTGTGTGTGAAATCTGTTAAATGGTCATGTTAAGACTATCACTTGCTTGGTATGATAAAATTCGGTTCCCTTGCGCTTCATACTAGTTGCATCATAATTTTCAACAAATTGGTTTGACTGCAATGCATATCCTTTATAAGTTTAAACGCACTTATGCAGTAGCTTTGGTACGTATCCACTTATTATTTCAACTTTGTACAATGCAATAGTCGTGTTGTTACTTTTGTTGAAACCTAAAGCGAGTTGTTGTTGTTGGCAGACGCTTGCTTAAATTTCATGCCACTCACACACATACAAAGCTTCGTACGTGTGCGCTTAACAACTTGACTTTTGCATGCTTTGCTACCTACCGACCAACATATTTTCATGCTACCTTTACTTTGAAAAATTGTTATTGTTATAGTTGCTGTTGTAAACTCATTGCTGTGTTATTTATGCATGTGGGAATGGTGGAGATGTGAATTGTTGTAGATAGCAACACCGTACATTAACACATTTAAACTGCACTTACCAAGTATTACGCCATGTGTACATTAGACTGGACAAAAAAAATTCGATACTGAAAAAATTCTCTAGGCGAGCAGGAAACAATTTTTTTTAATTAAAATCAACAAATCTATCAGATAGCATAAAAATGTATCTTTAAAAATTAGGAAAAGTTCAAATTCGGAAAAAAAATTTTTTTTTGGTTTTTCAATAAGTCGTTTACGAAAAACAAACAAAAAAATATACATTAAAAACAAGAAGAAAATAAAAAAAAAACAATAAAAAAGCAAAAGAAATCACAAAAAGCAAAAAAAAAATACAAAAAGCAAAAAAAAATTAAATAAAGGAAAAATAAAAATAATAAACCCCAAAAAATATAAATAAAAATGGATGTTACCTATTAAGACGACTTAAACTAATATTACTTCCACACTCATCAACAAAAAGAACATTTATAAATTGAAACATTGAAACAAATTTTTAAATATTAGCTTTTCAAACATTTTTAAAAGAAATTAAAATATAATTTCAATAAACATAAAAAATTAAAAAAAAAAATTAAATACAATTTTCAAAAAAAAAAAATAAATATGATTTAAAAAAAAAATATTTATAAAATTTAAAAATGGTTTAGAAAAATTTTAATTTATTTTTCAAAACAATTAAAATATGATTTTAAGCAAATTTAATATAATTTAAAAACGCAAATTTAATTAAAAAAAAATTTAAATATAATTTTAAAACAAATTAAATATAATTTAAAAAAAAATTAGATATTATTTAAAAAAAAAATGGTTATATAATTTCTAAACAAAAATATGCATAACGTTAAAAAAAATTCAATATAAATTAAAAAAAGCAAATTTAATTTAAAAAAGATGCTAATATAACGTAAAAAAATGCAATAAAACTTAAAAAAAAAATTAAACATAATTTTCAAAAAAAAAAATTTTTTTTTGCCCCATTTAATGCATCATTAGACTTTTTATTTGCAGCTTAAGCTAGATGAGTGTGTGTATGCGTGTGTTACGACTGGTTTACCTGTGGCATTTCCATGATTTTATGTAGTGCAAGTTTGTGCGCTAACAATGTTGCAATTTAATTAGTGTGGCCACCCTGAAGGGAAAAAATATTTAGTTTCAAACTTGCTGATTTATTTCCATTTTTGTACGCACCTGTAATGGTACGCAGAATATTATAATTTTGTACACGCTAAGAGACGTTTGTCACGCTATAAAAGCAACGAGCATTTCTAAATAATTTTCCATTGTGAATTTTGCCACAATTTCGCGTACTTTGGGAATAAAATTATATGAAACTTTGAAAAAAAATGTAACAAATTTTACACTAGCCGCAAAACATTACGTCTCTTTAAAGGTCTATCATCAACATACATGTTCCGATTAAAGCCTCTGAATCATACAGAAAGTGAAGACTCGATGGCAAAGGGAGTATGAGATAGAAAGATTCTCCACAAGATCGATAGCCCATCCTATAATAATGACATCTCGAATAATGCAGTGGTTAACCTACTTTAAGTCTGAGTTCCTCTCAGGTATGGGTTTATACATACATATATGCTGGTCCTTATCTGTGTGTAGATGCTTGCGTTCGAATATGTTGCCTTACTCGCATACTGAGAGCTATGTATGTATATGGTGGTGTGCTATTATCAGCAACAAATTCTGCAGCAACCGTTGGTGCGTGAAATAGACTTTGTATATTAGTTTTGCAGTAAAAAAAAAAAAACAAAAATAGCAATCGAGTCAGAAAATAAAAAATAAACATTAGACAATTTCAGTTTCCTTTTTCTCTACAATCTTCACAGCTGCCCCCGTTTCCTTCTACGTACGTGATATGGCGCTTGTTTCGATGTATCTTTTATGATCAGCAATGTCACACAGCAACGGATGCAGCTTAGTTGCCATTTTTTTTACAGAATAATGAAGAATTTGATTTGATATTGTAATTTTGACTTTTTGATTGCATCCATATCGGTTTTAAAACAGGAAATAACCTTGCTACGTGATGTAGTTGTTTGTATACTCGAAAGACGTATGCAACGTAATTTTGCTTTTAATGAGGTTTATTGCAAGGAGAGGACTTATCAATAGTATGCTAACGACATTTGAAATTATAAATAAAAATAACGTTAAAGTGATTTTAATTGGATGAAAACTTAATGCTACACTCCATTAATTTCGATTCTAATACGGCAAAGAACACGGTTCAAGTAATACCTAAAGCTAATGTTACTGTTAAGGCTAAGGTTACTGTTACGGTTATGGCTTGGGCTTGGTTATATTGAGGTTGGGCAAACAGCTACGGTTACGACCACAACTTATGTTACGGTTACGGCTATGGATTTGGTTATGGTTACGGTTGTGGTTATGGGTAAGTCCACGGTTATGTTTATGGTTACGGTTACGGTTATGATTATGGTTTATGTAAATGTAGTTGGTCCGTTTATGATCAAGATTTTGGTAAAAGCTACAGTAACAAGTTATGTACATGTAAGATTGAGGTGGCGAGTACGCTATTGGTTACTGAGTGTTAGGAGAGCACTCAAAGCCACCTCCCCAACCAGCCAATCACTAACGTGGTTAGCACCGAACATTTTCATAGGTTTCTCATACATTTTTAAACAAATAGTTAAAGTTTACAAATTAATAGTCATTAAGCTTTTACTATTAGAACTTGCTCACAACTAAGAATTATAGCTGTTCGGGCCTAATTGGCATCCTTGCACCTGTGTGCATATCCTAATGTCATTAGTTACAATTGGCAAAACTGTTTTAGCAATTGTCAACCTTTGTTTACTTCCGTTTTACTTCTTCTATTAAATTGTATGAAAGTTAGTTGACGTGTTTTTCTTTAATCCTACGGCATCGGCAAGTCTAAGTCCTTTTCAAACCGGAAAGCAATATTTACCGCCAACAAATTGGTCCTTCGTTCCGGATAACGCATTATTTTCAGCTAAAAACCCGCATTTCGTCAATTTAATTATTCATACACCGCTAAAGTTATCTATGTACGCAAAATGTCTACATTAAAAGCTAGAGACTCGTCTTTAAATGCAATAAAACGTCACTTGCAATCAAGCAAATCTGATGCGCTCGCAGTAGATACTGAGATGGCAGCAACCTATTTAGAATTGCTCGAGGAACAGTGGGGGCGATTTTGCATAGCGCAGCAAGAAGTAGAGTTCGCATGTGGTGCGGAGACCTTAAGCTTGGAGGAACAGTCACGCATACAAGCTGAAGGCTGGTATGCCACCGCGAAAACAAATTTAAGACGCATTATTTCTGTTTCTAAACAGCCATCTTCACCATTTACGAGCCCAGTTATGCATTCTTCAGTGCCGCTGCCAAAGCTGCAACTGCCTTCATTTAGCGGCGATCCCACCGAATGGGTACCATTCCACGATGCATTCTGCTCCCTAGTTAATGCAAATAACAGCCTATCTAATGGGCAGAAACTACATTACCTGCGCAATTGTCTAAAGGGAGAAGCATTCGATTTAGTAAGCAGTTTGGCGGTAAGTGACAGTAATTATATTGAAGCATGGGATTTATTGATCGCCAGGTACAAAGTGGTGCGAGTTATCGTTGATTGTCACATCAAAGCTCTGACATCAGTAGAAAGAGCTACAAAAGATTCCGCAAAAGCCATCAAGCATGTGCTGAATATCACACTACAACACGTTGGTGCTTTACGTGCACTCAAACGGCCAGTTGAATTCTGGGACGACTTTCTCGTGCACATAACAGTGTCAAAATTAGCATATGAAACACGCAAGCAGTGGGAGTTATCTTTAGTGGAGGACGAGCTTCCATCGTTCAACGCGCTTAAAGATTTTCTCGAAACTCGTGCACGATCTCTAGAGATGGTACCCCTTGCAACCGCTAACGCAAAACCTACTGCAAAGAATGTTTTGCACTCCGCGTTTCAGGCAGAAACAAAACGTAACAAACCGCTCGATATTACTCGAAATTTAGCTTGCGTATATTGCAATGACGATCACAAAATATACAGTTGTCTGAAGTTTAGTCAACTCAATGCAAATGCCAAGTTGTCCGCTATCAAACAACAAGGTTCTTGTTTGAACTGTCTCAGTAAGGGGCACCTTCTCAACAAATGCCGCAGCGCATTATCATGTCGAATATGCCAAAAACGTCACCACACTTTGCTACATGCCAGTTTCGTTAGCAATCCAACCGCCGAATCTGCTCAAACCGCCGTCGACAAGAATATCAATGTCTCGTCACATCATGCAGACACCGATCGTGTCATCTTACTAGCAACAGCAGAAGTTTTACTACAGGATTGCATGGGTCGTTGGCAACCCGCTCGTGCACTAATAGACAACGGCTCTCAAGCGTCGTTCATCACTGAAGCTTGCGTCCAGCGTCTGCGACTCCCTAGAACTTCATCAACGACTTACGTCACAGGTATTGGCTCGCTAGATGGAGGTCGTACAAAGGGCGAAGTTCAGGTATGCGTCTCACCACGCTCATTAGAGCAAAGCTTTCAAGTGAGTGCCTTAATTTTGTCAAAAATTACCAATGATCTTCCAAACTGCGAGGTACCCAAACATTTTTGGCCGCACATTCAAGATATACCACTGGCTGACCCCAATTTCTCACAACCGAGGCCAGTAGATATTCTCATTGGCATGGACGAGATGGACAAAGTCCTCTTAGGTGGACTCAAGAAAGGAGAATTCGGTACGCCTATGGCGCAAAATACTTCGTTCGGTTGGGTATTGTTTGGCAACGCATCTACCTTGCAAACCCACCCTGCATTCGTATCAACATATCTCTGTGACACGCAACTAAACCATCTCGTCAGCCAATTTTGGGAGCTCGAGGAGCTGCAACCAAGAAAGCACTACACCCCAGAACAAATCCTATGCGAAAAATTATTCGACGATACAACCGAAAGATCACCAGACGGTCGCTATATAGTGCGATTGCCAATCAAAAAAGAGATTCCGATAGGGGAGTCTAGGAACGCTGCAGTACGCGCATTGCTCCGTATGGAGAAAAGGTTTGTGACGAACGACCGCCTCAAACGTGACTACGTCGAATTTATGCAAGAACTCATTGATCTGGGTCATATGGAGCTGGCTGGCCCAGTTACAAATCGCACTTACTATATGCCGCATCACGCAGTCGTCAAGGAAACGAGCTCCACTACCAAACTTAGGGTGGTGTTTAACGCATCGATGAAGACGTCATCCGGAAAATCCTTAAATGACGCACTTATGGTAGGGCCGCAACTACAACAAGACCTGTTCTCGATATTAGTACGCTTTCGAACGCACCGCTACGGTATCATCGCTGATATAGCGAAAATGTACAGGCAGGTCTACGTCGCATCACAAGACGCTGATTATCAACGAATAGTTTGGCGTGAGCATCCAACCGAGGCGCTACGTGACTACCGCCTCTTGAGAGTTACATATGGGGTAGCTTCCGCATCTCATCTTGCAGTAAAGTCGCTACACCAAGCAGCACTTGACGCAGGGGAGACTTACAAACTAGCAGCTAAGGTCGTGTTGTCCGACTTTTACATGGACGACCTGTTGACCGGGGCAAATACCTTTCAAGACCTGGCTTCGCTTCAAAGGGATGTTTCCGTCGTGCTGTCGCAGCGCGGCTTCGAACTGCGCAAGTGGGCAACTAATTGTCAACCATTAAAACAACGAATACCGGACGTATCCAAACAAATGTCGCACCTGTTAGCTGAAGGTAACGAAGTTCGCACCCTGGGGTGCATCTGGCATACAAACAGCGACATGCTTTCCATATCAGTCAATTTAGACGCGTTGCCTCACAATCTTACAAAGCGCGCATTTCTGTCCGATACTAGTAAAGTATTCGACCCGCTGGGATTAGTTGCTCCGTGTACGATACGATCTAAAATTTGGCTTCAGTCTATTTGGCGCTCGAAGGTGGACTGGGATGAGTTGGTGCCCGCTGAGATAATCGAAAACTGGACAACGCACCGCCTCGAGCTGTCGAAGCTTTCGTCGCTCAGCTTGGATCGTTGGTTGGGCATCTGCAATACCTCAACTACCGAGTTGCACATATTCACAGATGCCTCAGAGGTTGCGTACGCGGCAGCGCTTTACTGTCGCACCCAAGATCACAATGGGAATGTGAAGGTCTCATTAGTCGCGGCAAAAACCAGAGTTGCACCTCTGAAAACTACGTCATTACCTAGGTTGGAGCTATGTGCAGCGCATCTAGGGGCCAAGTTAGCTCGTCAAGTGCAATCAAGTCTCAACTGCAACATCGAGATGTCCTACGCTTGGACCGACTCCATGGTCGCATTGGCTTGGCTACAAGGATCGCCAAATCGCTGGTCGACATTCGTTGCGAATCGCGTAGCTGACATCCAAGAGGCATTACCATCAGCAATTTGGAGACATGTAGCGTCGGAGCAAAATCCCGCCGACTGCGCTTCACGAGGCATTTCACCCTCGCAGCTTTTAGAACATCCGCTTTGGTGGCACGGACCAAGCTGGCTTCTTGAATCAAATAGCCACTGGGCGCGTCCGTCCCCCCAACATACTACTGATCTCGAGGTAAAATCCGCAAAGAAATCATCTCACCTTACGCAAAGCAAAGAGGAATTTGATCTATTAACACGTTACCACTCGTACAACAAGCTTAAACGCATAACCGCATATTTAATCCGCTTCGCTAGCAACACGCGCATAAAGGTCTCTCTTACTGGTACTGGAAGACGCACTACGGGCAATTTGACTTGCGCCGAACTTCGAGCAGCAGAATTAGCTTTGGTAAGGTACTCTCAGTCTAACGCATTCGAACAAGACATTCTTAATTGCAGATTAAATAAGCCGGTGCCAGTGAAGAGTAGCCTTGCCCGCATGCAGCCATTCCTAGATTCTGAAGGTGTTCTACGCGCTGGAGGTCGCATAAGAAACGCAGCTTGCTCATTTAATGTCAAACATCCCATGATATTGCCGAAGAATTCATCACTCGCTAAGGTCGTCGCAGCAGAAATACATATAACAACGATGCATTCTGGACCGCAGATCATGCAAGCCGCTTTACAACGCCGGTTTTGGGTACCGGGCGTTCGAAATCTTGTTAGAAAAATATATCGGCATTGTGTGAAGTGCAAACGACTAAATAGAAAACCGCTACGTCAGCTCATGTCTGATCTTCCGCCTAGTCGTGTAGCATGCACTAGAACCTTTTTACATAGCGCGGTCGACTTTGCCGGCCCATATAATATAAAGTTTTCGCAAGGAAGAGGTGCCAAGTCCATAAAGGCATACATCTGCTCATTCATTTGTATGGGCACTGGTGCAATGCACTTGGAATTAGCTAGCGATCTTTCATCAATAAGTTTCATCGCAGCGTTCAAGCGATTCACCAACCGTCGAGGGTACTGCCAGCATATGTACTCGGATAACGGCACGAATTTTGTGGGTGCCGAGAGGGAGTTGCGTGCTGCCTATGCACAATGTACCGCGGATGAAAAACTCGCCGCCTACTTCGTTGATGCTCAAACAACCTGGCACTTTAACCCGCCAAGTGCCCCTCACATGGGCGGATTTTGGGAGGCTGGCATTAAAAGGATTAAATACCATCTTAAACGAGCATTGAATTCCACATTATTAACATACGAAGAGTTTTCGACTGTACTCACCGAGGTCGAAGCATGTGTGAATTCTCGCCCCTTATGCTCGATACCTAGCGATGTTGATGACTTTGAGGTCCTTACACCAGGCCATTTTATCATTGGCGAACCGCTGAAGGGACTGCCTGACCCTGATATGGAAGTTTATAAGGGCTCACTTTTTCAACGATGGCAAGTCATCACGTCTATTAGACAACATTTTTGGAAACGCTGGCGCGACGAATATCTCGTCAACCTGCAGCAGCGAACGAAATGGTTAAGGTCAACGCAAAACATGCAAAAAGACGACATCGTAATTGTTCACGACAACAACACACCGCCAACCAAATGGAAGCTTGGGCGTGTACTCGACACCCATCCTGGAAGGGACGCGCATGTCCGCGTAGTTAAATTGAAAACGACGGAGGGAGAATTACTACGACCCATTGCCAAATTGTCACTGCTGCCAACAAAATCAGATATATTTTCAGATTGATTGTTATTTGAAATATCATTTATTGTAACATTTTTGTAATTTTGAACATTTGTTCAAGGCGGCCGGCATGTTCGGGCCTAATTGGCATCCTTGCACCTGTGTGCATATCCTAATGTCATTAGTTACAATTGGCAAAACTGTTTTAGCAATTGTCAACCTTTGTTTACTTCCGTTTTACTTCTTCTATTAAATTGTATGAAAGTTAGTTGACGTGTTTTTCTTTAATCCTACGGCATCGGCAAGTCTAAGTCCTTTTCAAACCGGAAAGCAATATTTACCGCCAACAATAGCAATTTGAACTTTTTTTCTATTACCAACAATATTGTATCAGTATGTGGGTCATTCCAAAGAAATGGAATTTTTTTGTTTAGCTATTTACGAAACCAGTTTAATTTTAAGTGAGCACTAAGTGACTTTTGTAGGAAATTAAATTTTTATAAAAAAATTTCAATTTATTTTTAAAATCTATACAAAATCATGAGCGCTTATAAATTTTCCGGTTGCTATTTTAAATTTTTTTTTTTTCTATTAAAAAGTATAATAAGTAAGCTTCCTTTGTTAAACTAAGAGCTAAGCAAGATGTAAGAAATTACTTAAATTACTTAGCCGTTACGCTGGAATGCCCCCTTCTTGTCTTGCAAGCAATTTGTAGTAAGAATGGAAAATAAAAGTACAAAATTATTACTCATACGCACCGGAGCATTAAACATTTAATGAGGAAACTTTTAAAAAGTATTGCTATCTCCTTGGCAGCACCAAGCACGCAAACAAGCTCATCGCAAACTCTAACAGTAGCATACATGTAGGCGTTGAACTATCACATTTGCGAGAATTTCTAATAAGCGCCTGTCTATTATGTCCGTTAGCTGGTGTGTAGATATGTGCGCTTCATAGCAATTTCATATAGCATTTATGCTAAGCCTTTGTATAGACTGAACTTATGTTGGTAACGCTAACAAGAATAACTTTTTAGAATTCCAATTTAACTAATTGCATATTCCAGTTATTTTTTGCATTTTTTTATTCACTTTGGTAGCAAAAAATTTTAAAAAGAATGCAACACTGAGCGTCGGTTATACAAACAGTTGCAATGGCATGCCGAAAGGCTCATGAAGGATGAAATACTCTATAGAGAAAACATTATTGCAAGACCAAAAGCAATGAATAAGCATTGCTATTCGAGATAGAAAACCTTGGTCGAGAAAGGGGACAGTGCCCAATTTGAAAATTTCATATTTTTTATTTTCAATTTCATACTCGTATTTTAAAAGAAAATTTGGTTTTTAATTCAAGAATGCTACCAAATATTTTCATCCACATCTTTTTGCGTCTATTTCTACTAACTTTATAATATATTTTCCGTTTTGTCTAAACTCCACCAAAGTCATATCAGCCGACTAGACAATCAAGTTTTTCAACTTCCTTCCTCAGATCGCGTGCGTGTAACTAGCGTGCGCTTTGAACAACGAAACTTGCGAACGTTTTTATGTGCAACAACTTTCACTTTCTTCCGTTGCTAAAAATGTCGAGGACAGCAAGTGAACTTAAAATTGTACTTGAATTTTTGCTGGTAAAGCACAAATCGAATTTTCTTGGTTTTTCCTTGACGAGTGCAAGTGAGTGTACAAAGCCACCTAACTTTTTATGCAAATTTTGCTGAAGTACAAAAATGTTAAGGATGTTTAAATGTGTGTCATCGTAACCTTAATGGAATAACTAACAATGGTTTAAGTAAAAATAGCTCTTTGTTACTTAAAGTATATTTTGCATTTAAATAACTTTAGCTTAAAATTAACCAATGTCAATATTGATGTTAAATGTTACGTATACGCAGTGGTGTCACCAAATATACAAGCGATATATCGGTCATATAAAATATTAAGTAGACCTTTAATAGAACTTCTCGACCATACAAAATTGTTGGCAAATTTCTAAAAAATCTCTGAAAATGTACTTTTCATGTTTTTTTTTTGTTCCAAACTCTTGCTTTAACTACTACCATCGACTAATCACGCTATCCCACACACCAACATGGCTTACACACATAATTTAACCTTTGATTTTATTAAGTTCGAAAATAGTAATAAAGGTCAACTTGGTTTACGATTAACCACGGCGCTCCCACGCGTCTGTGTAAATAGCGGTAACAGATTAAGCATAGTAGCTAAACAAACAAAGAGAAAAATAAAGCTAACATCTGTTTTAATTACATAATAACAACGTATTCGCTATATAACTACTACTCTCTCCTTGGTTGTTGGCGTTTAGCTGGTAATTTGCTTGGCTATTTATTAACAAATGTGGAGCACGAATGAAA
The DNA here is from genome assembly GCA_951509765.1 of Sphenella marginata. NCBI lineage: Eukaryota > Metazoa > Arthropoda > Insecta > Diptera > Tephritidae > Sphenella > Sphenella marginata. The sequence continues at coordinate 9,677,389 of OX608083.1, forward strand.
GAAGTAAGTCATTGAAATTAAATAGGTAAGTGAATGAGAGAGTTGTGTAAAGCCACACAAAATATAATTAGCTGCAAAGCTTGTTTCAAGAATTTCCACTTTGAGTTTTTTTTTTAATTTTTGTGATTAGCTGTCATTAACAGATTAAATCTAATTATTTAATTATTTTTAGCTAATCATTTTATCAAGTTATTTGATTAATTTTATTCAATCGATTCTAATCATTTGATTATTTTAAGTTATTTGACGTGTTTAGAATATTTAAATTTTTCAGATTATTTTTTATGAGTCGATTAAACGACATTTTTAATTATTTCTAATCAAACAATAAAATGTAATTAATTGATAATTTTTTTTATTCGAATACTTCAGATTATTTATAATTAATCGATAAAAACCAATTATATGCTTTCGCTTAATTAATCGATTGCAATCAATTGCTACCTTCGATTATTTTATTTTTTTCAATAATCAGTTTTAGTTATTTTTTTCTGTTAATTTTAGTTAATAAATTATTTTCGATTTATTCATTATTTTAATAAGTTTCTATTCAATTATTGTATTGGGTTTAAGATATAATCTCTAGTGATTGATTCTTTTTTAGTTCTTCGGAGAATTTCAGGTGTCTGGTTTCTTATTATATAATTATATTTAATCATTAATTCACTGTTTTAGATTAATTAATCGGTTATTATATTTTTTAGTACAATTACCTCCTTATTTTAAATTTGTGATTATTTCATTATGTGTAACTATTCAATACTTTTCATTATTTGATTTGTTATATGAAAACTTACAACTCTTTAGGCGCAGTTGGGTATAGAACCAAACAAAGTAAGCGTTTGCTGGCTATGTTACTTTTTTCACACGAATGCTGTGTACGTACATATGTATGCATGAGTTGGCGTTAATCAATTGGCTTCTATTAAAATATATGAAGTGTGTTCTGGCTGGTTATGGTGTGAAAGAGCGCGTGTTGTGTGAGTGTTTGTTTGTCTGTGATTATTGCTTTGAGTCGACTAATGTAATTATAATAATGTTTATCGTTTCCCACAATACAAAAGCACCACCTGCCGGTACGAGGGTTAACATCTGTATGAATCCCACAGTCTCACTTTAACCAGGGATTTTTCGCTGTGGGCGGTCATCACACTACCACCACAGAAGGGTGGCTGGTAACATACAATTACTACAACAACATAGAATATGAATAATTAATATATTTGTCTCCTCAAACAATTATGAATAACAAATGTGTGTGTATCGTGGATTAGGTATCAATAAAAGTAAATGTTGTGGGAAAAAGGCAATACTTTTAGTTCGATACATTATGCACTGATTTATTAAAATAATAAAATTTAACGAGCTTTATTCACACTGTGCGACAGCTAAATTGAGTAAGTAAAAGGTGGTAAAGAGAAACCAATTGAATAATTGAAAAGTAACAAACAACAAAACATACCTTTTGACAATGTTTAACGATTTGATTGATTATTTTTCTGAAAACACATTTAATGATTGATTACCATTACTTTAATTTTGTAATGATTATTTTGCAATTGATTAAAAAATAATCAAAAAATTCATGACTTTTCAAGATTATTAGAAATAATTTTAAAAAAAATTATCGAAAGTAATCAAAAATTGTTTTCAATTATTATTTTTTTTTTTTTGATAATTTTTGATTAAGTATTTTCAATAATCGTAAAAAATTATGATTTTTATTAATTGCAATCAATTTATAATTGCATCTTTTTGGAAACAATCATTATCAATTAAAAAATTCATCTAATCAATTGATTACTAATTACTAATTAAATTTACAGGTCTGCAATAAAATAACAATTTCCTTAAAAATTAACAAGTATGCAACTAAAAAAAATCATTACATATAATTTAGTAATTAAAAATGATCAAACAATTAAAAATAATTAACAACTAAAAATAATTAAAAACAATAAAGTAATGAAAAAAAATTTAATAAATAAAAATAATTGAATAAACAAGTAACTAAGTAATTGAAAATAGAAAATTATTCTAAATAATTTAGTAATTGAAAATGAAACAAGTAAAAATATTTAAAAACAATAAAATAGTAAGAATAATTGATTACTTACAACTAATAAATAATTAAGTAATTAAAATAGAAAATCATGACTTGAAAATGAGCAAACAAATAAAAATAATCAATTAAAAAATAAATTAAATAATAAAAAATAGTTGAATAATTATTCATAATCATGTAATTAAAAGTAATGGAATAGTAGTTAGATTTTTCATTATTTTATTATTTTAATAGCTTTTTGATTGCCAAAAAAATGCCTTTCATGAATGTGTATTTTTTTATTAATGAATCATTAATTAATTGAAATTTAGAAAATCTGTTAATATATTTTTCAGCACATTATTAACAAAATTATTTGCAAGACACAACCAAAAAATATTTAATGTTTTGCATAGTGTCATCAAATTAAGTACTTCAGCTGCTAGTAAGTTTATATGGGCGTATAAAATGATTACAGTATAATGCTTGAAAGCAAATGTTTATTTCCCATTGCACTGCTCAATAAATGCTTCTATGACGCACAAAGCGAGTATTTATTTTGATCAGCTCAACTAACTAATTTATAAAAAAAAATATTTACTTTTCCACTGAGTTTTTGTTCAAATTTTACCTGATTGCTCTACATTCTTATCACGTTCCATTATCAAATTAATGCTATTTTGATTACTGCTTTGGTTTAACAAAAAACGTAATTAGAGAGAAAGTGTTCAGAGAGCATGATAAAAGTGACATTGATATGCATGAAATATATTTTGGCAGTGGAAGCATTCAAATTCTTAGAAAAAAAAATACATTCAACATTTGCTCGCATGAATTATTTAAACTCACTTTCGATATTAAAATTTTCCACAATATTTACATATGTACATTTTATTTTTCATCTAAAACACATCACATATGTGGATATCATTCGGAGAAAAGTAACTTGCTAATAGATTTATTATACCTTCTACATGGATTTATAGCGCATAGCTTAAAATTTGATTGCAATATATTTCACAAAACAGTGAAATCAGTCTCAGCTTTGTGTTGTGCGCAATGAATGTAAATGAATATATTCAATCGAGCATATGATATGTAAATAAAATATATCAGACAATTTGTTCAAGCATGCGAATGATAATGTTACTCAAAACGCCAAAGGCAAATCCTCAAACGTCAAGCCAGCAATATTTGAGAATTCAATTGAGACAAAACTCAGGTACACAATGTGATATATGTATGTGTTTGTGTGTGTACATGTGTGTTAATCTTGATCAAATTGTGTTTGAAGTAAAATAAACTCAAAGTGATTGTTCAAAAACGTGTTGCGGTGAGACATGTGAGGGGCTTGCTTTGTTTTCAATTATTTATTTATTCAAGCTACTAATTTTGTAACGGAACTTGAAAAGAGCATAATAGGAAAGGAAAAGGAGAAAGACTAAAAATTCTCAGAAACAAATTTTTTTTTTTTTTATATTTCTTATTTTTTTTTAGCGTTTATTTTTTATTTTTGTGTCTGAAAGTTATTAAAGCGCTTTTAAATGTTTATTCAATTCAAGCTACACAAACTCAAATATCCGATGGAAGTAATGTAATACAAAGTAAATAAAACATAAAAGTAAGTGAAAAGGCACGAAAATAAATATTTGTTAAACAAATCTCTTTGCTCTTCGAAAATCCCTCAATCTGAACATGCTCCAATGAGCCGTTGAGGTAATCTCATGCAATTGAGTGTTGTCAACATGGGCTAAAAAGCACTTAGAAATTATGGTTTTGCAAAATTATTGATATGTAATGGATTAAAATTGAGTTAATGGTTACTAAAAACACAAATTGAAGAGGAAACACAAATAAATAAATTACAAAAAAAAAGTTTGCTGTTAAATATGAACAGACATGATTGGCCAAACTTGTAGTGCGACGACTGTATTTAGGGAAATAAAAAAATTTCCTAAACGTAATTGGACCCTAAACTTTAAGTTGAATATCTAGCAAGACATCGGTGTGATTTACAACAAATTTTATGCTTTAGTTTTTGAGTGATGCGCGAACAAACATACCGACATACGGATAGAAATTCTAAAGACTATGGTTTTGACTTCAATTTCGTTAGTAAATATGTCTTTTTTGTGTAATAACTATTATGCAAAGATTATGCCTTTTCGTATTTTGTTGCTATTTTTTTAAACGCAACTGTACTATGTAAACCAGTACAATAATTGTGCCCACGACCTTCACTGCTTACATTTCTTATGACAGCAATGAATTTTATGCGCACTTACAAATTTGTTTTTACACCTAGCATACAAAGACTTAAACACAACAACAACAACAACATATGTATGTCCACATAAAGCTTAAACGTTTATCAAAATGATGGAAAATTAACTTATTAATGCAGTTGTGCAGCTAAAGCAAAATAGGAAAATTGAAACAAGCACAGAAGCAAGCAAGCAAAAAGAGTTCTATAAGCTTTGACTTGATTGCGGTTTTGATTGCACTATGCTACATACTAGGGTGGGGGCATGGCACAAAATGCAATTTTTTGTACTCAGATTGCAAGTAAACATATAAACAAACTACACACACACACACAAGCGAATACAAATTGTTTTTTGAAACTTCAACAAAACTTGCCGAAAAATAAACAGGAACGAAACTCGCATTAATTACGCGTGACAAGGACATGCCCCACTGTGCACGCAAGCATTCACTTTTCGTATATTTACAAGTACGGGTCGATGAGTGCATTACATATTTTGATTATGCGAGTTGGCCGCAGAAATAAATCAAATTCGTTTGAGTAAATCTGTTCAATGCCAGATTGGCCAACCCATTGATTTTTTGTTTAGTCAATGAAAAGTCAGATTAGTTATGTGATGATTAATCGAAATGTGACGAATCAAATGCATACGAAATAATTAGTTAGATGGTGATTAATCAAAATTTTTGATTAACCGAAAGTTTCCTTTTTAATTAAAAATCAAAATAATCTAACTAAAATTATTATCAATAAATATTTGATTAAAGTACTTATTAATTTTATCAAAAATTGATTAATCGAAATTAGTCGTTTAATTATCCATCAAAATAACTAATTATTCATCAAAAAAATAATTAGTTAGATTACTTTTAATCAAAAAGTCGTAGGTCAACATATGTACATATGTACATATATGGTTTAATTAGTTATTAGTCGAAATAATTTAAGTTAGATTTTGATCAATAAAAATTAATCGAAATTAAACGTTTTAATCATTCATCAAAATAATTTCAGTTTCAAATTGTAAAGTATCGTAAAAATTGTTGTTTTTTTGCTTAGTACAATCGTTTTTATTTTTAATCAAAATAAATCAAGTAGTTTGATTATGATTAATCAAAAATGTAATGTTATAATATTATCAAAACAGAATGTGGCAGCGTTTTTATTATTAATCAATATAATTTAGTTATTGAGATAGTAATCAATCAAACTGTGATTAATCGGAATTAATTTATTCTCACTTGTGATTATTAATCGCTAATGATTATCTATGTAATAAAGTTAAGAGTAATAATCTGCTATTTTCGGAAAATTTATCAGTCACTCATCGTATGCCAATAAAAAACAAAAAGCTGCAGTAGTGTCTATAGCGAAATGTAAATATTGCATGTGTGTATATAAATGTATTCACACACACATACACAGATTTATGTTTGTGGGGAATTCACTGCAATTGCCTACTACTGGTAAAACAACATGAGACCATACTCGTATTTAGCTCGAATATGCAGAGCAGCTATCAGTCAATGTTGTTGCAATGCAATGCCATCAATATATATACATAAATACAACAACTCACATACATACATATGTGCATATGTATGTATGTGTCTGTATAAACATATTCATACGAAATAAATGGCAATTTCCGTGCAAGCACATTTATAAAGGCAACTGCAATACTCACCACTGACATACATACATCATTTCAGCAATTTTATTCGTTTACAGTGCAAGTCAAAGGCAAATGGGGTGCAGTGAGCAATTTTATTAAAGCGGACATACATACATATGAACTCGCATACAAAACTTTGAGAAGTATAGCATTTACATACATGGCATATATCTGACGTACGTACGTATGTATGTAGTTAATTGTGTGGAAGTTCCACAGCGCAATACAACTGTTGCATACTTTTGTGGGTTTTCAGCGTGCCTTTTTGGTGCAACGGAAGAAAGTACTAATTTGCATTTGTATGGGGGTGGGTTAATGTGCATAAATAGCAGAAGGAAAGGTTTATTTATTTAATTTGAACAAACTGCACTGTTTTATTTGCTAATAAGCTAGCAATTTGAATGCTAATAACACGCTAAGAGACGGAGTGAGAGTACACAATTTTTGTGCATTTTAATTTTTGCAGCATTTTGCAATTATTTTAAACTTTTAGCGAAAGAAATTGAATGCAAAAGCAATCATTTTTTTTAGTGGGCATTAAAAAAATTTTTGATAAATAGAAACGCAGATATGATTCCCATAAATTTGTTTGTGGGTTAATAAATGACCGTTGAATGGCTAAAATGTGGTAAATGTAGGAAAGTGTCAGCACTTCTGAATCGAATATTTTTTTTTAATAGTTACAAAAAAAGAATAGGTCGCCAATGGGTTAATACATGGTCGATAAAGAGTTAAGATGCTACACCTGCACTACCTTAGTTTAGGTTGAATGTTTCTTATTTAAATTAATTGATTTCGTAACCAACAAAAAACCTAGTAGGTCGCTTATGGGTTAATACATGGGCGTTAATGGGTTAAATTACGTGAGATTAACTATTTTAATGTAGTTAAAACGCTTGCGATGTATTGATTTCAGAATTTGCAGCAACCGCATACTATACATACATATGCACAAGTAAAATATTCTCTTATGTTTATATAAGCGACCCCATCGTGCGACAATACGTACATGCGTGACGCATGGCGTATACGTAACATTTTTTCAAGGTGTCAAAATTTTAACATTTCGCTGTGAGATACTAAATCTATTTATGTATATAAAGCGTGAGAGCTTCCATACAAATGTGAATTATTGAAATTGTATGTCTTTAGAAGAATTAATTATCTCAACACATTTATTTGACATTTTTTTTATTCACCTATTTTTTCGAAATTTCCCACTGTACGTTGTGCATGGATTTGCGTATTTTGTCATAAAAAACAAAAACAAAGCAAACAAAGCGGGCAAAGCTTATCAGCTGCAGCGCATCTGTATTGCAGTAGCGACAAACAAAATTAAGCTCATATCAGAAACAAAATAAACAAATCTCGAATACAATAAAGAGAAAAAATAAAATTAAATTAGCGATACTAAGATTAACAATAAAGAGAAACACGCTGTTGTGCAAATACAAACGGACGCACTCGTTTTCAGACTTTTAGTTGAAATTAAAAAAATTAAACAAAAAAAAAAATGGGAAAAGTAGCTCGACTTTAATCGCCTAAAAGGTGCACCGCGCCAAATTTAAAAATAAAATAAATGAAAAAGAAAAAAATAAAAAATAAAAAAATGAACGACATTACCATCATCAATGTTATGAATTTAAATTAAAAACATTGTATTAATACTTACTTTAATACCAGAGGCTAATTTGGGGAATAAATGCTACAAATTTTGTTTACTAAAGAAATGGCTGCTTTATCTGACAAAAGGCTTATACTTTTATAGTCGAGATTATATATTTTATTTTATACATTGTTTTGATTACATTACACACCAACTGCCCACAGTTTCCCGGCAGCTAAACAAAAATGGAAGAAGAATTGAAAAGAAAGAGATAAAAGCGGATAAACTTTGCCAATGTATCGGTTGTAGCTATGTACATTCCACTGAAGACACAAGTTTTCAACTGTTGCACTTACAAACAAGCTGCCACATTATTATTATTATTATTATTATTATTATTATTTATTATTTCATCAATGTAGTACAGGATAAGACAACATATAGTCTTTTAAAAGTACTTCAACTTAGACATTAATTCAAATATATAAAGAAAAAGAAGACAAAACATTACACTTAAGTCTAAAAAAGAAAATAACTTAATTACTTAGTAGTAAGTAGAAAAAGTAGTGAAACTTCTTGAGAAAAGTAGAAGGAAGATAGTAGAGGAAGAAGAAGAAGATAGTAAGAAGATGAGAATTCAAAATCTTGATCTGGTAACATTATAGTGATTCAAAATATTTGCATATTTTTGCCTGATAGTTGGATTGATTTAGTTCGGCTTTTATGGAATTAGGGATCGAATTCCACAACCTAACAGCGCTAATGAAAAATAGTCTAGATGAGTTTAGGTAATGATACAATGGAACAGCAAGACTATGATGCCTTAATGACCTTACTGGCTTCAACTTTTCAAATCAATAATTTGGTGTCTTCCACGTTAATAACTTGTACATAAAGATACAATTCCTAGCAGCCAAATAATTTTCTAGACTGCACCCAATAATTCTGGCTCGCCAAGCAGAGATATGTTCATATTTGCCAATCCCATAAACATAACGTGTAGCATTGTTAAATGCCACAGCCACTTTATTATATGATACTGAATCCATTTTACCGTATACATTCTCAAAGTAGGTTATAATAGGCACAACCAGCTGCATTACAAGCTTCCGTCTGGTTTCAACGGGTGTGAAGGGGGCCGATATTCGCAGTTTCCGCAGTATAGCATACACAATCGAAACCACCTTATTAACATGGTCACAGCAGGTAAGTTTTGAGTTCAAGATAAAGCCAAGACTTTTGACTTTATCCACAAATCTAAGAGGAATAGTTCCAATATACAATTCCGGAATGTCATCAAAATATACTGCACCATGACTTATGGGCAGGACATAGGATTTGGACGCATTTAAGCATAAAGAATTATCGCTAGCCCAGGCAGATATTGCGAGCAGATCGCTATTTATTTTAAAACATAAATCCTCAATGAGACCAATACGACTTGACAAGTACAACTGTATGTCATCCGCATACGCATGCACATTAACAAATTGGCACACAGAAAAGATATCATTTACGAACAGACTAAATAAGAGAGGGCCTAGGACAGACCCTTGCGGAACGCCTGCCAATAACGGCTTAGTTTGCGATAATGCACAACCAGATTTTACTTTCTGCGACCTATCCTTAAGATAATTAGCAATAAGCATTACTGAGCTCTCTGCAAAACCGAAATAGTACTTGAGTTTCAAACATAAAAGCTTATGGTTAACAGAATCAAATGCCTTAGAGAAAGCAAGTAAGCAAAGTAGCGTTAGGTCGCCAGCATCAAAATTAATTCTAATATCATCCAATATTTTAAGCATTGCCGTGTTACAACTGTGCTTAGATCTGAAGCCAGATTGTAATGGAGAAAGTAGGCGATTTTGTTGTATATAGGCGGAGATTTGAGCTGCCATTAAATTTTCACATACTTTCGAGAAAGTAGGCAAAATGCTAATAGGCCTATAGTCACCAACACTCATAGCATTTGTTTTTTTTGCGATTGGAAGTATAATTGCTTTCTTCCATACTGCTGGGAAACTTGAGCTGGTAAAGCAAAAGTTGATGATGTGGGTAAGAGGTCTTATAACGAACTCCAAGATTAACTTGATAAATCGAAGAGAGATTCCATCCTCACCCACAGCACCCGACTTAACACTTAAAACAGACTTCATAACATCAGCCTCTTCTACTCCAGCAAACTGAAACTCACAATTAGGACCTACATACGACGAGTAATCTTTTAACAAGGCAGAGCAACTGGTATTATTGCTGGCACTAACGAAAAATTCGTTAAGCTCATCCACATCAATTTCACACTCCGAATTTTCCTTCCCGTGTATTTTAAACTTTTTTAAATTTCTCCATAATTCTTTGGATGGGAGTAAAGGATCTAGCTTTGATCTGCTATACCAACGCTTTGCCTGCCTGATAATAGCTGTTGTTTCATTTCTCACCTCTTTATAACGACGCCAGGAGATATCATTCATATTTTTACGCCACTTATTATAGAATTGATTACGTTTCTTAATAGCAGATTGAACTCTTGATGTATACCAGGGACACGAGCGATTGATGATACTAGCAGAACGAATAGAAACATGCGCATCATACAGTCTAGTTAAATTTTTATTTAGGAATTCCAACTTACTATCTACAGTGTCTAGGAACCAACAATCACTCCAATCAACCTCACATAGATTAGAATGCAACAAATGGAGATTTAGGGATTTGAAGTCACGAAATAAAAATGAGCATCCAATATCCGAGCTGTTCATCTCAACATCTAGGGCACAGAAAATTAAGTCATGGTCGGAAACAAAAGACATTTGCTCAAATTTGAGGACGTGGGAAGGATCACAAGTTATAAAGTAATCAAGTAGACTGGGTACAGAATTATTCTCAAATCTCGTTGGAAAGCTTCTATTGACAACACTAAGTCCAGCAGTTGTTATCTGGTCAAGCAATTTACTACTGTGGTGGTCATTGACTAGCAGATTAACATTAAAATCGCCACTAATTAAAATACGTTCGTAGTCAATTACAAATTCAGATAGGTCATCAAAAAAAGAGTCCATAGATGTGCATTTTTTGGGGTTGTAGACACAAATTACTAAGACTTTATTAACGCCATCAGACACCTCTGTAAAAATATATTCAACTTCAGAAGAGTTAGAGTTTTTTAGAAGTCTAAATTTAAGGGTTTTTTTACAGTACACTGCAACTCCCCCTCCTTTTCTATGATTACGATCATGCCGTAATAGATTGTACCCATTAAACGAATAGTTGAAGTCAGGTATGTCACCAGAGAACCATGTCTCAGATACGCAAATTACATCTACCGCAGAGTCTTCAAAAACATACCTAGCCAAATCAAGTTTGTCATAGCTCAAACTACGTGCATTAAAATGTACAGCATTGAATCCATTATTTTGCTTACAAAAAATATCTATTAAGATTTTTCTATTTTCATTAGCGCCAGAGACATTTCTATGGAATAAACCCATCCCCATTGTGCCGAACCAAAACAAAGAGTCCCAAATACAAACAAATAAAGCATAGATGTGCATAAAGGATCAAGACAAAGCATATGAGAGCAGAGAAAGATAAAGATGTATAAAAAGCTAGATAAATTGCCACTGAATTAAGAGAAATATAGTAACCGTAACAAAAAAGTACATAATAGAATAAAAGTATCAGAGGATATATAAATAGAGAAATAGAGTGGGAGAGAGCATTACTCAACACATAGGCTACGCTTAACATTAAAATTTAATTTGATGATATTCAGGTGCCTGCAGCAACTACACGTTTAATACTGTCGATGTCAGTCACTTTGGCAGCTTTGCTGTTTGGGCGAACACGAACGTACACATATCCACGGATTGAGAATGCAGCAACAATCTTATGCTCTTTTTTAAGCTGCATGGCAAAGCGGATCACCTCTCGATTTGTTTTAGTTAGGCACTCATGAATATGTATTTTGTCATCTGTGTTCAGTCCAACATCGCGATGCATTAGAGGCCGGTTATTCTCTTTCTTAAACCGAGCCACCGCTTTAAAGAGCGTAGAGCGATCATCAGAAGAGGCCAGTTTAACTATTACAGAAGCAGAGGATTTGTTTTTGTTAGGTACTCGAAAAGCAGAGCGAATATTAAATGAGGGTACTTGCAGTGATTGACACACATTGTTAAATGTGTCACCAATTTTCTCATTTTCACTATAGGGCAAGCCATTAATTATTATATCAGCAGAGACAGCTTGATTTTGACATTCGCTTAACTCAGTTTTCAACATAATAATCTCATTTTGCATGTGCTCATTAGATTGAACTTGCGCTTCTGCTTTACCCACTCTTTCTTCCATTTGTTTTATAGCCTTTTTGAGGTTAACGACATCAGCCGCCAACTCACCAAAACGCAGCATTAAGCGCTCTTCGGATTCTCTCACACAAACTACGATCTCTTCCAACCTAGCTTCAATTCGTTCAGCCCAAGATGAGGACAACGAGCTCTCCTTACCATCCAATTTGCCTTCTGCACCCACATTGTTGGTGGGAGTAGATACCATTTGGCGCAAATTTTTGCCGCTTCTCGTATTCGACATGTTATTTGTTGCTGTTGTTGTTGTTTAAGTTTTGGTTTTTATTTATATTGATTGCTTATCTGTTTGCAGATTTTTTTTTTTTTTTTTTTTTTGTTTTTTGTGTTTTTTGCTTGTTTATTATTTTATACTCAAATAAGTGCACGCAATACGATGGAATTTAATTTGAAATTTAGCAAGGCTTACAGTCACCAAGATGACAAATTTAATGGCAAGAAATAAGTTAAATAAATGTTACAAAAGCCGCAGCGCACCGATAACACGTCTACTCACAACGAAGACTCATAGAGAATCATTGTAACGACATTGACCGCTGGGAGTTATTAGATTTGGGCCAGAGGTTGAAATTTAGCCTAAATATTTTTTTTTTGTTAATTTTTTCAGTTTATGTTTTTTCCTACTTTTTCAACTATTTTTTTATTTTCCCACCCCCCCCTTTTTTATTTTTTCTTATTTTTTTCATATTTTTCTCATTTATTTTACGTTTTCTTTAACTTTTTTATCTTATTTTAAAAATTGTTTTCTATACATAGTACATATTTGGTTTAATTCTTTTTTGTTACATTTTCTTATATTTAATTTTTTTTCTTCCTTTTTTTAGTTGTCTTCTTCATTTTTTTCCTTTTCTTAAATTTTTTTTTTTTTGCTTGGTTTTTTCTTTTTTCTTTTGTATTTTCATTTTCACTTCATATTTACATATAAAAAATAATAATAATTTTTTTGTTTTTATTTTCTTTTAATTTTTTTTATTTGTATTAATTTTTTCTCAATTTTTTTTTTTTTTTTTTTTTTTTTTGCATGATTTGTTTTACTTTTTTCTGAGGGCTGAGAGAGTACACTGCAAATATGTAAATAAAAAAACATACCAATTTTTTCTCCTTGGCCACGTCACAATCTGTTTATATATATTTATCTAAACAAATGCCCTACAGCTTTCACTTTGGCTTCTGACGTTTCATTAACTTATTTATTTAACGCTGAAAAGTTGTTGGAAAACAAAAAAATATTTGGCAGCTCACTTGTACTTGTTTTCTTGTGCGCTGAACAAATCATAACTGTGAGATAAGCTACCAATGTGAGCGACAGCTAAATTTTTATTTGAAGCCAAGTGGAATGTTTTTAAGAATAGAGGTAAATTTTTGTAGATAATAGTAATTATAAAAATAGGATTGGTTTGAAATTTAAAAAAAGCGATTTCAAAAATATTTTAAATTTAATTTAAAAAATAAATAAAATAAAAAAATTATATAAAAAAATAAAAAATACAAAATAAAATTTAAATAAAAAATTAAATAGAATAAAATAAAAATGAATTGAAAAAAAATTAAAAAAAGTTAAATAAAATAAATTATGACACATCGCAAGGGTGTGATTATCCCACTAGATAACTTATTAATTAGCAGTGTTAGATAAAATCTCTCACCCTAAGCCCCTTCCATCCATTAAAAGCACATAATCAGTTTTTGCACTACTAGTCATTAAAAACATTTAAACCTCTAGTACTTTAACAAGAATTTGACATACATAGCAATTGTCCCCGCACAAACCAACATAAACTGCTTTTATCATGTTTCCAATCAAATCTTTTTTCATTTGCGTCAAATACTCCATCTTCTTGGGATTGGCATTGTCTGAAGTCTCATTTCGTTTCGAATGGCTTGGACATGTCCTTTCAATTTCTAACCAAGCCGTCATTTGAAATAGTCGCATTCGCTGTGCTTGCATTTGGTAGATGTCAGCATTCTTTTGCAAAATTTAATGTGCAAATATTTTTAATATCTTCAAAGCTATTGTTCCCTTCGTCTTTGTAATTTTGGAATGTCGTCGTTAATTTATAAATCTTTATGCGCTTGCTATTCAGTGAGTGAGTAATGATCATTTCACATTCAAAAATTTTAATTAAATTTTTCACTGCTGAGTATACAAATGTTACATTTAATCAAAAAGTAAGAAATAATTAATTTAAGAAAATTTGCGTTAACAGATTTGAGTAATAACATCTCTTTTGCATTTTGTATCAGAATTGCGGTAGCTTTTTTTACAAAATTTAAAACAAAAAAAATTCATCAGGAATCTTAATTCAAATCTTTTCAAAGTGGTTTCTTTAGAAATTAGTCGAACGCAAGAATAGCTCATTTAAAATTATAAGAAAATGTAAACTTAATTTTATAATTGGTAATTTCATAAACATTTTCTATAGCTTTCAACACTCAAAGAGAATCGTTTAATCATTTCATTGCACACTCACTGCTATGTAGTAGCCGAGGGCGGTAGCTACTAGCAACCGTAGATATTATGAATGTTTGTATAAAACAAGCAAAACAAAGTATTTATTCAAAAAACAAACTATTATAAGCTTGTTACGGGAAATTGAGAAAGCAAATACGCTTAAGCTGTCCAATAGAAGCAACAACACGTTTCAGTTAAATACGTTTGTAGGTGGTTATGTATCGTGGCATATTTGTATTTGTGTTTCATTTTATATGCTCAACTTAGCTGCCTTGTGAATGGTTAACCCCCATAACGGTCACTAGGTCAACTTCATACAAACAACATATTCACGTTAGTGAGAGTGAAAGTGAAGTGAAAAAAAGCAAAAAGGAAATATAATTACATAAATAAGGACAAGCATTTAAGAACGACAACAACAAAAGCGGCACGCGCTAGCAGTGAATAGGCAAAATTTATGTAAGTTCTGATTTAAAGTGTTTTGAATACCGTTATGAGAGTATTTTGAAGACGCCACACCTCCACTTGCTATGTGAAAATATCTGCTTCGAAGGCAGTGAAAGTAAATAGGAAAATAAAATAAAATGTATGAAGTCGTTGTGAAGCTATTGAAATCGATATTGTGTTACATTATTTTACTTTATGTTGTGTTATGTTATGTTATGTTATGTTATGTTATGTTATGTTATGTTATGTTATGTTATGTTATGTTATGTTATGTTATGTTATGTTATGTTATGTTATGTTATGTTATGTTATGTTATGTTATGTTATGTTATGTTATGTTATGTTATGTTATGTTATGTTATGTTATGTTATGTTATGTTATGTTATGTTATGTTATGTTATGTTATGTTATGTTATGTTATGTTATGTTATGTTATGTTATGTTATGTATGTTATGTTATGTTATGTTATGTTATGTTATGTTATGTTATGTTATGTTATGTTATGTTATGCTATGGTATGTTATGTTATGTTATGTTATGTTATGTTATGTTATGTTATGTTATGTTATGTTATGTTATGTTATGTTATGTTATGTTATGTTATGTTATGTTATGTTATGTTATGTTTGTCTGACATGGCTCGAAAACACGTTTGCTTTTACTCAAGTACGGTTTTACATATTCAGCCCAGTAACCGCTGTTTATTTTTATATCGAATATTTACTTTGCGTTTGTCCTGTGGTTATTACAGCAAAACTTTTTCATGCAATTTTTTAACTTTCCGTACGTATTACATCGAATTTTCATTATTTTTTGTTTACTTCTTTCATTCTCACATTTTTTCCCCATTTGTTTGTGTGCCTGTCAACAAAGCGAGTGATTTGCATTTTTATATTTAAATAGCGTGCATTAGCGTGACACGCAGCGCTTGCACACAAACATGCACACACCAGAACATAAGCTCTCATTCTGCGTATGGCTCACACAGGATTAGCGCGGTTGGTCAGTTGAGATTTTGCATGCGAGCTCACAAGCGTCAACAGAGGCAAAAAACTTCATTTAACATGGCTTAACGCTGAAAAGCTCGTTGCTGAAATACTTTTACCGGAATATTAGTATCTATGTTTGAGTCGTGTGTGGCGGAACTTGATGGCTCTTAAGCGTCATTTGGAGCGCTCGTACATACGGCGTAATGAGTTGGCAAGTTGACCAGTGCTTTGGGTTGCGCAGTGACCATGACAAAATTGGATAACATTTGTTTGCACATACACACATACATACATACTTATGTCAGAGTAAGTGGATTTATGTGCACACAATCGAGTACTTAGTTAAGATCTGACAAACAAATGTTATGCAATTAGGGGAAATCTACTTAATTAATATGGTTAAGGTAAATTTATTCTGGCAGTTATTTAAGATGAAATGATATACTTTAGTGTAGATGAGCTAACGGCAAACATCAAGTCATTCTCTACCTTTTTTCATTTTCTATAAAGGACCCCCCCCCCCCCTTTCTCTGCTTCAGAAACCTATACCACAAGAATCAATAATTTTGAGATCGTTTCCCTTGAAAATCCTTAAAGCCACTCCATCTTCATTCGACCCTTTTTATGATTCCGAGACATGGTTAACGCGCTAGTTCCCAGGTAGGTAAAGTCCTTCACAGTTTCAAATATCTATCTATGACGTAGCTGCCAAGTTGTAGTAGCGCCAATTATTTATTTGATGACAGCAAGATACTTAAACTTGTCCTCGTTCAACACTCACTTTGATCACCTCTGTGTGCAGGACAGAGAAGGCTGTATGAGTAATTAGTTAACGGAAAATGAGTGAGCTGCGACAATTTAGTTAACTCAAAAAACGTTGCCACGGTGTCAAAGGCATGAATATTTATACTCAAATGGTGTCGTGATGTCTTTAACTAAAATACAACTAAACATGTGCATTACAGTGGCCTTTAAATTTAGAGAACAAATTTTTATATCAGATTTGCCCGGCCTCATGAATTTTGGTTCAGCTTAATATGAATTGAAATCTATTTATTTTGATTATTTCGATGTTGATAATTTGAATTTTAACCACCTTATGACATGTCTTTATGAGCTTGAAATTTTTTTAGGACCACCCTAATGTACGCACACTAACTCACACATGAGTACCGCGGTATTCCAGCATCTCTGTGCAGCTCACTGAGATACATAAACAAGTTAAAAACATCAACAATTAACAAGCATGTCAAAATATAGCTTGAGCTGAGCATTAGACTGGGCCTTAAAAAAATTACTTTTTTTCCAGCAAAAAAATTTTTAACGGAAATTTTCTTTAGGTGACCCTTCCCCTTCAAAACTTTACTGTGGTTTATATATCGATAAAATTTTTACAATATCAAGGTAGAAAAAAGATAAATATTAGTAAAGTATTTTTATGGTAAAAAATATCAAAACATTTTTAAAAATTTTTTTCTAAAGTAACTTTGAAAAAAATATTTACCATTCGAGTTGAAAAGTAAGAATTTTTGTTGTTTGTCATTCGGACCATATTTTTTATTTTTTTTTTTTTCATTTAAATCTTTCGATACTTAGGGACACTATTGTACCACAAGGAGTTTGTAAGTTATAAAGTTACATAAAAAAAAAGGTTGACCCGTCTACTGTGCAAACATACTTATATACATACGTACAGGTACTAACATTCAAGGTAACGGTTTTTTTTTCACCCCCAAAAACTTTCGGCAACTCATACACGCGAGAGTCGAGCAAATAAAAATTCTTGTTTACATCCATGTGAAAGCGCCTATAGGTAGGCTTTGGAAAAATAAATTTCTTCATTTAATAGTCTAAAGGACTGTGTGTAGGTATGTATGTATGTGGCTTGTAAATATAAACCTTGTCAACCAGTAATGGGTAAAAATGTGGGAGAGTTGCCGTTTTTGACCATGTTGAAATTGCCTCTCCTTGCTGCAGTTGTGAGGTGTAAACAGCTGCATACTTTTAGGCGCTATATGTAGATATGCACTTATGTACATGTCAAATTTCTTTCGCTCTTTGCTGACATCGCATATGTCGTTAAGGAGAATGTCAATGAGCTGGGTGCAGTTATCTTAAAGACGCGCAAATTGCACTCGGGTGAAAATCCATTAAGAATGAAATAAAAATGGAATGTGCGAAAGCATGAAATTGCATTAAAAAGCTGAAAATAGTAATGCGTTTGGCATTTTAATTTGTTTTGAAAATGTTTTTAAGATTGAATTAATGTTGATTTGCATTAAAACTTTGACACCTTTCTTTTGATATTTTACTCACACATTTCGGGTCACTCTGGTTCACTTATGTATAAAGTAATGCAACGATAAAAGTTTTTTTTGTATTAAGAATATCCACCATAAGGTGTATAATATTTTTAGGTAATTTTTTAATTTATTTCATATTTACTACCTGACTTATTCTCACGCTAATGCACATCAAGGCTTTCCCAAAAGCAATTTTCCAATTATCTTGAGTCCTTCAGAGTAAAAAAGTCAATGTCAAATTATGCTGTAATGCAATAAATCTAGAAAATAAAATGTATTTCTTATTCTATTTATTAAAATGTTAAAAGCAATTGCAATCAAGAAATCATAGATGTGCTTGACATTGAAGTAAAACAAATAACGATTTATTTATTTAGCTTCCTTCATAGTCAATTTATGATTGGCTGTCAATCCGGGAAGAAGAAGCTGTATATATTTTTAATAAAGTGAAAATATTTCTAAAGCTCATATAAATGTTGATGGAATTTCTCTAATGGATTAACTATGCGAAGCTACGCTACGCAACGAAGAATAACCGGAAGACGTGAGAATAATTGATGAGGCAATAAAATTGTGAAAGGAATGAATACAAATAGTTAGGAAAGAGTAACATAACCTGTTACGGTTTACCTCAATCGACAGTATACTACACTTAAAGTGATGTGCAATATAATTGCAATAGGAGTAGAAAAATAAAAGAAAAGAGAGAGAAAAATAATAAGGAAAAGGAGAAGGAAGAGAAAAGAAGAAAAAGCCAAAAATAGAAAAAGAGGAAAAAGAAAAGAGAAAAATAAAAATTAAGATTAAAAAAAGCAAAAGAAACCTAAAAAAAAGAAGAAGAAAAACAAAGAGAAAAATAAAAATGAAAGAAAGAAAAAAAATAAAAAGAAAGAGAAAAATAAAAATAAAAATAAAGAGGAAGAAGAAGAAAAAGAGAGGCGAAAATGAAAAGAAAAATAAAAAGAGAAAAGAAAAAAAACAAAAAAAAAAAAGAAGAAAAAGAAAATAAAATAAAAAGAGAAAGGAAAATAAAAAGAAGAAAAAAAATGAAAAGGAAAAAAGAGAAATATAAAAATAAAAAAAGAAGAAAAAGAAAAGGGAAAATAGAAAGAAAAATAAAAAGAAAAATTAAAATAAAAAGAAAAAAAAATTAAAAAGAAAAATAAAACTAAAAAGAAAAAAGAGAAATATAAAAATAAAAAAAGAAGAAAAAGAAAAATGAAAAGGAAAATAAAAATAAAAATAAAAATAAAAAGAAAAAGCAATTTCGCTTTTTTTTTTTACCTTTTTCTTTTTAATTTCTCTTTTTCCTTTCCTTTCTATTTTCTTTCCTTCATTCTTTTTTTGTTTCCCTCTCACATGTAACCCATCACCCAGTCGAACTACAAGTAAACCCGAACATAACATAAACACTATTGGTCTATTATTATCTATTTATTTTTTCTTTTTTTCTACTTGTTTTTGTTTTTCTTCATGTTGTTCTTTTTTCTCAATTCCGATTTTTTTATTTTTTTTTCCAACTAACAAACTACGATAAAATTGCAAATGAAATGAAGTAAGAAAGCGCATGTATGGATGTGTGCGTGTGTGTGTGTGTGACATGAGCATCAACGTCAATGTCAATAGCTGTGAGTGAAAGGTATGAAAAAGAAATATTTATTTCAAATGATGCATAGCGTATGAGCAGCAGCAACAACAACAATAACAAGCTAAAGGAGAACAAATTTGATATTCCACATCATGCTTAAGTTGATACACCAACGAGTGAGCATGAATGCTACAGAGGCAAAACCCATCATGATGATGACGTTGATGTGTCAAATGTATGATGAAATTTTCGAAATTCGCTAAAAAGCACACACCTGAAAGTTCATGAAATATGTATATATGTAGGTATGTATATATATCCTGCAACGAAAAGTGATTTGTGCGCCTTAACAAATTGCTGACAAATCCAGATAAATTCTCCCACATTTCCGAAAACGCAACAGCGTAGTAGAGAGAGAACAACACCAAAAAAAAATCTGTGTGGCAGACACACACACAACCCTATACACTCATACATTTGCTCAACCGTTTGAATGTAAAACTAAAACTATATATATATAGTTAGTGGCGCACAAAAATTCTATAAATAGCGGCAAATGGAAAGCGTTATTATTAGACGAATAAATAAAAGAGCTTTACGAAAGAGTGACAAAAGTTTATGTCAACAGGGCAGACGTTGCATGAATGAATGAATGCTCACTTAGTTGTTGCGCTAAGGACACAATCGAGTTCGTAGTGGCACATGAATATATTGAGCGGCGCACACACTAAAATGTCATAGAATTCAAGCGTCTTATGAATATTACGCCCTGCAGGGAAAATAACCATTACGTAAATGGAATATAAAACCGTTGTGACTGGAGCGCATGAGAAGCAAGCTTGGCATTATGTTTACCACCAGCTTTACTTACATAAGTGAATAGCAACTGTGCTTAATTTATGTTTAGGAAGAAAACTAATTAATTTTGTCTATCAAGTTGAGCATACTTTTAGGCGCTCGTTAGCTTCAGGCAATTATGGGAATACCACTTTTAGTGATCAGTGAATAGAATAAAAATAAAGGCTGCTCGAATGACTTTTCTTTTATTATTCAAAGTTGATTTTGAGTGGAGTTTAACTTTAGTTGTTAGTTACTCTAAGTCCCCCGGCTATTCAGATTCCTTATGACCAAGCATAAGATTTGTCTCGTCTGTCTCGTTCTGCATCTTCTATCGTCTTTTCACTTCCTTTAACATTTTCCTTTTTTTCCACTAACTTTTCGCATTCACTTTCTTCTTCTACTTCTACTTCTCTTTCCATTTATTTTAAAATTGCAATTCTCCTTTTTCTTTCCTTCCCATTGCCTGTATCACCGAAGGATATCAAGCATATTGTCACTGACTTCAATCAAGTTAATAAACTATTTTGTTTTGGGTTCACATACGGTTTTAAATACCGATACCAATATTAGGGTGGCTCGAAAAGAATTTCTTTTGGTTAGCTGGGGGTGAAATTTAGTCTCCTTATAAAATTTAATAAAAAAAGTACTTAAGTCAGCATGTGGATCTGGCGCACTCGATTTTTAAAATAAACATTTCCAATGGGAATATTTTTTTATTTTTTGCAAGAAAACCTTTTTTGTATTCTTAACAAAATTTTGGTTAGATTTTTGTTCAAATTTTGGCTTGTTTTTGAGTACGAAACCCATCCTACGGAATATATGTTTGTAAATTAAGGTTGCCAATTTTTTTTATTTTACAGTGCTGCAGTAATTGATATCTGATTTTGATCCCGGGATTATTTTCGGGATTTGGCTATTTAACTAACTAATTTCCGTGAGTTTATATTGAAAAAATACAAATTATCAGGTTTGTGATGTTAATTTTTTTTTTTTTAAATTAAAAGAGTCAGCATATTTTTCTAAGCCGAGGTAACTTTTTCTAGTTGTTAAGCAATGTGTTTAATAATACTCAAAATGAACTCAAGGCCAAGAATACAAATTTTTTGAAAATTAATATTTTTTTTTTAATTCAATAAATTATTAAATAACTTTATTCCGAGAAAGAAATCCCGAGATTTTCGGCACTGCAATCGCGGAGTTTGCCTGCGTAGTGCAAGGAAATCTGTAAAATCACAACTGGAACGGAAATTAATACGAAAACAAATCGCACAAAAATTGGATTAAATTGCAACTGATGGAAAGTCGATTGAGTAAAAGCAATGCGTATTTAGCTTCGTTAAAATAAAAGAGGAGAAATGTGAAAATGTAAGCCGTGTCATGAGACAAAAGAAAGAGCATAATCATTTGAGTAAAGGCTATGAAATCAAATAAAAACTCAAATTGCAACAGCTTACTAAGGATTAATATTATTCCTGTCTACATAAGATTTTTTGGTTGAGTAGATCAGTGGTGCACGAAATTGGCCTTAAAGAAAAACGAGAATATTTTTTCTGAATTTAGCGTTATTTGATGATTTCACTAGACTTACGTTACAGATATGAGCAGTCCTTTAAGACTCCAATCAATGCTACTTTCCCATAGCTGCCCAGACCAACTAAGTACACCACTGCATTTGACAAAGAGATTGACTGAAACAGAGCAAAGTAGCAATCGTGATTGTCAACGATGAGAAGTCTCTTTGGCGAGCTAAACACTTGAACATGAAACGTATAAATGGAATTGACAGTGGTGAAAGCATTTACAAAGCCAACAATACATACAATCAAGCAACAAAGCTGAGCATGTATGGCACACTTGCTAACCATAGCTCAACCTGCCCCCACTTATGCTTAGTTGGAGTTTATCATAAAATAGCTTAGTGGCGCATTGATGCTGCTTGGATAAATTTTGCTATTCTTCAATAATGTTAGTGCACCGCATCATCATCAGCAATTTGTCATCTATAGAGGATACGTGCAAACGATAGTATATAGTGTTGTTGTAGGCAATCAGTTGCGAAAGAAATTCAATTTGCAAAGTTAGTTGAAAGTCTCAAAAGGAGGTTCGTGTGTCCCAGGCGATTTGTGTAGAACGGAGTTTTTGGACTTTCAGCAGCAACAAAAAATGTGTTCCATATCTTAAGATACCCATCCAGCAATACATCGGTGAAACCTCATTGAATTTCATGCAGCAGTTTTGGAGTGATGCGCGCACAAACAGACATACAACAATTTTAAAAACATCATTTGGCTTGTTTTACGCTAGCAAGAAGTACTTGTATGTATTTTACTTTAATTGACATTAGCATCAATATTGATTCATTATTTCTTTAATGGCTGTTAATATCATAAAATTTTCATTTTCTATTTTAGCCAAAGAAACAAATTACTTCAACCCAATTTATTTAAACAAAGGTGATGGGAAATTATTTTACACCAACGCTTAATAACATTATTGTACTTTTTGTTGCTAAAACCGCACTTTGCTTAACTTTTAATGAAGTTAACATAATTTCGACAGGTTTTATAACATTGTAAATTACCACAACATAGCCAGATAATAGCCGCCCAGATGAGCATGCTAAAGAGGAAGAGCACCCTAAAGAGGAAGAGCACACGAGCACGTCCAACAGATGGACAAATTTTAAAGATTCAAAAGCATAAAAAAGTACAACAAAAAAAACTGACATCAATTCAAGCGCTGAGCTAAATGGACAAGCGTACACCCCCACAGACACTAGCAATTAAGGTGAACAAAAGTTGTAATTTAAGCACAGGACAACAAGGAAGACTGGCAGCAAGTGAGCGTTGTGAAAAGGTGGACAAACAGAAACACTTGCAGCATTATCCCTGCTGATGAAAAGTAAGAAAAAGGGAGGAAATGTGCAAAGAATGATGCTCAAATGTAGATTAATTTTGACAAAGTGCTGTAACACATGCTCTGCGTTGGCGATGTATGTTGGTGTTGGAGGTGGGAATATTTAAATTTTTAAAGTTTGATTTCACAATACCAAGGTATCGGGATTAGTTTAGATTGAAAAAGGTAAAGACATTGCTTGTGAAACGTTAGAATTTATAACGAACAACTAATAGACGATTTTTTTTTGGCAACCACTAACTAAGCGACTTATGAATAAAATAACAAAAATGAAGCTTGTTTAAACAAAAAAAATCACGGGATCTCAGAATAAGGGAATAGGCACAGCTAGTTTGCGCACATTTGGTCACTCATTGTTTTGTACTGATTAATGATAGAAACATTGTCATATTTTGCACAAAGTTATTTTGTGCTGAGTTTTGAGCTGAAAGTATGAAGTGCAAAAGAATGGCTTGAAGAAACCTTAACATTTATGAAAACTAGAGTTAATTGATTTTTAAAGAAAGCATTTTTGGAGCATAACAGCTGTGCAATTCACTTGCTTGTGTTACTTGCTGGGAGCAAACGTGAAATTAAAAATTCGTTTCAGCAGAAGAGGGGAAGGTCGAAAGCTGTGTAAGGGAAAGGGTAGTTATAATTTCCAATGGTAATAGATTGCATTTTTCTGTTTTTTCAAATCAATCATCGTCTCTCGAAACGGTTCTCAGAACAATTCCTAACTGCTCTTGGATAGGTATGTCCAAAATGTTCACAAAAGCAAATCCCGAAATTATCATGAAAAAGTTCGAAAATAATCCTGAAATGATGCTGAAAATGGTCTCAGAAAGTATGCCCAAAATGATGAAAATCCTGAATAAAACTCGAAATAGTGCGGACAGCGTCTCGAAATTGTTTCAAGCAAACTGCGCAATTATTCTCAAACAGTTCCGAAATGGTCCCAATAACTAGTCAAGAAAAAAATGGCGGAAAAAATTTGTCCCAAAAGTAGTACCGAAATTATCGGAAAAGGGTACTTAAATAGTCCCGAAAAATCCCAAAATGCATTCAAAATAATCCCAAAATGATTCCGAAAGGTTCCGCAATGAAACAAGAAAAATAACAAGTGAACTTGAAAACAAAAAAAAACATTTCTTCTCTATCCGATGAGTGTCTTTGTCAAACAATATACTTTTAGTAGTAAAAGTATTGCAAATTTTGTATACCTAAGTTGCTTAAGTAATGAAATTAAAAAGTTTCAGTTTTTAACTTGCAAAATTAATTTAAACATTTAAAAAAAAAAAGAAAAATTATAAAATGCTTTTGCATATTAAAATTTGTGATTGCTTTTTAAGTGAAACTAAAGGAAAATTTCAATTGAATTTCGCAAAGAATTAAAATTTTATGAACCCATAAAAACTTATGCAAACAAACTTTCATTTGTACACAAAGTAAGTATGTACTACGTCATATTTGCAAAATTTCAATAATAATTCTTTTTCGGACAGATGCCATCAATCCCTTCTCAACAGCCTGCCGCTTGGGTAAAGAAATTTCACATGCCTAAGTAAATATCTACAGACCCGATCACTTAAGCGTCTATTAATGTCATTGGAACTTTTTATTTTTAATTAAATGAGTACTAAAAAAATACATACATACATACATACATACTTTGTAAGAATCATACGTTCACTCACCAATTGAAATTTTGCAAAGCACTCGAATGACGTAAAGTGTGTGTGTGAGTTGATAGCGTCGCTTCTTTTTCGATAACAACAAAAATCGACGAGGTTCTATAATGTTGACGGCGACGTCAATAACAACAACGACGACGATGAAGTAGCTTTATGAGGTTCAAGGTGTTGTTCGTTCGCATACACACATATGTAGATAAACATACGTTTGTGTGAATGTGTTTCAATTGTTTGATTGCGTCTTGCTGCTCACTGTAAATAAAGCAATAGCGCTCTCGCATTAGGCGGTTTCCTTGTTGTGGCGCATGTAGTTGGTGGGTGGTTGGTTGCGGTTTTTCTTTTTGTTGTTTGTTTGTATGTACCACCTACACTGTGGATGTAATCAAAATTGAAAGTAATTCAATGGAATTTCATACAAATGTTATTCGGTTGATTTCTTTCGTTTCCTTTTTATTGTTATTTATCAATGATTTTTCGATTCCTTTGCATTGCAATTTAATTGTTAATTAAATAAAATCTACAAACATATGTATGTATGTAGTATGTGGTGAAGCTAAGGATAGATACAATTTAGTACTGAGATTCAGTTATGAACATCAAAAGAAATGCTCATGTACATATGTAAATAAAGCCATTATTTTTCACACTTTTGAATTATATTATTTAACAACTTCTCTATGTGTTTTTTCTTTTTCATTTCAAGAAAAAAAATTTTGAAGACAAATGTTCTTCACTTCGTTATTTTCGTACTTTTTTCAAAAATAGCGAATTTATTATAATAATTTTTTTTTGTTTATCTTTCACTTCTTACATGCTTTTGTTTTGATAAAAATAAAATTTTTTTGGTTTTTTTTTTAATTTTTTTTTTTAATATTTTTTAAAATTTTTTTTTTTGTTCTTAAATTTTTTTTTATTTTTCTAAATGTTTTATTTTTTTTTTATGTTTTTTTTGGCACTAAAACTTTCTCAGATATTTTTTTTTTTTATTTCTTTCTATTCACTGGATGCGTTTTGTATTAAAAATTGCACTAAACTAAATTTCGTGAAATTTTTACTATTTTTAAATATTTGAAAAAAAAAAATTTTCTAATTTTTTATTTAGTTAAGCAGCTTGGTCGAAAATTGTACACATTTCTGTTTAATACATATACGTGCTCATTTTCAAAGTAAAGTCATTTCACTAAGGAGTGATAAACGTTTTTTTATGACAAAGCTAAAGCAATCGACTTATGACCACTCCACCTTCCAAGCACCGATATCTTTTTCTGCTTAAATGCTTAGTTTCTCGTATTTCAAATATTGGTGGCGTTGAGAATAGTTACCGCAGAGTAGTGGAAATATATTGCGAAAAAAACCGACAGCTGCCTTTAAATAATTTTTTTCTACCCGACCTTGAGCCGGAAAAAAAAATATTTTTTATTTCTTTCTTTGTCTTAGATTACACGCAGTTCCAGTGGGCATTTGTTTATCTAGCATATGCGAATAGTTATAAATATTTGAATTGTATGATTTTTACGATTAAATTGAAAAAACATTAAAAATATTTTATTATTAACATTTTTTATAATGATTATTGACCACATGACTATGGCGTATTAGCATGCGAGTAGTCTTCATTAACGTAAATAGATTCATGAAGGTGGCTACTTGAAAAGAGTTTTTCTTTTTGGTGCTGAGTTCAAAAAAAAACAGGGTGACACGGATAAGAGTGCTTTATATAAGTCAAAACTTAGAAAAAAATTGTATTTAAAGTCTTTCAAGGTTACAAATTTGGGCTTAATCTTTAAGCATTAATTGGTTTTTCAGTGCTTTGCGTCGGTAAGTTCTCAATGAGTACTTAATTTGAATGATTATAAAACAATTCATCAATTTTCCTATACAAACATGATTTGATTGATAATTCAAATCCCACTTCGCAATGAGTTTGTATCGAAAGCAATTCTGTTTCATATCATAATCAATGCCATAATCTTATTACTCACTTGATTAAACCAACAATGCACATTTGAATTAATAACAACGAATAATAATAATACGGTGAACTCTCCCATATCGTACAGTTTCTGAATGAAACTCGTAACTATAATTTAGAAAAATTTCAGAAAACTAAAAAAGAAAATTTTTAAACTTGCCTTTTGCACATTGAAAAAGTGAATGAGAAGTAACTAAATGATGACACGAAAAATGATGAAGGATATATTTTTTAACGAACTGTTAATTACCCTTGTTTCCCGATGTCGTATGAGTATTTCTATATAAAAAAATTCTTTGCTCAAATAATGTAGTTATGAGGTTAATGCAGAGAAGGAAAGATATACAAACGCAATAACAAGCTGATTAAGGAAGTACCCTCAAGGAAAAGCTGGAATCTCTATGTTGCTTGTGGAAACAGGTGAAAATATTTTTGTTTAAATGTTTGTGGTGATCAAATCAGAAAGTTGCAAATAACTAGTTATTAGGTTCGGACGATTTTTTTGAATTTTGAAGAAAGAAAACTAGGATTTCAAACTGTATTGAAGCAAACTCACTCACAATGTATTCATATTTGATCGTAGCGAAATTGAGGTTAAGCGAAAGATAAGATTTCGATGGTGATTTCGAAAATATTTACAGCAAGCATGGCAGTATGTCTCGCATTTACTTTCCTAGTGGGTTTAAATCAGAAGATATCTGAAATGTATAACACAAATTGATATACAATTCATAACCGTATATTGTTTATAATATACAAAAATTTATTACAATTTACCACTCACTGCCTTTTGGGTTATTAATTTTTGAATATGAACACATTTAAAAGTTTTCATAATAATATTAAAAATTCTTCAAAGTATCTGCATTCATTTTTAGATCAACAATTAAATAAACAAAAACCAGCGCTATTAGAAAGTAGAGTATATTTGTTTACGGAAATTGCATAAGCTAAAACGAAATAGAAAAGCGAAGGCGAACGCTAAGCCACGTGCAAATGAATACACAAAACCCCGTTAAACCCACTCGAGTGATTGAATTGTTCATGAGCATAGAACTCTAACAAGTAGGTAGTCCATACGAATATGCATTCAATCGATTCACATTCAAAAATAACCAGATGCCATAATGCAATGTGATGTCTTTTCAATATCAACAACAAAGCGTTTATAAGAGTTGCCGTGGGTTCATGACTATTCGCAAATGCGGAGCATTACAACAGCGTGAGGATAGAGCACGGAAGGTAAACAATGTGAATATGAATTTGTAGATAGATTATTGTTATATTTTTATTCCAAAAGAATACGTTAATATTGTTAAAGAGTTTGATCCTAGTTGAGTTCCAATTGCCTTGCCTTAAATTGGTCGGTAAGGTTACGTTACAGATAGTAGCATCAATAATCGATTACTTTGTATATCATTAGGTTCTTCAAATCAGCTGTTTCATAGGGTTACCGATAAGGCACCAATGATTTCAGCTTTATGAAGTTGCGTTCGTGTCACGAGAATGTGAAATTTCTGATAGATTGTATTTTAGTAATATGACAGGTTAAGCGCGCGTACTTCGTTCTCTCAAATACCGATGAACTGTTCATATTTTAAGGTTAATGTACCGTTGAATTATTTTTTTTTTTTGTTTTATAAACTTTAAATTTATTCATCCGCGAAATGTTAGCATTCTGACTTTATTACATTTGAAAACTGGTTTAAACAGCGGGAGCTTTTTTTTTCTTTAATTTTTAAAGTAATTAACATTTTTGCAAGTAAATATTTGTTTATCAAAATACTTCCACCTATGCATATTTATTTACGTTTTAAGTTAGTTTATTGTTTTTTAAAAAATATTCGAATGTTATTATTTGTTCAAGAATTTTTATTGTTTCGCACTTTTTTAACCAAATCACTTGCTTAATTTATTGCATTTTTTATGCGTTTTGTATTAGACGCTGGCATATGGCTACTGTAAATAAGCGAACCAATTCAATTAGAACTCAACATATTCGTTTAGAAAAGAAACAATGGGAAGTAATTATGAAATAAACACATCAATTTATAAAGCACAAATTCAATTCAGGCGAAGACTTTATAGCTTTCATGAATATGTACGCAAAACGATTTTCACTTTGCGATTCTAATATTTCGTATCGAATTTTGGAACACATGAGCCATAGGAATATGTTGCACCACAACAAAATACATTTTTCCAAATGAGACTATGATATTTTCAAAGTAGGGTTTATCTAATGATATTTTCATATCAAAAAATATCAAATGTCCAACCACCACTGGGTATACAAGTGATCTGCCAAATTTTACTGCTACATACATACAAACATATGTATACACATGGCTACGTAACTGGATTGTTATGCCAGCGTGCAGCTGCCAAGCATTCAAAAAAAAATAGCTTGAATCGGCACTTTGGCGTTTGTTTTAATGGAGCACATGTGCTGAGCGATGACCTCTTTGCGATTTCGACCAGCTGACTGGGCACTGAGCGCCGCCCAACACCCCAACCTATCCATTGATAAGGAGTGCAAAATACATATGCGAGCAATTCGAAAGAGATGCGCACGCTGCTATGAACAAAGCCGTCACTATTTTACAACAGATTAAAGAAATTTTACCACATACATACATATGTACTCAGTTGAGACGCAAGTGGCTCAAGTTGAGCAGAAAAAATATTTCAATTAATTAATTAGATATTTCTTACATGAACTTCTTTTCGTTTTCACCATTTCATTATACACTGTATTCTAATTTTATTTTTTGCTAATTAACTTTCAGAAGTGATGTGGGCATGCAATAAAGTGAAAGTAATTTATCTCAGAATGTTCTTTTCACTTTTTATCGCTACTTGAAACTTTATAAGATTTTGTTATCAGACACATTCACACGTACTAATATATGCATTTATTATAATTATTTTTGTTAATCTTCGTTCGTAGTCCACTAGCGTAAGTACACAAAACTTTTTAGCTGAATAATTTTTAATCATAGGTAATATTATTAAATATTTAACGAAGAGAAGAATAAAAACGCGCAGATACACCAAGTATACAATCAAAACGACCGAACACGATGCAAAACAGAAGAAGAATGATCAAAAAATCTCAAATTGTGGGCGAAAGAAATTCGCCTGTTTATTGTCTTTATTGTGATTATGCGCTTTCGCTACGCGTGTCTATTTTGACATTTCTTCGCTCAGCTGTCAGTGGCAGTAATGCCAGCGAATTTGTAAAGGGGGTATTTTTGTTACAGAAAATGAAACCCAACTTGCTTTTAACTTGGTAATTTGTTTATTGTTTTCTAATATAGTGGAATTTCCCAATAATAATGGAACCTACTTTCGAAATACTTAAGAATTTTTTTTCAAATATATTTTTTTGCTTTCTTTTTTATTCAAGCAAATCCTTTGAAATACGGAGTACATTAAATTGAATTTGCTATACGTTATTTCAAGTCATACACAGTTTTGACTGTGGCCCATTCACTTTTGGAAGAAAATGTGTAAGTCAGAGAAGCCAACGAGCATAAAAAATAAAAAGTTATTCCAAAGGGCTCAATCCAGTTCGCTAGAAAACCCCAAAGAATTTATTGTCGTACTTTACGTGAAATTCTTGGCAAAATTTATCATTTCACATTTTGTGCACACATTTTTCACATAGTATGTTTTTTTTTTTTTTTTTTAATTTTAGCTCTTATTGTTCCACAACTATGTCAGCTTCTTAAAACCTTTTTTTTTCGAATATGATATTAAAGATATAGCACACAGAACATTTCATAGCCATAACAGTTTGGTTGTCAAGCGTATTACGAAATTTTCACGACCGTTCTCGACGAGTAGAAGAAAGGAACTGCTTCGAATTGGGCCACATAAGCACAATGTGCAGGTATTGCTGTATTAACTATTTGTGAGAGCAACAACAAAAAAGCGTCCTTTAAATTTACACAATGCGCAGGATCAACAAATAATATTCGCCGCATTGTATTTATTTATTTCGGTTTGTTTGGTTGGGGCTAAAACCGTTGAAAATCATAAACAAAACTTTGTTTATTTATATAAAAACATTTTAATATATTTTGAATTTGCTTATGATATTTAAGTTTTTGTGTATGATATTTTTTTTAATGTTTATTTCTATTTAACATAAGCCAAATAGTTATATACATAGTTGTTAAAAATATCACCATATATTTGTATGAACTGTATATTGCATGTAAACATTCAGTTAACACATGCAAACCAAAAGCACGTGTTCTCCAATTCCATTTGGTCACATAATACCAAACTAGGTAGCTCCTTTATGCTCCACTTTTCGTCTCCATCACTATATGGGCCACAAGCAACTTGCCACCACCGCGAACTACATACATACATATTTAGTTGTTGCGCGTACAATATATATATTTTGTGGATATTTTTACTTTTGTTTTGTCCCTTGTATTTCTACTTTTGCTCCACAAAATTTAGCATGCCATGACCTAGCCCAATTTTACTCTTACATAGTTTCTTTAAAATACTTGTATGCTAATGACTATATTTGAGTATATGTATGCAAATACTTATAGGCCTTTCTTTATATATTCCCGCATATGTGTAATTTGGTAGACTGAATTTAGTAATTTTGCTGCTTTTGGCACTTGCGTCCTAATCCAATCGATATGAGATTGCATAAGCTTGTAATTGAGTAGTTACTACTGAAGCACTAGAGTTTTTAACAGAAGTTATGGTGGTATACCGAGGTGTATGGGACCATCGATAATGCGTTTTAAATAGGTCTACAAAAAAATTAATGCAAAACCATTCAAATTTTACTTAATGAACACTATATCGACTGCTGAGTGGAAGATCATCCCATTTAAAATTATTTCAAAAAAAAAACGCCCCATCTCAGAATTTGTTTGAAAAAAGTTCTATTTCAGAATTGGTTCGAAAAACACCCTATCTCAAAATGAGTTTCAAAATACCCTATCGTAACGAAAATTTCATACATTTTCAGCTGAGATAGAGCATTTATTGAATCGAATTTTGAAATAGGGTGTTATTAATAAAAAATTCTGAAATAGGGTTTTTATGAAAAATATTTTCAAATAGGGTGACCCAACGATATACACCCAACACCTCACCTGTGGCGAACATAGTTATTTGCAACGCTCAGATTAATAGAAGCTTGAGTTGTGCAAATCGATAGGTATCAACAATTTTCCTTCTCACACAATTAAAAATCGCATTTCCATGTACTATATTTGTTTTTTCCGATCCTTGCTCTGTTACCAAGCAGAATAGGGCCACCTTTTGGGCCCGATAGGATAATAATCTTGCTTCGAAGAACTAAACTGGAGATGATGGATGACAGCTGCCAAATCGCAGGTTGGTGATTCACCACATTAACTGCCCGTAAAATGATTTAACTCATTGGGTTTTTATTGAATATTTGCAAAAAAAAAATTTTAATTAGATTTAAAAAAAAACGTTAAATTGTGAATATTATATGAAAATAAATGTGTTATTAGCATTAAAGTTCGCGAATTGACAGCAAATGTCTCCAGTGGTATATCACCTACCCACGAATCGACGGTTTAATCTTTTCCAGTACTATTGGCCCTATGTTATATGTACGTTCTTTGGTTTAACCGTGTTTCCGTTGTTGTTGTTTTAGCAACAAAAACAGTCCTTAGCCGGATATGAATCCGGTACGCTCCGGTACTCCCTTGCGGTACTGCCCGACTGTCGTGGTAGCGATTTGTTATGACCAGTGCAACCTTCTAGGTCATGTCCTCCCTCCTTCAGAAAGGAAATTGAAGATGAGTAATGAGAGGTGAGAGGCATCATGTCCGCAGATCAACCATCAAGTTGCCTACCGCGGGCATATTCTAAACCCCAACCCGCAGGGGACTCTGACCGTGCTGCCATCATTGTTTGTTGTTTCGTTCAGCACAATGTTTAGAATACTTATGAGGCTTTTTCTAGCAAGGGGTATGCCCACCCCTGAGCTTTACTGCTAAGGGCCACTTTCATAAAAGCCGGTTAAGCCCAATCGGTGATTAATTTGACAGCCAACCGTACAAAATACGTCAATTAAACTCCGGTTATCGGCTACCGGCTTTTATGAAAGCGGCCCTAAGCATCAGTTAAGAAGAAGAAGCGGAAGACGGAAAATATT
This sequence comes from Sphenella marginata, assembly GCA_951509765.1. NCBI lineage: Eukaryota > Metazoa > Arthropoda > Insecta > Diptera > Tephritidae > Sphenella > Sphenella marginata. The sequence goes on from OX608083.1 coordinate 9,710,692, forward strand.
GTAGTTATATTTTCTCTTTCCGGGATGCATCTGTGGGACTGTTATTTTAAAGTTTTGTGCAGAAAGTGCTAGATGTTCTTTAAATTAAGACTTAGGTCCAGCTTTTGTGATATAAACCCATACTATCGGAAGGAAATTGTTTTTTTCTTTTTTCCCAATAAAAGTCTAATAACTCAAAGTTTGAATTTGTTGCACGTTTATGTATAGTCGAACATTTAGTAAAAATGTATTAATATCTTATCCCGCCCGAAGGGAGCTGTTGTCATTATTATCTTGGTTATTATCAGTACCTTTGAGTGGCCTGGCATATCAGGTAAATCTGACTTTTCTTCATATTTCATCACATGCTGAAATTATTTCACAATTTTCCACCAGCGTTGCCATCTCTTGTTACTTGATCTGTCAAACACAGCACTATTGTGAACTTGTTTTTAATAACTGTACAGAGAAGAAGAAACGCAAAGATTAACAAACGGCGTCAAGAAAATCGATATAGCGAAATAAAATCCTTGATGTGAAGAAAACACCCATTTTTCGCGCGTAGGTTGTGCAAAAAAATGTCCGACGAAGAAGAGGAATCAATGTCTGAGGGGTTTTCCGCCAGTGAAGATGAATGGAAACCAACTAAAGATGTTCGTGGTGGCGAATCATCCGATGATGATGATAGCGACTTCGAAGAGTTACCACAAGCTTTAGGCGCGCAAAACCATGGAACTGGAGCTGCAACACGACGAAAGTAAGTAAAATACATATCACCACAACTTCTTATGTTCTTCATAAATCATCTTTCCTCAGGGGCGCACCTCCTAAGAGTGCCGTTGTCAAACAAACTGCCATAAAGAAACGTAAAGGTGCTGGCCAATCACTACGTACGAAATTATACAACAAATATCGGCCACCACCAAAAACATTTCCATCACCAAATAGTGCTGGCAGCAATTCACCATCAGCGTCAACATCACGAACGGCTTCAAAAAACGTAAAAGTGCCCAATGAAAGTGGCGAACATGGTCATGATTCCAGCAGCGAATCAAGCGTAGATGATTATCTTGTAAATCCAGATGATATTGACTTCCAATCGAGCTTCTTTAATGTGAAGAATAGCGAAGTTAAAGGAAAGTCTGTGTCACCGCCGCCTGTATTCGACTGCAATGTTGGTATAGGTAAATTATCTGATTCCGGATCGGAAGATAATAATGAATCTAGTGCAGAGGAGCAAGGAAATGGAAAATCATTTGATTTTGCGAATTTGCTAGATAATGTCAATAGTTTGGAACGCGCCAAAGAGACCATAGCTAAAAGAGCTGTTTCTGCTGCAACAAAAGAGCTACAGGAAAGTAAAACACCTGGCCGTAGCGGCAACAAAGGTAATTCAACAGCTATGGATGTTAATACGCTGCTTGCATTGGGCGAAGCAAAACAAAGTCGTGCTACTGTGCGTAGTGTGAAATCAAAGGATGATGGCGAAGAGGAGGATGATGAACGTGATGAAATCGAGCGTGGACCGCATCGTTTGAGTAAAACAAAATCAACACGCGTCAAACGACATACAAAAACGCGTCCAGCTTCAACTGTGGTGGCAGGCGATACGGATGATTCAGATTTTGAGGAAGTGGCAGGTAGGAAACGCAAGTAGTCGAATAGACGTTTGAGTGGTGGTAGTAAGCTCTTGTAGTAAAATGTCTAAAATGCGCTTCCAGTTGTTCAAATGAGACTGTGTGTGTAGGTTTTGTGCATACAATATAATTTCGTATACCATACATATTTCAGTTATCAAGATCAAAATGCTCACAAAAACATAATTTCGTAGCAATATAGAGTATAAGATTTAAAACAAAGGAAAGATTTTATTAAATTTGTATTTTAGATACTGTCAACTGGATATTAGAAAGAGTCAATTTGAGTTCAGAATAGTCAATTGAATTTTAAAGAGAGGATATTGCTTTTAAAATAGTCAACGTAAATTGGATTTGGAACTTTTCTTCACCAATGCCAGTAGGTTCCAATTATAATTTACATTCGCTTTATCGCTGTTTTGAAATCTAATCCAAGTTTTCTACTTCAATTGACTATTATTCTCAACTTCAATCGATATCTTTAAAATAAAAGTCCTATTCTATTTTGAACCTTAATGTAGGTCGTTTTATACCCAGTTGTACTTTAGTATCTGGTTGCGACTGAAATTGTTGAATATCGGGATGGGGATACATTCAAAATCGTCGATATTTGCAAATAGCATTGATGGAGTTAGAAAACCATGCACCGGCCAAAGCCACGAAGATTAACTAGCTTCTCATTGGATATCAAGCAAACGTCTTCACTAAAACAAGTTAGCGACTAGCAGATAAACGGTTTGAATAAGGCATCTACGATATAGAAAACGTATACCTTTAACGTGCAGCTGGGTATAAAATGCTCGGCTTCAGCCATACTAAGACTTTCGTACCGGTTTTTCTTACAATAACAATCGGTTCTATAGTGCCAATTACAGATTTAGAAAACATTCAATACCCGAGTACCTATATAAACCACTGTATGTATCTGTCTTGGTGGCTGGTGAGGCAAACTTAGTTGTTGTCGATAGATTGAATTATGCAAATATTAATATATGTCTGTAGCTATGATAAAATTATTATCAAAACAAAAATAAAAAGTCAAGTAGTTAGTTAAACAATGAAGTGCTGCATATTCAATATTAATGTAGTTAGATTTGTTCTCACATGGAAAACATAAAATGAAACAATTCGCGATAAGCACATAAAAATATATAAAATGCAAATAAGTGTCGATATTGATACATAACAGTCTTTTATCATTTGCAATTCGAAGCGATTTTATTTTAGTATTTAGACTAAAATGCTTGTTCTTGAAAATCGTTGATGGGCAAAAGGTTTCTTTGTGACTGAAGTGGATCCATCATACATACATACATAAATATGTACATAGGTAAACGTAGATATTAACCGTATAAAATTATTTGTAATATCTGATACGTACATACATATATACATTCTTTCATACAAGCATACGATCATATGTATTTGTAATGTAACTAACTTCCTATTTACAAAGGTTTTGGTAAAAAGATTTAAACTTCACGCTATTATTTAACTAAATAACTTATAAATATAGTTTGCATTTAAAGTAAAATGTATTATTTAAATAAAACAACGAGTGTAATTGTAAACTCTTGGTGTATAAATTTAAAGTACATTTGTAGTGTACAATACTAACTAAAACGCTATATAAATTTTAAACCTTTAAGAATTTTTCATCTGAGTATTGATTTAATTTTTTTTTATTTATAATTTACACTGGATTAACTATTTATTTTTTTAAATAGTTAATTTTTTTTTGGCTCTCGCTCCCCAAAGCTTGGACAAAAACTGTGCTGGCGTTCTTGATGTCCTGTAGCATCTCGGGCTCCTTACGTCTATCGTTCCCCTAGTCTGTTTGCCGAGATAATGGTATTTTGAAGCACCCTTTTTCTTTAAACTAAAAAACATGTTTCTTAGAAGGGTTTCTAAATAATCTCTTAAAATTTTGAAGCACCCTTTTTCTTTAAACTAACAAACATGTTTTTTAGAAGGGTTTCTAAATAATCTCTTAAAATATTTTTCAAAATACAAAATTGCAAAAAATGTTTTCGAACTTAAGTTTGGGGGAAATTTTTTTCTGCGTTTGTTTGGTTGTTGTGTTTTCCGACAGGGTGGATACTGGATTTATACTGGAACGAAATTTTTTTTCAATATTTAAACGAAAACTTGCTTAGCATTTCTACGCAAATACACATTCTTGTATATTTTTTTATACATTCTTTTGGTTTGGGTAAATAAAATTTAACAGTTTTATTCCATAAATTTTTTTTTAACTTTGTAATAATTTTTCAACTTATCTCATTTTCAAATACATTTTATTTAGCATGGAACTTTTTGATTTTCAAGTAAAAATTTTTATTCAGTCTAAAAAACAAAAACATTTTAAAAGGAGTATGCCTAACTTATTTGTTAAGCACTTAACGTTACAGATATATACTCATTAATTAACTCGAACTGATTGTTAACGAATTTACTTTAAATCATGTATTCAAATATCAAATTTAGCAAAGATAAACAATTTTTTGTCATGTAAAGTGTGCGAAAATTTACACAAAAAAAATATTTTTTTTTTAACTCAAATTAATAAAGCAAGAAAATCATATTAAAAACGAACGATGTGTAAACCAAGCAAGCGAAGTTTAATCATAAAACCAGTTTTACCTTTTAGCGAAAATGTAGTTACTAAAAATATCAAAAATGAGAAATTTCTCAAATAAAAGTTAAAAGAGTATGCATATGTAGTTAAATTTAAAAAATGAATCTTAAACAAATATACGAAAACTGAAAAAGCTGAAGCGTATTAGCAAAATAAAAGAAGAAATTAAAAAGTAAATACAAAAATATTCAATGGATTTTAAGCTGCACAATTACACTTGCACACACACACACAACATATACAAATACTTACACATTTATGTATGTGAAAAATAAAAAATGCAACGCAATTCATTGCAAAATAAAACGAAGAAATTGGGTTTTCTTTGACGAAGTGCAATTTTTAGTTACATTAGATGCGATATTCGGAATATCAGCCCAAGTTTCGAAAATAACTCGAACTTCGAAAATAATGTGAACTTTGAAAATAATTTGAAAATTTTTTTACACATTTTTATCTGAGACATTTTTTCAATCAAATACATTTTTGTGCTGCTGCTTTTCCAACTTGGAAAATTTTCGGTAGTAAATAAAACAATTTTTGGCAGCTTTTCAAACATTATTATTTAAGTATTTCTGATAAAAGTATAAATTTTTTTTAACTTCGAAAATATTTCGAATATCGAAAATTTTCAAAAGTAATTCAAACAAATTGTCGACAGCTGCATAAATATTTTTGTTTCAGAGATTTTCTCAACCACATACTACATTTAAAAATGTAGGTAAAAAAACTTTTCTTTTTTCAAATATCCGAAGAATTGCTTTATTTCGGTTTCGTATTTTGTATTAAAAATCGTTTAAAATGGTACAACTAAAATGGTGTGAACTATGGTGATCCTAATCTTGATTACAAATAAGTATGTTTAACTAGTATGAATCTTTGTAGGTTTGTCTGTATGTATATATGTTCCTTAGTTCTTTTGTGTAGTACTCGATTGCTTGTCCTTTGTCTAACTGCTCGTCCACGTCTCCAATTGTCGCTTTCACTCGCAATCACTAACAAATGTTCGTTGTAACACTAAGCTTCTAACCGACTAACCACTACTAGTATTAACACTAACTACTAAAACTTCATATAATACTCAACCGGAAATGCTAACTTCACTTACACTTGCTTCCTTCCCTTCAACGGGGTCGCTTTTTGTTTATTATTTCAGAAGACACAGGATCTGTGTCACACTCGACCAGTTACGATACCAGTGCATTGCTGAATACTAGCGAAGGGCTTGAGATACATGTGGAACTTCCTTCTAAGCAACGACGAAACAAAGACAAGAAAAAGCAAGATCTTGAGATGGTATTAAAACGAAAATTGAATAGAGATTTAAAGGAACGTTTTCTACATTTACACAAAACAAGTTTACTTTGCTGTTTTGCGCGTAGTTATCGTTACAATCGCATGCTGAACGATACACCATTAATGCAAGCAGCACTTAAATTGTTGCCGAGTAGTAATGCCTATCCGCCAGAGCGTGGCACAGAAATTAAATACTTTCAATCGATGGTCACTTGGTATAAGACGGCAGTCAAATTAGCCTCTCCAAATTTATATGGTGAAAAAGTGCGCAAAAGTAGAAGGCGTGTAAAGCGAGAGCTTTTAGACCAAATTAGAAGGAAGGAAGCAAGTTGTAAGCAAGATTTTGCATTCATATTTGTGGTTTTACTGAGGGCAATGGGTTTGCAGTGTCGATTGATTGTTAATATGCAGCCGTTGCCACTGCGGCCAGCGCAATCGGATTTGTTGAAAGTCAAAATGAAGCGTGATGCGAGTGAAATCAAGGCCGAAGTGGAGAAGATTGGATTGGAGGCGAAAAAGTTGAAGATTGAAGAGGTAAAAATGGAGAAATCGCATGGGGAGAGGACAGAGAAGGCAAGCAGCAGGCGGGAAGAGAAAAAAAGGGAAAAAGATAAAGAAAAGGTGATCATTAGGAAGGAAGAAGAGGGAAGAAAGATGGAGAAAAAAGCTGAAGAAATTTTAAATGATAGCAAAAACAGAAAAAAAGAAGTGGAAAAGAAACAAAGTCAAGCTGAGAAAAAAGAGGTGGTGAGTAATGCGCAGAAAGAACGCAAACGAGCACCAAGTGCAAAATTAGCTGATATGATAGCGAGTCAAAAGCAAGTGAACACTGCAACTATAGCGAAGAAAGCTAAAACAGATGAAAAAGAAATTCCACAACGTAGCTCAAAGAGAATGCAAGCTAAAGAGGCTACAAATAAGGAGGAAGCCCAGAAAACGAATGAAGCAAAAGAAACGAGGACCACAAAATCCACCAAAAATTCTTTGGATGCCAAGGTAACAGAAGAAGCAAACAACTCAGAGTCAGCCAAGGACACTGCAGTTCATAAAAATGCGCCTGCCAAAAAACCGACGCTTGCACGGCTCAGAACCAATCGCAAGGCTACCGAAGGCGACACTCAAAACAAACTCGATTTATCAGCTGATAAACCATGCCTTAGCGTCAGCCAAGGAACACCAGTCGCAAGGCGTACACGAAAAGCTTCAACTGAAAAGCAAGAAACAAATAAAGCAAAAACAACAACAGCCAAAAGTGCTAAACCCACTATACAAGTTGGTTCGCCTGTGTTGCCAAAAATTGTTATACAATCGGGCAAAACGGTACACACTGCCAAGCCGAAAGAGAGTGAAAATCGACCACATACTGAGACTCGTCTAAATGCACGTGCTACACGTTCGCGCAGCAAATCACCCAAAGCACATATCTCACCCACATTTCTACAAAGTACAAATTATAAAAATAAATTTCCCGAACAAAAAGCTACATTAAAACCAAAAAGCACGCGTGCCAACTCAAAAAGCCCAACACAAAAAATTTGCATTTCCACAGAGTTTTTGAAAACTCAAAACGCCACTGCCGCCGAACCAATAGCGAGTGGCACGCGTTCAGGGCGCATTTTACGTTCATGCCAAAATTCCAATGAGGAGAAGGTTGTAGGCGTGTCAAAAATGCCAAAAGTACCACAACTAGATGGCGCTGATGATAGTTTGGATAAACCAAAACGTCCACAGTTAAAAAAGTTAAAGAAAAAGAAATCGAATGCGTCTGATGAGTCCGATGATGATTTTCAACCGTCACCACCGAAGCAACCCAAGAAAGCTCCAAACTCAAATGAGAAGAAGAAGTCATCGGTAAAAGATAAGTTGAAAGTTGACAAACGTGTACTATCGTCGGATGAGGAAAGCAGCGGTGGCACAGTAAAACATAATCCAACAGCAGCAGATATTTGGGTGGAAGTGTGGTGCGATGCGGAAGAGCAGTGGATATGTATAGAGTTGTTTAAAGGAAAATTACACTCCGTGGAGGCGATTAGGGTGAGTAGTAAAAAATCATTTTCCCAGTTAAATTAACACTCGCAATTGGTATAAAAATTGTAACACGTAAGTAAATATTTGAAGAATAGTTTTTTAATGATTCTAATAGTTTTATGAGTCCTTAACTTTATTATTATAATCGCTGTTAATCTTTTTCTTTTATTTTGTTTTACCCTCCTTTGTTTTTATGTTTGTCTTACATCAGAAGTTGTTGTTTTAACGCTACTTCGCTCTGCCGATGTGTTAACATTTGGCTGCCGCCGTGGTATGACGATACTGATGCTAGCCAAACCGAAGATCCCAAGTTCATGTCACGGGACAGAGAACATCCAAAACTTTTGGAAACAGTTTTTCCAAAAACGTGGTGCGGCAGTGGTCGTCAACCCTCCGAGTGTATTTTTGCCATTAAAAAGTTGCTCAGCAAAAAATTATTTTTAGATTTTTCTCTAATTTTTTAATATCCTCTTTTATGGCTAAGGGACGTCTTCACAACATCCTGTTAGTACTAACCGACGGTTAGATTAACAGAAATTCCACCGTTATCTGTCAAATTAAGTGCCGCTTACCGCTAACGGACCTTGTGAAAAGGCCTTAAGCTGTTTAGAACTGAACTAACCTCGTACGTATGTAATTTACTATTTATGAATTGATATTCTCGCACACTTATTCTTTTCAAAACGAATTTTATTATTTTGTGCAAGTTTTTTATAAAATTATATTTTGAAATTTTTATTTCAAAAAAGTGATTAATTGGCTGTAACGAAAAAAAAATATTCACTGAATGTTATTCAAACGATGATTGCATTCTTTAACAAATCTTTTACACGGAAAATGCCTACACTGATTACTTCAACATTTTAAACATTCGACATGCACACTGATTTTGATTTTTTTTTTGCTTTTAGAAAGCCGCCTCCTCCACTTGCGCCTACGTGTTCGCATTTCAAAATGATTTAAGTATCAAGGATGTGACTGCTCGTTATTGTCCCAATTGGACAACAACAGTACGCAAGTCACGAGTCGAACGCGCCTGGCTGGAGGCAGCCTTTACACCATACCATGGTCAACGCACACAACGCGATATACGCGAAGATCAAGACCTACGTCGGATACATGAAGAAAAGCCCATGCCTACCGCAATTGGCGATTACAAAGATCATCCATTGTATGCGCTTGAACGTCATCTACTCAAATTCCAAGCAATATATCCACCAAATCCACCAACCTTGGGTTTTGTACGTGGCGAAGCGGTTTACGCACGCGAATGTGTGCATACGCTGCACTCAAGAGACATTTGGTTGAAGCAAGCACGTACCGTCAAACTTGGCGAGCAACCATACAAAATTGTGAAAGCGCGTCCAAAATGGGATCGGGTGAGTGAGGCGAAGCAAATCGTGATATTTGTTGTTTAATGTTTTGTTTCACTTTTATAGCTAACGCAAACAGTAATCAAGGATCAACCGTTGGAGATTTTCGGTTATTGGCAAACACAGGACTATGAGCCGCCAACCGCTGAAAATGGCATGGTGCCGCGTAATGCTTACGGCAATGTAGAGCTATTCAAAGAGTGCATGCTACCAAAGAAAACAGTACATTTACGTTGTATGTTATTGAATTGCAATCACATTTGGTATATATTCCCTAAATTTATGTAATAATTGTTTCTTTTTAGTGACTGGTTTGAATCGCATTTGCAAGAAATTGGGCATCGACTGTGCTCAGGCGGTGACTGGTTTCGATTTCCATCAAGGCGCTTGTCATCCGCTTTACGATGGTTTTGTTGTTTGTGAAGAGTTTGGCGATCAAGTGACCGCCGCCTGGTATCAAGATCAGGAAGAACAAGAGAAAAAAGAGCAGGATAAATATGAAGCACGTGTCTACGGCAATTGGAAGAAGCTGATTAAAGGCTTGCTTATACGCGAGCGTCTAAAGAAGAAATATAATTTTTAAATATTTTGCATGAAATATGAAAGTTTTTTAAAAATTAAGTGTAACAAGTATTTTTGTTTAAGTTTATTATTTTTTGTTTACAAATCCTATGGATAACTTTTTTCTTTTTTTTCGTTGTGATTACTGCATGAAAATATGTACAAAATATTTTTTTCAATAATATTGTTTATATTTGATATTTATTCAACATAAAAAAATCTTCTTTGTCAGCAGCATTGCCTCGTATCCTTTGAAATATGTATGTTGAGAAATACTCTTGCTCTTTCAAATTCTACATGAGGCTTCAAAATTAATAATATAGGATTTTTTTTATGCAATTAAACAACCTTTTGTTTTCTTTATCTATTCAGTTGGGTATGCAAATTATTATCTAACTAGTTAGAACCAAATTTGAAGTTATTATCAAAATTTTTCTATTAAAAAGGTCAATTGAAAAGAATTAACCAATTTGATCCATGGATCAATTTTGGTTCTGATATGTGTATACAAGGTGGTTGGAGGGTGGATTAGAGACAACTCCTCTCCAACGATCCACATGTGTCATAAGCCCTAATAAATCGCGGCCTCAAAAAATTCCCCGGTCTCGACCTGTCTACTACACACGCTTCAGGCGAACGCTGTTATTCGAGGTCTGCATCCTTATTTATTTCCCTGTGTATGTGGTAGGTATGAGAAATATTAATATAGGTTTACTGATTGAATTAGGATAAACAAATATTCTTAGGTCTGAGCTATCCACGGAAACCAAGTAATAAAACATTGTAGCTTCCAAAAAGAACTCGATAGTATTTCACCGAGTTTTGGAAATTCCGAATTTATTACAATTGTCAACTTTTTTTTTAGAAAGCCGCTTCTTCCAGTTTAGCCTACGTTATCGCTTTCCAAAATGACTGTAGCATTAAGGATGTCACGGCACGTTACTGTTCCGATTGGGCTGTAACTGTACGCAAGTCACGCGTCGATCGTGTATGGTTAGATGAATGCTTTTCACCATACTATGGCAAACAAACACCGCGCGACATACGCGAAGATCAGGAGCTACGACGTATACACGAAGAGAAACCTTTACCCACCTCAATTGCCGCTTTCAAAGATCATCCATTGTATGCGCTCGAACGTCATCTACTTCTATTCCAAGCTATATATCCACCAAATCCACCAACCTTGGGTTTTGTACGCGGTGAACCGATTTACGCACGCGAATGTGTACATTTGTTACACACACGTGATATTTGGATGAAGGAGGCTCGTGTTGTTAAACTAGGCGAGGAGCCTTACAAAATAATAAGGCGTCCTAAATGGGATAAGGTAAGTATGGTGAAGAGCAAAAAGTACACTGTTATTAATTTTTTAACTCCTTTTTAGTATACGCGAACGATTTTGAAAAACCAACCGGTTGAGATATTCGGTTACTGGCAAACTGAGCAGTATGATCCACCAACTGCGGAAAATGGTATCGTGCCACGTAATGAGTACGGCAATGTTGAGCTGTTCAAAGAGTGCATGCTGCCGAAGAAAACAGTGCATTTACGTTGTAAGTATTTATTCGAATCGAATTTCGGCTATCAAACCGAATCGAAAAAAAAAGTTTGCCGATTATAATTTTTATTTTTTTTAATTTTAGTGCCTAACTTAAATCGCATCTGTAAAAAATTGGGTATCGATTGCGCACAAGCGTTGACTGGATTTGATTGCCACAGAGGCTTTTGTCATCCAATTTACGATGGATTTGTTGTTTGTGAAGAGTTTGGTGATCAAGTGACCACTGCTTGGCATCAAGAACAAGCAGAACAAGAGAAAAAAGAGCAGGACAAATATGAAGCACGTGTCTACGGCAATTGGAAGAAGCTGATTAAAGGCTTGCTTATACGAGAGCGTCTAAAGAAGAAATATAATTTTTAAATGTTTTGCATGATATAGTTATCTTTTCGAAAGTGTTATAAGATCGTATTTGGATATTTTCCACCGCGTATAAGACAAATTTGCAAATTAGTCTTATATCAATTTTAAAAAACAGTTGAAATTCCTTAAGGCTTAAAGCCACAATTCCACTACTTTCTTGGCTGAAAAATTGGTGAAATGCTAAAACACCAAAGAGGCTACCTATAGATTTCTGTTTTAAGTTACAAGTATGTTTTGTGTACCTCAGATGTTTTTTTGTGATTATGTAATTATATGTACAAGTACTTAAAGTATTGTGTCTAACATTCGTTTGCGCCATAAATATCTACCAATATGTATTATACACTTTCTTTTATACTGTAAGTTATTTTTGTCAATACTTTTCAGTAGGAAAGTCAAATCTTTTCGAGCATGCGAAAAAGATACTTGCAGCTGTTGCAGTTAAACTCTTATAAGATGTTTTAGAAATAAACGGCTAGCTGATCTGCCTAAAATTCTCCAGAATTAAATTGTACGAATTTTGTCAAATCTTGTCTTTTCATACAAAAATTAGAATACCTCAAAATGTTTTACAGGTTATCTGAAAATTTGTTTGCTTTAAATGTTTAATAAATAAAATGCAAGGAACATTAAAATTCTTGTCGTTTTTTCTTTCATAACAAAACTACTTGTGAGTTTGGAAAAGTGTAATAGATTTCGAAAAACTGATAGCGAGATGAACGCTAAGGGAAAGGAGGAGAGAGATATTAATGCAGCATAAGCGAGGAGAGGCGGAGCAATAAAAAATCATACACAAAGAAAACAGTTTTAAATTAGAAGATAACCGACTTCAAGTCTTGAAATAAATTTCTAAAATCAATACAACAAATTTTTGGTGTTTATGTTAAAGTAAATATTTATTTGTTTGCTTATTAAATACCATACAGAATATGTGGTTGTTAAGTTAACCAATAGACTTGAGTCTCATTTTTTACTTTTTTCTTGTGTTTAATTAAATAATTTAAATTTTTTCATTTTCTACACTTTAATAAATATATTCAATTAAAGCGAATTTCAATATACATATGTATTTGTTATCGAAATATTTCGTAAATATTTTTTTTATTTTATTTTTATCAATAGGGTTTATTTATTGTTCACATCAAAAATATTGAAATTTGCAAAAAATCTTAATCAACAATACATGATACTTTTATTACATTTTTTTTATAATAATTTATGTAAATATGTACGATTGTTAAATAGAAGCTTTGTATATATTTATGCGAATTTTTAACCTATGGAATGCCAAGAGCTTGTTGAAGTAACAATTAGTGCGAATAAATTTGTAGTGTTTTTAAGTACATACAATGTTCGGAATTTATTTGTGAATAAAGACAAAACGCAATATTGGAATAGCAAAAATTGCTTAAAACACATAAGGAAGAACTTCATTCGAAATTACTATAAAAAACTTATTTAAAGCTTCTATTGTTTTTTTTTTTGGCCAAGTCCCAAAATAAGTCCCCTGACGTCAACAATAAGGAATTTCGGAATACATCCGTCAATTATTTATCAATTTAAATACTCACTAAAAAAAATTTAGTATTTTCTAACGGCTTTAAAATTTTTGTGTAGAAAAGTATACTAAATGTAGTTTCTAAAGCTGATGCGTTTAGTAAGCAGCTAGCTATTCCGAAAGCGTTACTTAATGCACTCCTTTTAGCGGCTTAATGCAAAATCTAAAACTAAAGTCCATGTATAATAGAATATTAAAGCGGTGTAAAAACAATGGAAAATTAAACATTAACAAATTCTTGTTAGATAAACAGGATTAGTTAGTCAAAAGTTCTTTGGTGTTTTTTCATAGCTGCTTTATATGTGATTCTGGTCCAAGAGTTCGCTGGACGTGATTACACTAAAAATTAATTTCCCCTCACTACGAATTTGTCGTTGTACTGAGCGTGTTGTAATAACTCGAACTACCGCAATTCTGTACTTCTGCATCATTCGTACTTGAGCTCCTATTCAGCACATCATTACTTGTTATCGGTGGCACAGCTGTAGGCATTGCTGCCTGCACCGCCGTTGCACCCTCTGCTGCTTTTTGTAAACGTTGCTTATAAGCATTTTGTTCTTTCAAATAATCAATGTACATACGACGCGCTTGATTTAAAACACGCGTTACATCATGTTTACGTAGCATTTTGTCAAAATGCATTGCAATCTCGTTATAATCCATATTACTTTTCATAATTATTTGACGATGTTGCAGCAGCAGCGTTAAACAAAGAAACATAAGGAAAGGATTACCGCCTCCAAATTCAGTGGGCGGCGGTAAGATAGGCGGTGCTACATCACCACCGCCACCCATGGCCCGATCACCAATCGCGGCTTTACTTCTCGCAGGTGATTTAACAAAAGCAATTTCATCAGCTGCATTTGTGGCTAGTTCAATAGGCGCACCATTGACCGCGCCGGTGGAAATTGGTACTATCACCTCGGGCAAACTACTACTACTAGGAAGAATGACTGCCGGCGCGTTTGTTACGCTATCTAACAGCAGGTTTGTGGATGGATCAATAAAAGGATTACGTACATTTTGCATTGTTGGTATAGGCGCCAGTGCATCAGCGGCGAGTTGTTGTGCTTCATTTGAATTTTTATGAACTGCAGGATTGGTGGTGAACTCATCAACGTCCGCCCAAGCCCCGAGAGTGGTTGTGTGCTGCAATGGTTCTATACTGCTTTTTATGCGACTATTTCGCTTACGTCGTCGCATTAATAACTCGCTAATATCAGGGCATGCAACAATTTCGTTTTCTTTGAGATCTTGTACCAATTCCAAAGAATCTTTATCCAATTTCTCATACTCAAAATCAGAAGCCGCGCTGGTAGTAGAAGACGAGTTTTTGTCGTTGGGATTACGGTCACCGAACACCTGTCGATCTAAATTGTCAGCTTCCAAACGCAATTCACGCGTTATTGCAGTTGTCATTGGATAATACTCTTGATCTTGACTATCATCGGGCGTTAAACTTGATTCTGCTGGCAAGCTATTAGGTAGCCTACCTGCCGCTGTTGGCATTTCGCTTCCTACTATTACTGGACACTCTTCCTTTAAAGTTTCTACTGTTGTTTCTGCAGGAGCTTTGTGTTCTAGAATTGGTGTGCGATCGGGTGTTTGTGCCGTGGATGAGGTTAACGAAGCAAGCTCTAAATGTAAGCTGTTATTACTTGCATTATTAGCTTGCTGTATGGCTGTTGCCGCAGTCGAGCCGCTCCAAGTCGTATCGGGCACGGATGATGAATCTGATTCGTCAAGTGACGATACGAAAGCATTGCGTTTTAGTTGCACAAGTGGATGTGGTGTAGTAAGCGTAGTTGTTGCCATTGTTGTGTGTGCTGTGGATGTTTGAATGTAAGCGCTTGTCGGTGAAGGTGATTTGGATTTTTCTTTGCTGCCTGTGCTCATATTATTGTGATTACTGGACAAGATTGGCGAAGTTGTAGAGAACTTGTCAGCAATGCGATTTTTATTTATAGAAGCGAAATTAAGAAATTCATTGAAGTTTTTTACTAGCTTTTGTTGAGATCTGTCTGCGCTACTACCATTTCCAGTCACTTCATCTAACGATAAGCCTGAAAGCAGTCAAATTAAGCAACATTGATTTCTAGTCATTTCTTTCAACTCACCTTTTCTACTTGTGGCTGCAATTTTTTCTTTGAGATCCTTAAAGTGTCCACCACCGCCGCTGCCTACACGTCGAAAGCTCTCACCCACATTGGAAGCATTCGCTATTTGTTTGGCTATTATATTGCTAACAGTATTATAATTTGATAAGATATTCTTATTTTGCAACTTAGCAATTCCTTTTGGTAATTGCGGAATTTTGTCGATATATCCGTTTTCGCAATAAACTTCACTAACCTCATTACCGTCATCCGCAGAAGCAGCCAGAGTAATTTCATTTGTAGGCGATTTGGGTGTTTCACTAAATTTCCCAATCACCTCATTATCATCTAGAAAAGGATTAGTTGGATGAAATGTAAAATTGTTAAGCTCTTTAGATTCGGTATTGGCACTACTAGAGGTGCTGATGAAAACATCATCATTTTCCGCATCTTCAACACATTCAACGGCAGAATTTTCTTTATACGCTAAATCGTTTATTTCCGCTTGCTTAACATCTTCCATGCCCTCTATTAACTGTAGCATTTTTGATTCATCTAGACTTTGATGCGCTTTCGATGAATGTCTTCGCCGATTTGCCACTGCACGTGCCATATTATCATCAAGACTTTGATTAAGGCGTTTGGTTCCATCTAATCGCAAACTATGTATTACACCAACACCACCGCTGGCACTCAGCGAGGAGCTTAGTGAGTTTAATGACGTTGAAGAGCTTTGACGGCGTAGCGCGCATACCTTTGTATAGGGATTTTCACGTGGCTTCACCAATAAATAGGAGGGACTCATAGGTGCACCATAAGAACTAGATAATGAACTGGACGTAGTCGGTGCGGAGCTTTCCGTAATAGGCACAAACTCCTATCATGTGTAAATGTAAAAAATAATAATTAATAAACAGCTTATTTATCTAAATCATTTGTTCTCACCTTTTCATACAAATTCAGTTCTTTGCAAATGCTTGTTTCATACCTCAATGAGCTCCATTGTACTTCCAACATGCGTAATGCATCATCGAACGGAAATTCACGTTTCAATTCAAGTAGTAGCCAACGATAACAAAAAAGTAAATCATCAGCTTGCTGTAACTTCAAATACTCCCAAAATTCAGGGTCATAAAAGCTGAGCGCCTCTGTTAGGTGTGCAAACTTTTGTGTCATTGCAATACCATCCAACATGAAATTACCCTTCAAACGTAACATTATGGCACAAAAGCAAATATATGCTTGTGCTTCGTCGTTCATTGTGACCAGAAGTGGTGAAGCAATGTCGGACATACCCTGACAATAACTAACTGAGGGATGATTGAGCGCATAAGTTGTAAGTATATTGAAAAGTGATGCTATATTTTGATTGTCATCGCTGCCAGCATAGAAAGGATGCAATCGATCCGTGCGTAGCACATCTTTTTTTACCATACTCGTAACATATGACAATTCACCAGCTATGCAGCCTGGAAAAATATGAAGAGGTTTCGTTCATTTTTGAATTAAATATTATAAATGTATGAATCTGTGTAACTCCATGTCAATCTAACGTTTTGCCCTATGACCAATCAGTACATTTTGTAAAATTTTAACAATTCACTACAGTTCGTCCACTTTTGATGTGTCCGCCCATTACCGCAATCACATCCTATTTACACATAGTAACTACCCTTAATACAAACCTTGTTTTACTGCATTTTTCCACGTATCGCGCAACTTAATATATTGTTCCGATTTCCGCCTCATATATTCCATACGCTGATGTCCATTCATACCATGTGGATAAACATTGAGTATATGCTTCCATACAACACGTCGCAAACTGGGATCAATGCCACCAAAAAATATAACTTTACGCAATTCATCGGTACGCTTTATTTGTCCCAGCGCATCGAGAAACACACGAAATTCATTGTCCGCCAGCGGTGGCCTTGGTGGCAGTGATGACAATGTATCTTCAGTCAAATTAAAAGCTTTCTGCATAATGGAAAATGTCTTCTCCATATGATTCATAATTAGGCCAGGCAACTTTGTTTGCATATTTTGCACATACTTTTGTGAAGCACCCAGCGATTGTTGCAATGGGGAGATAGCTTCACGCATACCTGAATTTGTTGGTAAGCTGGGTGAAAGTGCTTGGACGCTCGCACTGCCATTGCTATAACTGTTATAGTTGGCTGCTGTAGTTGTTGCAGAAGCATCGATATCCCATTCTCTAACTTCCGTAAAGGGTTTTATGTCGATTTGTAATATCAGACATGGCTCCGTTGCAGTTTGTATGGAAAGATTGTGTATGCGCAGAAAAGCAGCATCTAAATCCCAATCGGACAAGACAGCCAAGTATATTTCATTGCCTGCTGGATCGAAAGCTTTATATTTAATTGAGAAATCAGATTTAATGTCGAAGGCTTTGGCCAGCAACGAGTAGAGCACTTCAAGTGATGTGATTTGAGGATCGACGCTAAATTTGCGCCACTCGGGTGGTACATTTAGCTCACATTTCTACATTTTGGTTTCAATGTTTGAAATTTGTACAACAAAAACCAGAAATAAAATATTGGTATATTAATTGGAGAAAAGTGAAAGTTGTAAAATTTGTATGGTTTCGAACATTTTTACCTTGACTTTAACGCGTACAGCGCAGTGTGGGTAACTGGCCATATTTCTTTTTTTGTGGACTCGTTCCGTTACAAATACAAATCTATTTAATATTTATTACAACTAGCAATATGTTTCACAATTACTACGTTTTTCATTATTTCATTTGCTGCAGTTAAACTGCACAATTTTTGTAAAAAGATGTTTTCAACCAACAAAAATAACAAAAGATCAAGTGCATTGAACAGCTGAAAATGCCAGTGCCAAAATTATGGTGGTGTGTGTACGTGTGTGTCTAATGTCAAATGCATTTTGGGAAATGTTCGGACAGAGAATTGGCTTAACAGCTGATTGACAGCAGCAGTGCTGTTACTTTTAGTGCTTTGAAAGAAGAGAAAAAGCGTCATGATATCATCAATTAGATAACTGTTTACGATCACCACTGTTGCCAAATATAATTCAGTTCCCAGATATTTTTTTTAAAATACCGCTGTTAGTTCAATAATTTTGAGTATTTCAAACCTCGGGTATGTTTACGATCACCACTGTTGCCAAATATAATTCAGTTCCCAGATATTTTTTTTAAAATACCGCTGTTAGTTCAATAATTTTGAGTATTTCAAACCTCGGGTATGTTTACGATCACCACTGTTGCCAAATATAATTCAGTTCCCAGATATTTTTTTTAAAATACCGCTGTTAGTTCAATAATTTTGAGTATTTCAAACCTCGGGTATGCTGAAGAATTCCCAGTGAGTTGAACTTTTGTAAACACCTTTATTATGGCGTTTTAGGGCCTCATTTTGTATTGCGAACGAAAGCTCAGACTAACGATTCGTCTTCTAACGATTTAATCTAGCAAGCGTATTCTCTATCAGTTTCGTTTGCCTATGTGTTTTTGACAATTAATTTATTTTATTCGATTTTTTTTCTTTTTCTATCGGCTTACATATTACTCTCTGAGGCGAAGCGAAAGTTCGTTTCGTGTTAGAGAATGAGGCCCTAAATTCAGATAAGCGAACAAAAATTTGAAAAAAAGCTGTCAGGTTAGAGCATTGTGTACCATGTCAAGTGTGATATCTTAAGCATAGACGTCAAAATTTAAAAAAAAATTAACACCTGTTTTTTTATATTCTATGTTGGATTCATCCTGCATCTCGTTCTATCATTCCTTAGAAGATAGGAGCAGCGGATGCGCCGCCATGCTGAAGTGCCTCAGATGTAAACAAAAAACTGAAAAAAACTCCATTTTGAAGTGCCTGTCAAACGTTTCACAGATAACATATCACACTTGTACTGATACACAATGGGTTAGAGGAAAAGTTCACTTGTCAAAGTATTACTCGTCATATGGCACAGAAAACTGGAGAATCGCTTTATACAATAGAAAATATTTCTCGTTGCAAAACTGGCGAGATTACTAAAAAAAAGATAAGAATTCCATTGAGTTTAAATGCATTATAAATTGGATGAAGAACTATACAATATTTGTTTAGAGTTTACTCATTTTATTTTTTAAATATAATAAACTTAAATTATTATTATTTTTTCTAATTTATACATATACATATGTTTTACATTTATCTATGTTATATTTATAAAACTGCTTAAACTTTTAAGCACTTCTTCAAGAGCAAATGGTCTAAAATATACAGAATTTCTAAAATCTAATTAAACAACTTCTTTTTTTTTTGCTTAAACATACAATACAACATAAGTGACTACGTGTTACTCTTTGAGATGAGTGCCTAAACAAGTGTCTCTTACAACTAAGTTACACAAAACAAAAAAAAACCATACTGTATACATTCATATGTGTTAAATTTTTTATATTTATTATAATTATTCATTATTTTTGTTGTTGAATTCAATTAACCCTATAACAATTGTTCATTGTCCCCCGTGATAAATAATTGGCACTGTCTGTCGAATCGATTGTAGATTATTCGATCAGTTGATAAGTGACAATACGACTTTTAGCAATCTACTCAATAGACAGGTGACAAGCTGAATTATTGACAATCGTGATAAGGGGTTGATCGTTTTCACACGGTTGTTCTAAATTGGTGATTGGTCTGCTCTGATTGTCTTGAGTAAAAATAAATATACAATACCATCATGAAATTCGACGCGGGATATCTACCGTATAACGATAGTATCTCAAGAGTTTTTTACTCACGATGGAATCAATGTTCATCTTGTGATGTTCATAAATTATTTTTTGTGAAGCTACCAAAAGTTGTTTAATTTAATGTGTCCAATTGAAGATGGGTTTTTTTGGGCGCTAGATGTTGCCAAAAATCGGCTTACAAACACAAGATTTATTCGATACCGTTATGTACATTAGAAAAAATTTTATTTAGTTAAATTTATTTTCTAAATAAAAATCTATACAAATTTTCTAATAACATACATATTTGCAAATATAAAACACAATATTTACATAAATAACATTGTATTAGCAGTGGTGAAAATTTTTGTTTGTTTTTAATACCTCTGCACGTTTGGTGGTTTTCATACCTCTGCATGTTTTTTAAACATTTAAAAATGCTACCAAATATAATTTTCCAGCAAATACGTTGTCCCTTGGAATATAAAATTGCGACATTCAAAATGTGCCAAATGAAAGCAAAGTGCCATGCATTGTCAGATATTTTTTTACTAAGGTGAAAATTTATTGATATGTTACATTCACCTCATATGTGTCAAAAATTTTAAATTCAAGGTACTGTCGTTTGGCATACGCCTTATGTATTAAATATAGACATATATATTTTCTTTTTATAAGTTACAAGCTTTACCTTTAAGTAATAATGTATTTTTTCATTAATCTTGTCTAACTCTAATCTATACTATAAATAACGATCGATTTCGTATTTATATATTCTTTGAGGTATGTTTTTTTTATTTGAGCTACATGGATACCCCTTACGCACCGCATTTTATGATTGAAATGATTAAAAACGACTTCTGTATATATGCACAGGTGATTTGGATGTCACTATCGATATTTTTTTTTGTCGTAATTATTCTCGATATATCTCGCATTTGAGTGTTAATAAATGCCACTTAACCGTGTTCATATAAATTACCTGTCCAACCAACCTTTTGTGAAGCTAAGCATCACTTATGTCTCCGGTTTCCATAACCTGTTGATTTTGTATTTATCAAAACGCTTCGCATTTATTTTATATTACGCACCTACTATCTTATTTCTTTAGCTAAAGACAGTTTAATTCGCCTGTAGCCGAAAAAATTATGAAAACACTTAATTTTTGCCAAATAAAAATCGCAATCAACAACTAATCGAACTCAACTCCAAATTTAATCGATACTAATCAAAAGGAGCATTTTTACGATTTCCTAAATCGCTGATTAAATGACGTTAGTGCTTTTACTGCGCTTTAATTTTTATGTTTTATAAGTAATCGATTTAAATTTTTTTTATTTTTTTGTTTATTTTTAAACAAGCAGCTCTTTTAGGTTATGGCACTTATAATCGATAATACTATATGTTATGATGTATGTGGAGTGTTTATGATTGATTGAATGTGGACAAGGCATTTATAATGTGCTCTCCAACAGACATAATTAAAGTGGTATTTAAATAAGTTTACATCGATAGAGCATAACATTAGTTATCGACTATTTTCCAGCTCTAATGCACATAAATATAAATAGAAATGCAGCTAAGAGCTTTCCAGAAATATGTCTTTAAATCTTTTAATTTACTCCAATTAATCTGTACATGCGCATCTCAAATATTTTACCGCACCCCTTACTTCAACTCTTTTCGTAAATGTTTTCTTTTAATTCACCACACTCAATGATGAGGTTCCTTATTGTAGTCTACATACACTCGCACCACTTCACCTGAATATTTACGTTGTGATGGCATAAAATAGAAATCTGGCGTATCAGCGCCACCGCTCAAACGTGGATCTTCACGTGATCGTGACCCATCACGATAATGTCGTCCATCACGACCATGTGACGCTGCAGCATTTGTAGGTCGATGACCACGTCGCTCTTGCGTATAATAACCGGATGGTTGCATATTGGTGTGATGATGTTGTTGTTGCGCTTGTTGACGTGGTAATGAATAGGCACGTTCGGCATACGAGCTACGCGTATATGGACCACCACGTTCCGTACTACGATCGCGTTCATAACGATCATAATGACCATTCTCATTAGCTGCTACAACAAGATTGCTAGTACTACGCGGCGTACGTCCATTGGTGCGATAGTCGTGTGTGCCATTTTCATAACGATTCCGATTACGTGATTGATGACTACCACCACCAGCAGCACTGCCACCATGGCCATTTGTACCTTCGTAATAGAGTTGTGATTTGCTGGTGGGCGAATGTGACATGGGTAGTGTGGTTTGTTGACTACTCGAGTTGTTGGAGGAACGACTGCGTGATTTCTCTTTGCCAGAGCTGGTGACAGTTGTGGAGGTTGTGATATTCTTCTCTTCAGTCTCACCATAGGGGTCAAATGCGTAATTGGTGTTTGAGGTGAATTCTTTCCAAGGTGAATTGTGTATGAGCTTTTGCTGTAATATTGTTGGAAAAAAGTTAATTATTTATTGAATAGGAAGAGCGAGTGAAACCACTAAACCAGTCAGCATAACCGTTTTTTGTACATATACAAATTTCAAATATGTTGAATATGGGATTTGAGCTCAAAATTATTTTTAACTGTGTTTGTTCAACATACTAAAAAAAAAATATTGGGCATCAAAGAGTTAAACACAAAATTAAAAAAATGCTAAAATAATAGATTTCCACAATGTTTGGGTAAAAATTTACACACGTGTAAATGAGTCGGTATATTTTTTTTTAAGTAACCAGTCATACATATTGATTGTTGCTATTTTGTAACATGCACTACAATTGGTTAATTTCGAGCGATTAAGACGATATGTTCAAAGCCGACGTCGGGCGATTTCCCACGAACAGTTAGACCCTTTCTGTGGAGTTTACGTTCATTATGTCCGAATGCCATTTCCAATTTCTTTAAAATTCTGACACTTTTTTAGATTGGATTTTCTTTTTTTTAAGCGAAATTAATTCTTTTTTAATAAAATACTCAAGATTCTTTTTCAAATTTAATTAGCGATGATAAACCAAGTTTCTAATTAATCAGTTTAGTGATAAATCGGAATTATTGATCAATCAATGGGTATAAAATAGGCAGCTGTGTGCCACGCTGATTTAATTATGAGTGGTGAATTTCTTCAGTGCGTCATATGTGAATTTGTAATCAGTCAAAATGTGACTAATCGCAACATTAAACGTTCTGATTAATTTATAATATTTATGCTCTGAGTAAATCATCCAGTTAGGGTTAATTGGCGTGTTCGATAAATGCATTGCTATATTTAAACGTGATTGTACTTAATTAAAAAAAAAAATAATGGAAGATTTAAAATTTTTATAATCATTAATTTTGACTGCTATAAAATTAATTTGACTATGATTGCAATCTAATTAAACACTAATTTTTCACATTTTTAGTCCACCAACATTAATTTATTATATTCACCTTTGTCATAAGAATTTTTCAAAATAACTGTTATATTCGACCACTGCTTGAAATCCACAAACAAAATAGCAAAAAACAAATGCTGACTGGTTTATTGGCATTAGGCATATACACACACACACAAAGCCGAGAAAACGTGTGAGCGTTAGCAAAGATGAGATGAGAAGAGGTAGACGTTCATGAAGTAATTAATAAATACAAGAAGAAGAAGAGTTGTTTTTTGATTAAGTATTCAAATTGGCAAAAGTTTTAATACACAAACTTAGTGAAAGTGAAAGAGCGAAAAGAGAGTCAAATGCAAGTGAGAATTGCGTGCGATTAGTTAAGATTCAAATTTTTAAAAATGATTTTTGTTTTTAATTACCAATGCAAATTTGTAAGTAGGGAACGTTGGGATAGTTATCGTTTGAATTTCGCTAGATATTTTTCAAATCCTTTAAATTTTACAATTTTTTTTTTGGTGGGTTTACAGCCGGCTAATGCACTCATTTTCAGGTAAATTGATTATTATTTGTATCGTTTAATTTTAAGGTATTAATAAAGCTCAAAGTTCACTAGAGGGCTGATAGTAGCGTTGGTGTAGCCGTTGCTGGTATATGCGCCATTCATCGGGTATTACGTAAACAAGCTTTAAATTTAATCACACAATGAATTTCGTTATTAATCAATATGTAGATATGAGTTGTTGGGTATTTCTATAAGGTTTTTTTTATAATGTTTTCCTGTGTTTTTTGTTTTTTTTTTTAAGATATGTTAATGTAATTATGTATGGAAGTAAAAGTGCATGTAAAGGAATTTATTAAGATGTTTTATTGTGGGATTGTTTTCAAAATCGACTTGCGAGTTTCTTGAGAAAGTTTCAATATACGGCACTGGACGGTTTTGGGGTAGATCGATAGTTTTATTTGATGGAACGAAAAATGGAATTAAGGTAATTAAAGAATTTGTGAAATAACTAATTGTAGCAGAATACGGAATGGTTCGGATAGTTTCGAGATACTTTTTCGGACTTTTGGGTAATGATTTCGGAAACTTTTTGGTATAAATTCGGGACACTTTTGACACCATAGAATGGTCCGGACATAGTCCCAAAATAACACAAATATAAAATCCCAAAACTAATCCGAACATGCTTAAAAAAACATTTGAAATGAATGAATTTTTCATCACGAAAAAAAAAAAATTTTTTTCAAAACTTCAAAAAAGCTGGTTAAACCAGAGTGGAATCGTTACATCTGCTCTGTAATAGATCACAATTTTTCATTTTAACTGTAATAAGTATGAAAATATAAAACTTGCTATAAAAATTATATTAAATTATGTACGTGTACAGAGGAAAATATTTTATGAAAACAAACTGTGTTATTAAAAATAAAATTGGCATAAACTCAGTTTGAAAAACCGATACTGAATATTGGCTCTATACAAGGTATCTATATCTAGAATTTGTGTGCCTATTCAGGTATTTGGGTATATTATGTATGTAGATACATATGTATGTGTGTCTATGCGAACATTTAATATACAAGTACATAAAAAATGTCAAATTTTGTGCTGCCACATAAAACGTTATGCTTAACTGTATATAAAAAAAAATTAAGAGTGATTTAAAGAAAATCATAAAAAAGTGATTAAAAAAAATTAATGTCGCTCAACTTACTTTTTGTGTTTTATTTTTACGCGAAGTTTTGCAAATCGTACAGATCGCCTGCACCAATGCAATAAATACCAAAGCAGCTATTAAGCCAAGCACAATGTACAAACGCACTTCGGAAAGCTCAAAGAACGATAGTACCGTTTCGTTATCGTTGTTGCTTGTTTTATCTGAAATGCAAGAAATTTATAATTGATTAATAATCTGAGTTGTATGAAAGTTGATTACATGAAAAATAAGGGAAAAATTGAAATTACAAAACAAAAAATAAAAATTGTTAATAGGTTATCGAATATCGAATTGTAACTTTTCGTCGATTATTTATGTGCTTAATTGTATAGGTTTATATCGATTACTACTGGCAAATAAATATTTTGTCACAAATCTAGGATGCCGTTGTGAGCTTTATATTAATTAGTTCGATCAACATGCGATTATAGTCAAATCTTAATCTCTGTTATCGTTTTTATAACCTACATCATTTTTTGAAGATGATATCTATCTATCTTTTATAAAAATAAATTCACAGTAAATCGATAACAACGATACTTACATATATTCGATAATAAAATACAAATTATTGAATATAATTATCGTTGTTATCAATTTACTATGGCTTTACTTTTATTTGTTTTTAAAGATTATTTTAAAATTTTTTTAACTAATTCTTCAGTTTTTTAAATTTTTTTTGATATTTTATCATACGGGAAGTAGGTTATTACTTGTATCGCATGTTATCGATTTTTGTTGTCATTATTTTATTCAGATGTCGCTAAGTGCTCAAAAAAAAATTGTCTACTATTTCTGTTTAACAAAAAAAATTACGTATACGCCCTGTCAACACTTACATTCCAAAGCTTCGAAATCCAAAAATTGTGGATCGACTGTCAATGAACCCACTTTGCCCGTCGCAATCTTGTCTTGTAGTGCTGCCCGTACTATATCACCACTCGTAGCCGCTTCGCTGTTATCCATGCTAACTGTATTTGTTGCTTTCTCATAATCGCCCTTATCGAACATGGCTTGCAATTTCGCTACCATTGTTGTGCCTTGCCTGTGGACAAAAAAAAAACAAAAGTTTATTTAAAAAAAAAAGTAGCATGCGAGTTTATAATTTTATGTACACACTTTTCAAAGCCAACAATTTCTGTCTTATAATATCCAGGTATGTTATTTAGAACGCCATTGAAAGAATCTGAGATGGTCGCTGCCAAATTGTTGAAATCGACTGAGCCCGGTTGTGGTGCCTCAAAGGATTCAGCTAAATTCATGAGCTTGACGCCGACTGCATAAACGAGTCTATTTGGCGCTGGTGTTGCTGTATCCAAAACACTTTCGAGCTCTGTTAGAAATATAGAATTTTGTTATAACTTTACTAAATATTTACTTAGTACACTCAAATACCTTTGCCACAGGATTTAATGCAGACGCGTGTTGCCGAAACCACTGGCGTGCGTTCGTGTTTGGCCATTTTCTTGTTGACAGCATGGAAAGCGCCACCCAACACAGGGAAGAACAAATATAGGCAATGATCCTCAGTAAATGATAAATCCTGCAAATGAAAAAAAAATAAAAATTAAATAAAATATTAAAATATTTAAAAAAAAAAGTAAAGAAGTCAGTGATATCCATAGACCTGTCTCACCTGCTCATCATTGCTCACACGTTTGCGATCAAATTCCAGAATTGTTACGCCATATTCGATACGTCCCGTGGGTGTGCCAATAATATCTTGACGTACATCCAATTTTGGTGCACCATAACCATTGATCCATGTATCCATTAGGAAGGGACGTCCATTACGATCGACCCAACCAATTATGGCATCAGTTTGTGACATTTTCTCATCATTGCTAAATCCAATGCCAGTCCATGTTTTCGTATTTGATGTTTCAATATGCCAACGCATTACATCACCACGTCCAACCGTTTCCCAATGTGCGTAATATTCGCAAGTGTGATTTTCAGGTGCACAATCGCTTGGATATTTCCAATGTCCCATGCAATCGTTATCCAACAAATTGGTGGACGTTTCAGCGACGCCTTCTTTAGCGATGGTTTTTTCTTTTTCTGAAAGACAAGCAATTGAAAGGTACAAAATTCAACCCATTAGCTGCCCAATGGTGGTGAAGAAATTCTCCAAAACTTACCAAAGAAATTGAGTTGTGTAACACCACGTTGCATTCTATGTCCATGGTATTTAAGCTCATCGGGTTGATAGAAATCTTTCACAGATGCCGCTTCCG
This sequence comes from Sphenella marginata, assembly GCA_951509765.1. Lineage (NCBI taxonomy): Eukaryota > Metazoa > Arthropoda > Insecta > Diptera > Tephritidae > Sphenella > Sphenella marginata. The sequence goes on from OX608083.1 coordinate 9,737,836, forward strand.
TTTCGATGCCAGAAGCTGGAAAATGTACATATTTGCCGGGCTCTTGACCCTTTGCCCATATCACATGCGTTAGCGCATCGTCCAAAGTATGATCGGTGGGTTCTTGGGCAACGAGTTTCTTACGGAATATAATCGTCGTCACGCCATCCTCCTCATAACCAGTACCAAGTGACAAATCCGATTTTCCACCATAAAATTCATCTTTCCGTGGTGTAGAACGATCGCGTGTGTAATAATCCCCAACGCGGCTAGCCATACCACGCGCCGTGCCAATAACTATGTCTGTACAATCCATGGGATTGAAATCGAATTTCGGCGTATATGGATTCAGTTTTAATTTTTGTTCTATAAAGAAAGAAGAAGAAATATGAAAGATGTGATTTAATTTGCGATATTTATGAATAAAGAGTAATGTGAGCTAAGGTTGGTAGGAATATGTGAAAGAGACAGATATATTTACCACTTTTCCTCTCAGTCGACTTGGCATGCGGCTCTGGTGATGGTTCAGGCTCTGGTACTGGCATAGAGAAAGGTTTTGGTTGCACAGATGGAATTGGATGTGGTTCTGGTTCTGGATGTGGTTCTGGGTGCGGCTCGGGTTCGGGATGAGGTTCGGGTTCTGGCTCCGGATGCGGCTCTGGTTCTGGGTGTGGTTCGGGTTCGGGTTCTGGATGTGGTTCGGGTTCTGGTTCTGGGTGTGGCTCGGGTTCTTGCTTCGGATGTGGCTCTGGTTCTGGTTCGGGATGTGGCTCAGGTTCTGGTTCTGGATGTGGCTCTGGTTCTGGTTCTGGGTGTGGCTCTGGTTCCGGCTCTGGATGGGGCTCTGGTTCTGGTTCTGGGTGTGGCTCTGGTTCGGGCTCTGGTGTTGGATGTGGCTCTGTTACGGGCTCTGGTGTTGTTGTTGTGGGCTCGGGTACTGGTTTCGGCTTTGGTCTTCGATCACGCGGCCCTTTCCATTTTGGTCTTCCCCTGACATATTCAGTAGTCGTTTCTGTTGTTGTATTGTTATATTAGAGTGTTTGCAAAGTGATATACATTCGATGTTGTTGTTGTTGCAAATAAAAATAAGTAAGTGAGAAGTGTTAGAAGCAAAATAATAGCTACTTAAGTAAACCGAGTTGAAATTATTTATATATACTTGTGTCGAGTGCTTCACGACTCTAAGTAGTATGTAAATATTTTCAATACTGATAAAGACTACACATACCTGGTGCTTGGCGACGTCTGCGTCCAGCCGATGAACTCACACGATAGGAGACGCCCGTCGACACAGATGTGACACCCTCCATATTGTCAAGCAGATCGTCGTCATTATGCTGGGCAACACGTTTAGATTTTGTTGAAACTGTGGAGCTTGGTTCTGGTGAGGGTTCCGGCACGGGTTCTGGTTCTGGATGTGGTTCCGGCTCTGGTTCTGGATGTGGCTCTGGCTCTGGTTCTGGATGTGGTTCTGGCTCTGGTTCTGGATGTGGTTCTGGTTCCGGTTCTGGATGTGGTTCCGGGTGTGGCTCTGGACTTGGTTCAGGCGCACTCACAGGCTCACTGCCTGCCAATATTGTCTTCGTATCACCAATATCGCGTACAAGTGGGAAATTTTTACACTCAGCATTGAGTGAATTAGGACGCCAACCCAATCCAACCCACGTACTGCTGTTCACCTTAAGCACCACCTCAATCTCCTTCTGCTCTTCCAACAAGCGCCAATACATAAGATAATCTGGTGATAGTTGCTTCATCGAATAGACTGTCATATCTAGTTCAGTTGTGCGATATGGTGATTTCTTGCTACAACCAATGCCATGCCAGCCAAAATTACAATAACACTGTTTACGCGGCAGTGATGTGCTGGCTAAATCAATACATTTGCCTTGGCTACCACAATCCTGATTATTGGAACATTCATCTTTGTACTGACACTGCGGACCGTAGAAGTTCTTTTCACATTTGCAGCGTGAGGGAAAATATTTGCCATTGCCCGAGCACGTTTCACGGAAGTCTTTGCGATTTTTTATGTCCACATCGGCGCACGACCAAAAGCGATAACCTGCCGACCATTCATCCGCTTGACGTAACAGACGTAATGTGCAATTTGGACATTCAAAATCTTGTGGTATGCTTACGTAATATGATTGTGCACTAAGGGAGGAGAAATTAAATTTTTTTTAAATAGGTGGCAACATTTGTTTTGTCGTTTATTGGAAAATAAAATTAACTTATGCGGATCGCCTGGATTCCAACTTTTTCGGCGCTATATGACTTACGGAAAGGTAACGCTTTAATTTTATTTAAAAAAAAATAATCAAAAAAATAAAAAAGTCTAAAAAAATTTTTTTTTTGATTAGATACTTTCGATTATTTTTAATAATCGTGAAACATCATGTTTTTTTTATTTCTTTTTAATTAATCATTAAATAGATTCTCAGGAAAATAATCAATAAAACCGGTAATCATTACGATTACTTATCATTATTTAACAGGTCTGTTTTTATGTATATGTAGTACAGAAATATTTATTGCTTAATAAAGAAATTACTTACGTAACATCCGTACGCACGAACTCCGATTGATTGACATGCGGCGTTAGATCCAAAACAGGACGGTCTAATGAGTCGAGTAAGTGCAGTCGAAAGCCGCCCTGTAATTAAAAATAAAAAATAAACAAGAATGGACATGCACAAATTAGTGTTGTTGCGCAAAAATGTATTGTCAACATAAGCTAGATTAATTTTTCTTAGATTCATACATACAGAAATATATTATCTTAAAAAAATTATTATACAACGCAAAAGTGCAAGCAAACTCCCAGCGAAACGTCAACTTGGTGACTGTCATAGCTGGGCACAGTGTAATAAATTGTTAGTGTAACTGTCAGAGCTTTAGCGCATGGATACTTTAAACATTATATATTTTGATATTGTAACTGTCCAATATTTATACATTCTAGATGTATGTTGAAGAAAAAGCTAGAAAAAACAAGTTTTTAAAATTTTGGTCTGTCTGTCTGTATGTTTGTACGCGCATCACTGAAAAACTGATTGATAGAATTGTAAGAAATTTTCAGAATTGAATTGCTAGATATCTAACTTAAAGTTGAGCATCTCCTCTACAGTCGTAGCTCCCATCTTTTCATAAATATAGTAAACAAGTATTAGCTACTCAGTTTTATTGGCATTCAATTTAGCGCCTTATGCCCTACTATGCTCATTACACACTCGCTGTGTAAATCATGGTCTAACGTGCTACGGCTAAATTAAGCAGCGCAGGCGTGCAAGCGTGTCGTGGTGATATAGAATTTTTTTCACGTTCTCTTTTAGCCATTTCCTTTTTTTGTTTCTTGTGCTTTTATGAGTTCTGCGCACGGAAGAGCCATTGAATTGCCTTACTTAAGCGTTAACAAGCAAGCACCACACTAAAGTTCTAAGTAACGCTAACTTAAGTAGTTTAGGTGCTATGAGTACGTGCAGATACTCGGTATAGGAAATTGTTTGACATTAAATTACAGTGGAAGCTGGATAAAGTGAATATTTTTGACGTACGTATCAGATTTGTTAAGCTTTTTTTTAGTAAATTCTAAACCTAACTACATGAAGTTTAAGTTACGCCTAAAATTTAGTAGATTATCCTTGTACGTAGTCTCTGTCCATAAAATAGAAGCGAAATTACTAAGACTATGTTCAGACTTGAAGAATTTATTAAATAATTTATTGAAGCATTTCTAAAATGATCTACGTTAAAATATTTGAGATATCTTGAAAGTTCTCTCATATTTCTTCTAATCGAGGTTTCACCGTATTTAGCATGCTTGTAAATACAACAACAAAAAATCAATGAGCGTAACAGCACCTTAAACAGATTGAGTTGATTGTGTTCTTGCTTTGCATTTGTTATTATTTTTCAAACAAACAATGCACCGCTATGAGAAGTTTGAGTACACAATACTTCTTAATTGCATTATTAAAAATATTTTATAATTATATTTATGTGAGTTTTCGCGAAAAAGATGTAACGTGAGATGATTATACTCGTACACTAAGAACAATTATTTTTTAAGTTTTTTTTCGGAAGTCGGGTAAAGAATTTTCTAATTAAATTTTTTTAGATGCGTCTCTTTAAATGAGATGCAAAATTCTCTCAACAAATTCTGGGCTCGTTTTAAAAATATTTGGAAGTTCTAGAGAGCTTCCCCTCAGCTATCGAAATAGTTTTGATTTAAGCTAGGTTTTGCCCTTGAATCTTGCAAACTCTCAAACCAGGGTTCGTATTTGGAAGTTTTTTCTCTCAGTGTAAAAAATGTTTAATGCAAACAAAAGATGCATGTTTAGCCTATATAATTTCTTAATTAATGAATAGCGCTAGTATATTAAATAATAATCACTTTTATATTTGTTTTGTATTTATTTAGCTAAAAGTGGAAAACAGTAAAATTTAATGAATGAGAACTAGTAAAAACAGAAAAAGAAAAAACAAACACAAAGTCACTTGAACGTGAAAAATTGCCGTAATGCTCACGTTAATTAGAAGATTATAACGAAACAAAGAGGGAAAAAATATTTAAAAAAAAAATTTGGTGTTCTGCCATCAAAACATATAATAATAATAAGCAAAAAAAAAAAAAACAAAGAGTACATTTATTATGTGGAAGTGGGTTATTGACACCAAACTGCGGTAACAGCTAGCAAGTTATTCAAAAAAGTTTTCGAGATGAAATACATACTAGTATTTACCATTTGAAAAATCGCATATTGGTAAATAAAAACTTTCAAATATTTTTCGAGTTTTTTAAAAATTGAGTTCGATAATTTTCGCAAAATTTTTGAAAAGTTTAAAAAAATTTCAAATTTTTTTTTACTTTTCGGAATTTTTAAAAATCTAAATTTTTCAGTGTTAAGGCATAGAGTTTTAAAACCAGTTCTCTTTAAAATAGTTTTTATGGATATTTAAAAAAAAAATTTTTTTTAATTTTTGCAAAATTTCGAAACATTATTTTCTTGTGTAATGTGTAGCTGAAATAATATTTTTCGTAACTTAATAAAAAAAAAACAATAATTACATGATATATGTATTAGAAACGCAATGAGAAAAATCCAAAAATACCCACTCACTGATTGCACTGTCGATAAATATTTTCGCAAATAAGCGCATTGATGTCACAGATGATAAATAAATAAAGTAAACTTCACTCAAATTATATACTATATACTATATTCTATTTAGTATATGTCACCCAGTCTAATTGTTGTGCACTAAACCTCTCGTTCGTTGAGTATGTTTTTTGAGTTTGTTTGCTTAATTTATCCACATAATTATTTTGTTATTTAGTTTGAATCTCACAATTTTCATTTTTCTCAAATAATTGTATTTGTACTTTAGTTAGTCGTTATTGAATTTTAAGCTTGTTAAGTTGTGCCTACAAATATAGCTCTTTAAAAATATTTTCTAAATTTTTTTCGTAATAAAAATGCATTTCTTTAAAATTTTTACTGATGTCATCTTTTTGAGTTTTGTAACGTTTGATTTGTATGTTGTTGTAAAAGCTGAGAATGATGTTGCTGCGGTTGTTAATGCAGCACAACCCATGACTTGTTATAGCTGTGAGGGCGTTAGTTGTTTGCGTATCTCAAAATTGAATGCCACCACAGAGTGTACGGATTCGTTGGATTATTGTGTGACCGTTTTCAAAGGATGTAAGTTGTAGTGGATACATGGGCGTATCATATAAAAAAAAAAGATTTTCAATAATGGGCACCCTGTAAAAACCATTTTTTTTTTTTTTTTTCAAATCCAATGCAATGTATGTACTTAAAATATATTACTTAGCATGTCAACTCCATGACAAACTCTATCTTTAATATTTTATAAAAATCGCACGTCAACGAGAGAAGTTGTACAAGCTATAGTTTAGTTCTAACCTAAGTAACGAAATCAAAAACGTTTGTTATACAAGTTTCTTATACGAGTAATTTCCACTACATGACTTCAGTTGCTGATAATTTTATATGATTTTTTTATAGCATTTCCTTTCTCTCACTCACTATCTCTCTCTCTCTCTCCTCACAGTCACCGTTGTAGCTCGCGGCTGTTTTACCACACTACCAACAAATTTACGTGAGAAATGCGTTTTGGACTCTCATCCCGAGTGCACGAAATGTGTCGGTAATCGTTGCAATGACAAAGGACGTGAAGATTTCAAATGTATCGAGTGCACATCCAGTCATGTGAGTGAATAGACAAACTTTTAAATGATTTTTAAAACAGTTCTTTATCAATCTATCTATCTCTCTAGAATAATAAATGCGCTACCGAGGCCGGCACCATCGCGAGCACTCAATGTCCCATACCAACTTCCCAAAACTCGTATTGTTACGTGCGCCAAAGCGCTGATGGTACAATGACTCGTGGCTGCATGGTACATCAACGTGAGCAGCGAGAATGTCTGCATGATGCGCATTGTTCGATGTGTGTGAGCGATTTTTCAGAAGCTTGTAATTCATACAAATTGGCTACTCAAATTACATCTGGTGTTGATAGTTTATTGCGAAATGATAAAGTCAATAGAGTTATTGGCGGTGTTGTTTTTGTATTAATAACGCTTTGTCGGCACCATCAATAAAGTAATTAAGCTATTTTACGGTTCGATAAAACTAATTTTATCTATCAATAGAAAAATTAAATAACAATAAAATATTTATAAAGTCTCCGTAGACTTAAGCTGATAACAACATTTAATGAGCAAATTGTTTGACGAGCGTGCTTCTTTTCTTCATTAGTAATTGGAGTATCGCCTTAGTTGATACTGGCGATAGCTGGTGCTATTTGCGGAATTTTTAAGCGAAATGAGCTGCCATTATTTTTTTTGTTTCGTTTATTTCATTTGCGCTGTTCTCTCTTGTAATTCGCAACCAGTTCATGGCATATTCCAAAGATATAGTTTAGATATATTTTTTTTTTAATTTATACCTCAGAGCTCCCACTGCTTACCCCCCAATGAATGCATATAAGGTATAACAGTTGTCCCCCGCACCCTCCGTTCTATAAAGAACAAAACAACTTATAAGCCACTCGACCTCTCCTAAGCTTATACACTGCCAACATCGGCTCCATCCAACCTAGCGCCTGATGAATAACCGAAGTGTGGTACTCGAAACGATGACCTTGTATGGCCGAAACTGATTTATAGCTATTAAATACATACTAAATTACCTCTTAATATGCTTAAGCTTTAGACAGTCAATTACATTACCGCATTAAAAAAAATAAATTTGGGGCTAATCTTATCAAATTTTTTTGTTCTTTGGCTGTTGGTAGCTAGTCTTTTCATTGCTGATAAACGACTACCCAAGAAGTTCAAGTATTCTGATTAAAATATTAAGATATGTGTATGTATGTATGTACATATGTGTGTGTGACTTAAAAAAAATTTTTTTACGACTTCCTACTAAGAAGACGACGTCTTATTAGTATTTTTTACATGCTAAGGAAAATTTATTTTTTTATTACGCTCGAAAATTTTAATTTTATAAGGGTTTCTTTTGCGATCACAGTAGTGGGATGAGGTAATGGTTGGAGGGGAAGAGGTGGAAAACTATGCGGCTTAGGCTATGGATGTTAGAATTTTTGGACTCGATATCAATAGCAAAGGATTTGCAGGTAAACAAAAAGATGTCAAATTTTTAGTAATAAAATATTTGGTATGTATAAATTTTATTGTATTTTTTTTTTAATTGGCAACACTAAAATATTTTTATACGGTTTTTAGGTTAGGAGTAAAAAGAAAACGTCAAATATCATTCACTGTTATTTTAGTAAAACACATTGTGAAGAGAGGCGAAGAAGAGAGCTGTGTGACATGTGCATAAAGCACCTATAAGCCAATACTGATAACAGTAACAACAGTAACCTAGGACAAGCATGGTATTTACATGTATTTCATTTTCTGCTCTTGACATACAAAGTGCAGTAGATAACAATAAGAGAATAAACTAAAGTTTTACATTAATTGAGAAAAATACTAACAATCAAATTGATAAAAAAATAGTTGTTTTTAGTTTGAGTAAATAAAATAGATTTAAATTAAGTGCAGTACTTAAAAGAAATCATTTAAAACAAAACAAAAGTACACGGAAAAATTCCAAAGAAGAAGTGCTTCAGTTGATTTCGCCAGTCGACGAAAAAATCTATAAAAGGAACTCAATAATGGCAAATGCAATTCAAATGCAGTTTTTATTATAAACACAACAAAATGTGCCGCATAGAACGATTTGCAATTACAACACTTTTGACAGTTGCGCTGCTTATCGACTGCAGTCAAGCTACCTATCAAAAAAGGATCTGCCATGTCTGTGAGGGCATTAACTGCCAGCGAACATCGCTGATGGTGGAACGAGAATGTGCAAATGCTTTGGATTATTGTGTAACGATATTTGATAAATGTGAGTGCAAAGTATTTTTGTATACATACATATACATAGTTTTTGATATTGGTTTCAAATATTCAAACAGAAATATTTATAATCTAGTTTAAAAAAAATATTAAATTTGCAAAAAGTGTATTTTTCTAAAAAGTTTTGTTATATTTCAAAATAAAATTAGACAAAAATGATTTAAAAACCCTGAAATAAAAAATTCGCACATACTAATTTTTGGAAAACTATAGCCCTTGAAATTTCTAGAACACTTTGATTTCATTGAAAAAGCCTGAAACGTTTTAAATGGAAACAATATTTACAGAATAAAAATTTTATATAATTATCAGCATTTAACAATGAGAAAATATTTACTGAAAACAAAATTTCTAACTAATTATTACAATTTTACAAAAAAAAGTTTTTTTTGTCAACTTGATTTTTGTAAATTTTAAAAAATTTAATACAAACAGTTATTTTCAAAGCAACAAATTTGAGTAACCCAAAATAGAATTAAACAAAATAAGTGAAGGTATACTTTTGAAGCTGACTTGAGGCTCGAACTTTTTAACGAAAATATTTTCGAAAACTAAAATTTTGCCTTTTTAGAACCATAGAAAATACATAATAATTTTTTTTTAAATTTTGTACAAAAAAAATAAACGAATACAAAAATTTTTCTTCGATCAAAAATTTTTTATTTTTTTAATTTTTTTCGAAAGTCCTTTATATTAGATTTTGTATCAAAAACGTTCAGTTTTCTAAGGAATTTTTTGAATACAATTCTGCTTATTCCATTACAGCACGAGTTGTACAAAAAGGTTGCGCGCTTGAAGTGCCCATTGAATTACGACGCCGCTGTGACGCCAACTCGGTTGAATGTGACAAATGCAACACGGATCTTTGCAATAGCTTAGGTCAACGAAATCTACTTTGTTTACAGTGTGACTCTAGTAAGGTAAGGTTAAAAATATGAACAATAATAAATTCATACATACATATATGTATTCGTATTATGAAAATAAACTTTTTGCGTACTTAAAAATGTTGCAAATTTCTATTCTTTAGGATGAAAACTGTGCCGAAAACCCAGATGCGGTGGCGCCAATGCGTTGCGAATCACCAACCGCACCAAATTCATATTGTTTTCTTAAATATGAAATGGGCACTGTTATACGTGGCTGTGCGACAAATGTCGCTGAACAAATGGAATGCCATATCATGGAAAATTGTATGCTTTGTCTAACGACTGATTTTAAAGTATGCAACAATGTTGAATTTGTGCCCGCTTCACCCGTTTAAACGATCTTTACAGGACCAGAAGCAAACATCTACTTACTTAGTTTAAAAATTAATGCTTTAAAATATTTATAAAAATATGTATAAGATGGCATTTGAATAAAATTAAAGTGTTTAAAATACCGAAACGAAAAATTATAAATACTACCCGAAGCTTTTGAGTTTGAATGGTAAGTTATTTTAAATGTTGTTGTTGTTGTAATAAAGAAAATGATGAATTGCTTTAATGTGAATCCATAGTCAAGAAAGTTTTTGGTGTTTTTTGTTGTAATGTACTTTACTGGGTAAATGTGGAAACATCCTGAAACCTTAGCACAAGATAAGTAAGAATATTATATTGGTTGGAACGGGTATAAGAACCAAATCCACGAAAGTTACAGTAAAATTGTACCAGACCAAGACTTTAGGTTTTCACTACTTCGATGATTTTTAATCGCTTGAATCGTGACAATTAATAGTAAAGTGGATTGGACACAGAAAAACTGTCAATGAAATTTTCTCCCATAAATTACACAGAGATGAACGAGGCTACGAGCCCTTGTTAAGTTTGTTATACGCCATATTCCATAACATTATGTACCCCGATATACCTATCTCCTCTGGATAGCAGATTACGTCCAGAACCAAGTTAGTTTGTAGAAAAGATTCTCCCCTTCCCGATGCCTTTTCACCCAAACCTTTGATTATTTGAAAAAATATGACTAAGCACTCAGCAAAAATTCCGTTTTCGTGCCTTTTACAATTCCATTTCAGGGGCGTATTCTTTGAATAACGCTTACTTAAGTTGTATTAAACATTTCCATATTCCAAATTGATTTGAAAGTGTTTACCAGACAGATCGGGGAGACAACGTTCAATATGAAGGAGTTTTCTAGTTTCAAATCAAGTACGAGGGATTACATCTGAGTCCAATTTGTCTGGCAAATCACGCGGAAGTCCCTTATATATGTTCACTTACTATTTCATAATACAATGAAAGTATGTCAATATAATTTAAAAAAAAAAATAAAGAGTCCCCAGCAAATTCATTCGCCACAATTGCACTACGAAACTAAGGGTACTTCATAATAATCTCTAAGTACTAATCATTGAATGTAAACACTTAAGATAAACAAATCAAAATAATTGAATTAAATATTTCCCACATTTTTTCGATTACACTATTCATCTACATAATAGTTCAGAGAGACCCAGACCCATGTGGGGAAACTTCAATATGTTTTTTGAACTGTTTGTAAGTTTTTGCGAGCTCAAGACCAGATAACAATAATTTTTATTTTAATTATTATTTTCGATTTTTGAACTGTCTTAGAATGTATTTGTTGTTGTTTTTTACGTTATTTGAAGTTCGACATATTTCTGCAAACCTCCAAAAATGTAATTTTGAAGACTATCAATTTCTGGGTCGTTTGCTCTGTAGGCAAAATAATTTCAGTTCTGTTTAAGAGATACATACCTATATAAGGAAACTTCGAAATCTTTTTGCATTTTCCAGCATATAATCTTTTGGTATTTAATATTTTTTAAGGTATGTTTTAAGAATAAATGAAAAAGTTTGAAACTATTATAAACTCAAAAATATACTTTATATTTCCAAGTAAAAAATTTTTATTTTTATTATCGCCTATTTTCCACGTTATTTCTATAATAGAGATTTTAGGAATATTTTCCGGATCTAATTACTTTCAGGATGCAATTGAGAATTGTTCGAAATATTACGAATTTCAAATAGTTCTAGCAAAAAAATATATCCTAAGAATATTAAATGAGACCGTGCTATAAGACCCTGCTACTTTCATTTTAAATTATGATTATTCCGTCACCAACTTTCAAATAGGCCTAACAAAAAAAAATAATCTCAGAACACCGTACAACTTTGAGCATATGCTATATGAGTCTTCAACTTTCAATCCGAGCTGGAACTATTTTGGCCACAGTGACCTAACAATTGTTACACAGTGTTATTTGCAAATATCTAACATTACAACGAGATATATTCGTACACTAATTTCCGTAGAAACAACACATAAAATTATCTATAAATATGGGTTGTAATACAATTCATTAGATTGTTTCGTTGATAACCCAATGTAAGTAAAATGAACGGTAAAACTAAAAGGACACCTTGGCTAGCGAGACAAGCAGCGCTGATATTAATACTCTTGAACCTGTTGATCGATGGCAGTGATGGAGTTGCCAAGTGTCACAAATGTGATGGCATCAATTGTTTACGCACAAGTTATACAGGCACAGAGAATTGTGAAGATACGTTTGATAGTTGTGTAACGATCTTTGAAGGATGTAAGTTTGTGTTGTGGAGATACAGTTTTTTAACCGATAAATGTTGCAGTACCGAAAATAAAAAAATTTTGGTCTAATTCTCTAATTCCAGCCACTGTTTTAGCACAAGGTTGCTATGGACAACTCGCTGTAGAATTACGTAGCAAATGTGACGCAACGATGACGAACATGGAGGATGACGAGTTAACTGAGGACGACGAAGCGCCGAAATATATCAACAAAGAATGTTATCAGTGTAGTGAAGATATGTGCAATAATGTGAGCGGTGATGGGTTTGAGTGCATTCAATGCGATTCGAATTTTGTAAGTACGCATATACATATATTGGGGAGATCTACGGTTGTTTGTTTTAAAGTATAAGAATTATAGACAAATACAACGAACTCAAGCCGCTTTGCTCGCACTTGTTATCAGCTATGCATTTCCTGGTGACGAGCTCCGCGGGTGGAGATCTACATATATAAGATTAAAAACTTTTTTTTTTTAATTTTCAGGATATGAATTGTGCAAGCAAGATTGAAAATTCGCATTTGAAAAAATGCCCTATCTCAAGATCACTGAATTCTTACTGCTTTGCCAAACTGGAAGGCTCACATGTCATACGCGGTTGTGCCCCAAATTTGATACAACAAAGAGAATGTTTGAATGATAAGAATTGTGAACTGTGCTCACCATTGGATATAAGTGGCTGCAATAGGGAGCTTAAGGGTTCCGCTGGAGGATCCGGAGGTGGTGGTGGCGGCTCAGGGGGTTCTGGAGGTGGTGGTAGCACTGGAGGCGGTGGCTCAGGAGGTGCAGGAGGTGGTGGTAGCTCAGGAGGTTCTGGAGGTGGTGGTAGCACTGGAGGCGGTGGCTCAGGAGGTGCAGGAGGTGGTGGTAGCTCAGGAGGTTCTGGAGGTGGTGGTAGCACTGGAGGCGGTGGCTCAGGAGGTTCCGCAGGTGGTGGTAGTACTGGAGGCGGTGGCTCAGGAGGTTCCGGAGGTGGTGGTAGCTCAGGAGGTTCTGGAAGTGGTGGTAGCACTGGAGGCGGTGGCTCAGGAGGTTCCGGAGGTGGTGGTGGCGCTGGGGGTTCAGGAGGTGGTGGCTCAGAAGGTGGCAATAACTCTTCTAGCAGTGCACACTTTCTATCAAACTATAGGCTATTAACAACTTTCGCCTTTATTTTAGTAGGAAATTTTTTATTTTAAGTTAAACAAGAATGTTGCCAACAAAAAAAAAAAAAAAAAAATTATGAAAAGAACAAACAAAAAAAATAAAAATAGGAAATATATTATTCGAGAAGTTAGACGTGCTTATTTTAAGAGGGTTGAAGAGAATATAAATACGCAAAGGGAAGAAGTCTTTTTAACAGTTAAATAAAATATAATGAAATAAAATAAAATATAAAAAGATAAAATAAAATAAATTAAGTTAAAGTGAAATAATATAAAATAAAATAAAATAAAATAAAATAAAATAAAATAAAATAAAATAAAATAAAATAAAATAAAATAAAATAAAATAAAATAAAACAAAATAAATTAAGTTGAAGTGAAATAAAATAAAATGAAATAAAAACAAAATAAAAAAAAAAATTAAATGAAATGAAATAAAATAAAATAATATTATTTGTTACATTGGTCCAACTTTACTGAATTAGGGATTTTTAAAGCAGCTCATATAAGAATTGGATTTATTAGTTCCATGAAGTTAGGTTAACTTCAATAGTATCGATCACCTTATTGAAGCATAGTCTAAACTAGTTCCATTTGACTCTCAAATCAATTAACGCTTCGCTTTAGTAGTAGTCTACTCACGTACATACATATGTACATACATACATATGTATACACTAGTGTATGCGCAATGACCTCATTTTTGCAAAATTACCGTAAAAATCGATCAGCTGTTTCAATTTATGACAAAGAGGTGAGTTGCCATATTTTTAAAAATAACTTGCGTCAATTTTCACCTGCGCCGTTGCCAACCAAAAGTTGTGTTCGCGAACTAGTTCAATTTAAAGATAACGTACATTAGTTCTTAGTTAATTTAAAAAGGAAAGAATGGAAAGCAAGTACAATAATATTCTGATAGAAATTGTGCATGGTTATATCAACATACGTCAGAGCAACTTTGTACGATTACTTCAAATCTAATCTCACTACAACGGTATCAATACTGATATAATAATGTCGTTAAGTGTTTCAATAAAACTTCTTGTTTAGATTATATTTAGCAAGGAAATAGGAATAATTTAATGAATATACATATGCATAACACAGGTACAATGTATGCCACATAAATTAGACCGTTTAAAAAAACCAATTTTTTCTGCTGTCAAAATCTTTTGTTTGTTTAATTTTTTGTTGCGTTCATTCCAATTTTTTTTTTTTTAATGAAAACATCTATTTAGCTCATATTTGATTGATCTATTTGGAGGAAAATACCGAAACGGCCTAATGTATATGCTTATAAGATATGGACAACCTTTTAAAAAGATCGTGCAATTTTTGGTGTATGTTGGTACTCTCTGCGGAATAGACATAGGAGCAGTAAAGATAGGTCTCCACGAACAAAGCTTAGAAGTTTAGAAGACTGTCGTTTGTAACGTCAGTGACCATGGATTTGCCGCTAGGTGTATGTACATACATATGTATATGCCTACACGTGGTACGATTCATTTCCAGTTTATTGCCAAAACGACAATGCAATAGATAAACTACATACCACACAATAATTATTTATTAGTGTATATTTAATATAATCTTTCATTTGGAATTTACCATTGTTAATTGATAAGTATAACCACACATATACAAACAAATAAATACAAATACCAATACAAATACAATTAAGGATCGTAAATAAATATTTTATATGATGTTGTTAAGAAAATGTCAAACGATTATAAAGTAATAACAACAAAAACAAAAAAAAAACAAAAAAAAACAGTTTCAATGATTCGAACAATTGTTATCAGACAATAATTTGGCGGATCGATGCGAGTCTATAAAAGCTTTTACCATTTCATAGCCAAAATAGTTAACCGAAAAATTTCGGACGTGTCTAAGCGTGCATGTACGTCGGTGAAATGGGCAAAATATTGGCCCGGAAAATGAATTTGAGTTGGCTGCTGTTAGGATTAGTGATTTGTTGTTGCGTCACAAGTGAACTTGGTAGGATATTTATAAATATACATATGTACATACATATATATGTACGTATATTGGAATATGGATTGGAAAATATACAAGAAAAAAGGAAAAAATAAATACACATTTTATGTACGATTGAATGAAGTTTAAAGTGTTAAAGTGAAACAAATTAAGGAATCTCGAAATTATTATGTGTTGTGCAGAAATCACAAAAACGACAAGAAGAACTCGTTTTTTAAATTTGCAATTGGCTTTAAAAATCATATGTGAACTTATCGTTTTTGAGCTAGACCAAAGTTGAATCTGCTTGCTCTTACTTGCTGTTTTCAATTAAATTTTTAAGGGCAAGCAGACCAGCGAAGTGACTAACAAAGAGAATTAAAAAAACCAATTTAAAAAATTAAAAAAAGTTTGCAATCAGAAAATAATCAAAAAATTTAATATTTATAAACCGATAAATTTTAATATAACCGTGTAAAATACAATTAAAAAAAAAAACAAAAAAAAAAAAAAACAAAAAAATAACAAATAAATTTTATGGGTGCCATGACATAATGCCAAATGGCATAATACCAATTTAAAAAAAAAGTGGGAACATGGGGCAGCAGGCTGTCATAATGCCAATTTTTTTCCTGTGATTACAGCACTTAGAGAGAATGTCATAGTCCCCATTGGAGTTATTTCACCTTTCAACTAAAGAATTCTGAAAAAAATTAAAATTTTTCTATCCCAAAGAGAAAGAGGACTTTGGGCAAAAATCTATGTCTGCGTATTAAGTGACTAGATTTTCCTTTATATCGTACATCTGTTTCACTTTAATGCCTGGAAATTTCCCTAAATAAAGTTACCCAACACAGCACCAGTCACACTAAATCGTACTACACGATAAAAGCCCTTCTACCAGATCCTTAAACCCATTAACAGTATAATTATGAATTCAAATCCCGTTTGTGGCATTTAAATTTTTTACTACTCTCACTCTCAAACGAATTTTTTCTCTTTGACAGTTTTACTTATTTCAATCAGAAAAGTACGGTATTGTGAAATCTTTGATATAGGTTTACTACGATGACTCGTATTTCTAAGCAAACCTGAACAAATATTATCTGGTTATAAATCTAAAAAGGTTTTAGCTTCGATAAGCTCGAAATCTCTTAGTATGTCGCAAGAACTTTATGACTCAATATCTGGCTCTTTGATGGGGTTTTTTGTTTTATTAGAATGCACTACAATTTACTATATCATATAAAACCATACGCGTTTAGGGAGCTATACGATAACGCCCAATGGGTGCCATAAACCTTGACAGGGCAATGTGCAATGATGAGAATCAAGTTACAAGGCCCTCGCTAAATAGTCCAATAGAACTCTATTAGTAACATTTTCCTTGCTGAGAGTCAATATCATTTCTTTCCTCATTATTTTTTAGTTAAAACTGGCGCTACAATTGCTAGTTTTTCGGGATTATTATCGTGTTTTTCGAAACATTAAGTCATAGGAAAATATTACCAATATGATACTAAAACTTTACTGAAATGATAAAAAAAAAAACAACTCGAAACAATCCCGAAACTATGAGTATTCCCGTCGTAATTCTGAAATTATTTCGAGATATTATGGAAAAAATGCCTAAAAAAAATGTCATTTGGCCTACTACCTAAAATTAAAATATTTTAATCGTTCTTATATTACGTAACCGTAGTTACGTTTTTCGAACCCCCTCTATGCCAATGTTGGCTTATCATGTTACCATCCATAAATTAAATTCAAACTACAATATTACCCCAACACTTAATCGTATTTTATTACACTTTATTACCCCTAATCGCCTAGATAGATTATTAAAAATTTAAAAGAAAAAAAATTGACTTAAAAAGAAACCTGCACTAACTCTTTATTTACAGTTGCTGCTGCTGACCTTGAATGCTATCATTGCGATGGTGACGATTGTGAGGATCCAGTGGTGAGAGCATGCAATGCTACAACACAAAGTGATCAATGTTATGTACGTTTGGACATCAATCATGATATTATCGGCATGGGATGTGCCTCAGCGTTAGGCGCCCAAACGGCTATTACAAATCTTATCAAAAATAAAGAATTATACGTTTGTTCAACGACGAATTGTAATGGTTTCGAAAATTTACCAAGTACAACCGAATGCACGAAATGCGATTCATTGACGGATGAGAATTGTGCCACTCGCCCGAAGTTTGCCGGTACAAGATCACGTTGCGGTGTGCCGTATACGCAATGTTACGAGCGAGTTAGTATCGCAAATGGTACAACCGAGCGTGGTTGTGTATTCGATTTGCCGAAAGAGGAATTTTACAATTGTTTGAGCGGTCAAGATAAGAATTGCAAATTATGTGATGTGAATAGCTGCAATATAGAAGTGAGTGAAGAGATACAAAAAATTGGAGTTGATAGCAATTGCTTCGGACAGTTCAATTTGTCTTTAAGAACAAAAGTTCCCAAAAGTTAGGAAAGATTTGCAAAACTCTTCAAGTTCAAATATTTAATTTTTTATTTTATTTAATGTTACTTTATTTTATTAAAAATTTTTTTTTTAATTTTTTTATCTTTTTTTTATTATTTTTTATTTTTTATTTTATTAATTTTATTTTATACCATTTTTTTCATTTTTTTCTTTATTTAATTCTTTCCCTTTTTTATTATTTATTTTTTAATTTATACATTTTTTTTATTTCATTCTGTTTTATGTTAGTTATTTTATTTATTTATTTTTTTTGTTTTATTTTATTTCATTTTATTTTATTTTATTTTGTTTTGTTTTATTTTATTTTATTTTATTTCATTATATTTTATGTTTTTTATTACATTTTTTTAATTTTATTTCATTGTATTCTATTTAATGAAATTTTGTTTTGTAATACTTCCTCTATCATTGTATTCATTTTCAGATCTATCCCGCTGATCGTGCCCAGTGCCACCGATGTGACTCCAAATCGGATAGCAGCTGCAGCAGTTCACCATCCGCGCTCACCATCTGTCCGATCTACATGGAAAACGATGCGTGTGTATCTCAATATAATGCGGGTGTAACGCAACGTGGTTGTGCAAGTGAATTACGTTGCAATACAACCGAAAGAAATTGCCAGATTTGTACATCCAGAGGCTGTAATGTAGCCGATATGAAAGTACGCGCCGAAGAATTGTATGGCATTTTCCAAGAACTCCCGCTCAACTGTAATACCTGCGCAGGCGACGAATGTCAAACGGGTCGTCAAAATGTACGCAAATGTCAAGGCAATATACACCAGGATTGTTTGTCCGTATTCGATGTGAATGGTACATTAGTGGCACGCGGATGTGAGGACTCACTGGCTGCTGAATATTTAACACATTGCGATACGAACCCAACGCTTTGTTTCAATTGTAAATCGAATGGTTGTAATAATCTTACCCGAATACCACAAACGGTAGATTGTTTATACTGCGATACCGTAACAAATCCCGATTGCCTTAGTAACACGCCGCCTTTAAATAAAACACGCACCTGCGTTGAAGGTTGTGCAAGTAAATTGTATGAAAATAAATCGAATTCGAATGTATTCGAATTGGCGCGTACATGTTTCGAAGATTTGGAACTTGATGATCGTAAGCTATGTACGGAGGTGAATGGCTGTGTGAAGTGCACGACGGGGAAGTGTAACACGGATATACTACCAGCCGAGGGACGTTTGTCTTGTTTGCATTGTGATGGCGTTAATTGCGATGATCCAATTGCTAAATTGTGTGACTCTTATTGGCCAGTTGATCAGTGTTATATACATTTTGATGCAATAACACATAGCGCCATTGATATGGGCTGTAAGAGCCGTCTACCTCAGGATGCCATTTTGAGTGATGCATTACATTATTATGTGTGCGATGGTGATGATTGTAATAGCTACGCGAATTTACCAGAAGCGCATTTCTGTTATGTTTGTAATTCGGTGGATGATTTAAATTGTATCACAGGTCCTAACTCATTAGCAACTACAAGGTGCCAAATTAATCCTCATACTGATTGTTATATGCGTATTACGGAAGGTAAGACATAGAGCAACTTTCAGAGCCACACAGTCTTCTTAGCTACAATAACACTAAGATAATTCCCCCCGTAACTTAAGTTGCTTCAGGCCTGAAGTCGGTGGAACTATTGACCTTATTTTTTGAAAAACAGAAGAGCACTTTAAAGTGAAGTGAATGGCTGCAGTATAGAAGTGGGTGAAGAGATAAAAAAAACTTGGATTTGATAGCAATTGCTTCGGACAGCTCAATTAGTCTTTAAGAACAAAAGTGCCCAAAAGTTAGGAAAGATTTTTCATTTATGCTTTTTTTATTATATTTTTTTTTTCCTTTTTTAATCATTTTTTTTTTTAATTTTATTTTTTTATTTTATTTTCTTTAATTTTTTTTCATGTATGCTTTTTAACTACTTTTTTTAATTTAATATTTTTTCTTCTTTTTTATTTAATTTTTTTCATTTATGCTTTTTCTATTATTTTTTTTCCTTTTCTAATCATTTTTTTTTTTCATTTTATTTTATTTATTTTTTTAGTATTACTTTATTTTGTTAGTTGTTTTTTATCTTATTTTTTTGTATTCTTTAATAAAATTAAATTTTATTCTATTCAATGAAATTATAAACAGATGTCAAAATAATTCACGTCATAATGAGGTCATAATGAATTGACAGATATCACCGTTTTTTTTTAGTAGATGCTACCTATATAAAGTCGGGAGGTTAACGAAATCAGCTAGTTACCGCTTTACTTAATTCAAAACTTCGAGTAGTGCTTTGTGTTACTACAACAATATTGTCATAACTTGTCGCGATCTCTCTATTCTAAGCCACCTCACTAGATAAACATAAATATGAGTATATTTTGGTAAATGAAGAAATTCACCTAAATCACCAAAATAAAATTTTTCAATAATACAATTTCTTCGTTTTCCCCATAGCTGGTCATACGGAACGTGGCTGTATCAGCACGCTTAACAACACCGAATTTCTCAGCTGCAATCGAGGTACACCTGGTGAAGCTTGTTATATTTGTACTGAAAATTATTGCAATGACGGAACCTTTCCGTATAGACGTCAAAGTTGTCAGCGTTGCAATTCAGCCGATGATCCAAACTGTGAGATGAATCCCTTCAACTCATCGCATTGTCCATTATTTGATCCAGATGATTATTGTGTTACCAAATGGGTTGATGGCATCGTTTATCGCGGTTGTGCCTCAGAATTCCAATGCGAACAAAATTCTACGTATAAAACTTGCAGCACTTGTGAAGATGACGATTGTAATACGGATGTGTTAGAAGGTGAATATCCAATCGGTTATCCTGGTTTATTCCAAGATTTGCCACTCAATTGTTATCAATGTGATGGTGCTGAGGCATGCGCCAATACTTTGGGTATTATACGAAAATGTGATCAAAATGTTTATCAAACATGCGCAACGGTGTTTGATCGAAAAAATGGTTCGATAATTGGGCGTGGCTGTAGTGATGAGTTTAATGAAACATGCAAAAATAGCAATAATAAATGTTACAATTGTAAATCGAATGGTTGTAATAGAGCTACCGACGAATCTAAATATATCACTTGCATCTCTTGTGATGGACGCATCAATGGTGATTGTGTCGATAATGTTGGCGCGGTACGTAGTAATCGTCAATGTTACGAAAGTTGTGTCACCACTTTATATAATCGCACAACATACACAACTTCGATACGTGAAGTATTACGCACATGTTTGGATGATTTGGATTTGGATGAGCGCGAAGCATGCGCTGCAGGTAAAGATGAGAATTGTAAAGCATGTTCGGGCGATAAATGTAACACAGCTGCTATTGGTGCACATCACTCGTGCTATCAGTGTGTAGGCGATGAATGTCAAGCGCCAGTGGTGAGAAGTTGTCATGCTGTGACTGTCACGGATCAATGTTTTGTACGTTACGATGAGCAGGGATCGTTTGTTGAATTGGGTTGTAAAAGTAATTACGAAGCGGACGAGCTGAAAGAGCTTGTCATGGCGAAGTTGTTGTGGCTGTGCGATGGTGAAAATTGTAATACGATCGATGCAACACCTGCGTCACAAACATGTACTGTATGCAGTTCGTTAACGGATAAGGATTGTGCAGTTTCACCAAGCATCGTGCGTGCTACCACAACATGCGCCAGACAACCCTACACACAATGCTACACAAGGCTGTTGGATAGTAAGTAGCTTGTGTTTGAACTTTGGTGGTTGCTGATTTCTATGCTGATTTTTTTGTTTTTTTTTTCTTCTTCTTCGCTCACTAGGTGGTCATACGGAGCGTGGTTGTTTGTCCAGCATTGAAGATGAAGACTTCTACGAATGCTTGACCGGTAGCAACACGACCAAATGTTTGGCATGCATTGGTAGCAAATGTAATGCAGAGGTAAGTTTAATCAGTTCTTCTTCTTCTTCTTGAAGAGCGCTTAACAGTCTTGTCTATTTTGAAAGCGCGCATCATCAAGTTTGGTTCAACTTCCCAAAAGTTTTTTTCTGGGAGCACTTCTCTGCTCTCAGCTGAGGTTCCTACTTCACAACATTCACATCTTTCTTTCTTTCCGCAGGTTTTCCCCGCCAATCGCCGCAGTTGTCATCAATGTGATACTCTAAATAATATTCTATGCGAGCACTCACCCTCCTATGGCGCTATTTGTCCGCTATACCATCCCGAGGAATCTTGTATCGTTAAGTTTATTGATGGTGAAACATATCGTGGTTGTAGCTCAGACTTAACATGCGATGGTTTGGATAGGCACAGTTGCCGTGAATGTGTTGGCAAAGACAATTGTAACATCGCCGATTTGTCGAGTGTGAATATCGGTGAGCCAGGTAAATGGCAAGATCTACCATTGAATTGTTATGATTGTGAAGATGACGAATGTGCCAACTCGAATGGCAAGCTACGCAAATGTCAAGCAAATAATTTACAAAACTGTCACACGATTTTCGGCACTAATGAACGTGTTGTGAGACGTGGTTGTAGTGATGAGGTCGAATCCGAATATGAGAATTACTGCGATGAGAATCCGGACAAATGTTTGGGTTGTAAATCGAATGGTTGTAATAATGCTACACGCTTAGAACAATATATCGATTGTTATGCCTGTGATACAGCGAAGGATCCTAACTGTGGTGTGAACTTTGAAGGCGTCGGTCCAAAGCTTAAAACACGCAAATGTCAAGGCTATTGCGTTGTAGCATTATATCCACGTAGCAGTGCGCCAAATCCTGCTTATGAACTAGCGCGTACATGTTTGGATGATATGGATCTGGATGAACGTGAGGCTTGTTTGACGGGTGAGAATGAATTTTGTGCGGCATGTGATGGAGATTTGTGTAACATTGAGACGATACCTGAGAATAGACACGAGTGCTATCACTGTTTGGATGATGAATGTGCTGAATATGAAGTGAGTGCGTGTAGCGCATATAAGGAGAATGATCAATGTTATATGAGCTTCGATGATGAAAACTCTATAGTGGGTATGGGTTGCCGTAGCGAGTTTGAGGACGATGTTGTCGAGCAATTGATTAAACAAAAGAAATATAAATTCTGCGAAGGTGATGCATGTAATGGACCAGAGACAATATCAATGGCCAAAGTTTGTACAGTTTGTGATTCGAAAACGAATCCATATTGCGCTACGAATCCAAATTTGATCACGGAGGTCGAACGTTGCACATCGCTGCCTTATACCGATTGTTATACGCGCGTGAATGCAGGTAAGTGCAGAGAAATAATGTTGACATGAGGAGGGGACGATAGTGAGACAATAACTACACAAACGTTACTTAGATGACCAGGAAACGATAACAATGTGTAAGGTAAACGATAACAACGCGATAGATAAACAATAACGCAGCGATAAGGAAGCGAAAATGTTACTGTAACGAAAAAAATAACAATAACGAAACAATGGCAACAAGATAACTAAACTATAATGTGGGGAAAAAGTTACAATATGTGAGCGTTAGCGCAATGATAATAGCGACAACATTAAATTTAACAGTGACGAAGCGAAAACTTTACATTGGCCAGAGAAAACTTTACTAAGAACAAAATAGCAGTTGGGAAGTTTTGACAACACGTTAAGAAACGATAGTGAAACTATAACAACTGGATAACATGACGATAATATAATGATGGACGAGCGATAGTGAAACGAAACCATTACTTGGATAAACGAAAACGTTACGGTGAAACAATATTGAACGGTAACTAAGCATGAGTATAGTTCAACGACGATGAAACGAAAGAGAAAGTCCCTGACGATTCTAAATTCCTTAACTAAGGACGAAGCTTTAATTTTTTCTTTATAATTATTATACTTGTCGGACTCTGCTAAATTTTCGAGGAGTATTTCTGCGGTAAAAAAATAACAATAACAAACACAAAGACAAATATAAAGACGAATTCATGCTTTTTTTTAGTAGAAACTCAAGGTGTGCTTATTCAAATTTGTTTTGCTTTTCCCCCACAGATGGCCACACCGCGCGAGGTTGTCTTTCCAACTTGGCATCAGACATTTTCTATGGTTGTGTAGCGGGAAATGATTCGCTCTGCCAGACCTGCTCAACTGATAAATGCAATTCGATTGATGTCTTCCCTGCCAACCGCTTGAAATGTCAACAATGCAACTCCGACGACAATGCAATCTGCACCAACGCACCAGACAAAAATAGAGTTTGTCCCATCTACCAGGAACAGGATAGCTGTGTAACAAATTACAATAACGGTGTCACAACACGAGGTTGCGCATCGAACTCCATATGCGATGCTGCAAGTGATAGCTTGACATGCCGTACCTGCAACACGTCCGGTTGTAACACCATCAATTTGGAACGTATAGAAAGTCAAGGACGACCAGGCAGGTGGCAAGACGTACCCATTACATGTGGCACATGCGAGGGTGAACAAAATTGTACGGGTATTGGTAGCTATCGTGTGTGTACCGGTGATAAATATCAAAATTGTATGACCGTCTTCAATGCGGCTGGTGCGGTAACACAGCGTGGTTGTGGCGATGCGGTGGACGAGGCGAACTACAATTATTGTGAACAAAATCCTGGCAATTGTCTGCGTTGCAATTCGAACGGTTGTAACAATGCGACGCGTCTAACGGACTATATTGATTGTTTGTATTGCGATGAAAGCGACAGGGAGGGTAATTGTGTGAACCAGCCCGGTGCTGTGCGTAAGATGCGTAAATGTAATAAATATTGTATGACAGCATTGTACGCCAAATCTGATGAACCAAATCCAGCTTATGGGCTAACACGTTCCTGCTTCGACGATATGGACTTGGATGAGCGCGAGGCTTGTGCCGCTGGCAAAATGGAGTTTTGTGAAGTTTGTAATAGCGAAAATTGTAATAAACAGCTGATACCCGCCACGAGACTCAGCTGTATGACATGCGTGAATGGTGATTGTCAAGACCCACTACCTACAACATGTGCCAACTATCGGCCCAATGATCAATGTTACATACAATTCGATGAAGCGGGTAGCGTTCAGGGCATGGGTTGCCGTAGTGAGTTTAGTAATGCTGACGCCGACTATGCGCTATCACAAAAACGTCTATACTTCTGTAGTGGCGATAATTGTAATACCTACGAGGCAATACCGGAAACGCAAACATGCGCGATTTGTAGTTCACGCACAGACATTAATTGTGCTATAAATCCGGCTCAACTCAATTCGACTACTAGATGCGCGCGCGCACCCTACACTGAATGTTATACGCGCGTTTTACCAAGTGGCCACACCGAACGTGGTTGCCTTTCGAGTTTGTATGACGATGAGTTCGTTAGCTGTTTGAATGGCACTTCAAATACATGTCAAGCGTGTGCGGGTGCTTTGTGTAATAATGATTTGTACCCCGAACAACGGCTCTCCTGTCATATTTGCGATTCAGCCACAGATCCCAACTGTACCTCCGAACCTAGTAGCGTACAACTTTGTCCGCTATTTGATGCAAATGACACATGTGTGACCACATACATCGATGATGTGACATATCGTGGTTGTAGCTCGAGCATAAAATGTGATGCCACACAAACGAAAACGTGTGCGCAATGTGTAGGTGAAGCTTGTAATACGGTCAATTTGGAGCGTAAGCAAGATACTAATCACGGCAAATGGCAAGATTTGCCTTTAACTTGTCTCTCCTGCAGCGGTAGCGCATGCGCTAGCTCAAGCATTCAGTCGCTAAAATGCGAAAATAATAACGAACAAGATTGTATGACGGTGTTCAATAACCAACAAGTTGTACGACGCGGTTGCAGCGATATTGTTGAGTCCGAATATGCGCAACACTGCGAAAATGATTGGAACAATTGTCCGATTTGTAAATCGAATAACTGTAATAATGCTACCTCACTCACACAATACAACAACTGCATCTACTGTGATACGCATAAGGATCAATCATGTCTTTGGGAACCAAACAGCTCCAAACATAAAACGCGCTCATGTCAAGGTGCTTGTATGTCCGTGCTTTATCCCTCGGTTGGCAGCAATGATCCCGTTTATGATCTTATACGCACATGTTTGGACGACAAAGAAGCCAAGGGTCAATTGTCATGCGCCAATGGTAAAGATGATAAGTGTCAGAGTTGTACAGACAGCAAATGCAACACTGCGCAAATACCAGCTAATCGTCAGAGTTGCTATCAATGTTTGAACGATGATTGTGAAGATCCACAATTGAAAATGTGTCCACTCTACAAATCGGGTGATCAATGTTTCACTATGTTTGATATTGAAAATACCGTTATTCAAATGGGTTGTCTCAGCTCATTCCGTAATCAAACGTTGGAGACAATTATTAGTACGAAACGCATACGTGCGTGCGACGGTATGGGTTGTAATGCGCTCGATACTTTGCCGATACGACACAGTTGCGCTGTTTGTAATTCGAATGAGGATTATACGTGTGCGACAAATGCCCTGGAAACGGGTTCGTTTAGCACTTGCAGTCAGTATCCTTACACGGATTGCTACACGAAGCTGAACAAAACTGGTGAGTACAAAACGAAGTAAGGCAGAGTAAGCGGCATGATCATGTCCATTTTGTTTTCCGCAGATGGTTCGACAGTACGTGGCTGTTTGGCTGACCTACCCACAACGGAATTTGTCGACTGCGTTGTTGGAAATGATGAGAACTGCAGTACTTGCATTGGCGATGGCTGTAATCGTGAGGTGAGTATGATGCTTGCTTTGAGCCCTCCAAAATTCTCTGCTATCATATTGAAAGCTTCTTTGCAATGTGGGACCTTTGGCTTTCGCCAGAAGATTCCAACTATTTTGCGATTCTGATTTTTTTTGAGTAGCAAACTAATAATTTCTTCTTCTTAATTTCCAACAGATCTTCCCCGCCGATCGTCAACAGTGCTACACTTGCTCCAGCGAAGATGATGCTGACTGCGCAACCAATCCCTCACGTTTATTACCATGTCCATACGTCACGGATGCAGAAAAATGTCGCACCGCATATGGCGGCAATGTAACGGTGCGCGGTTGCAGCTCTGAAGTATTCTGTGACATTAATGACCGAAGCACATGTCGCGCTTGCTCCGGCACAGCCTGTAATAGCATCGATCTAACACAACTTGGCGAAGATGATGATTATCATGGTGTGTGGCAAGATCTACCGCTACGCTGTCACACTTGCGAGGGTGACCACTGTTTGTACTCGCTGGGTCCCGCCTACAATTGTAGCGGAAATATCGCACAAGATTGTGCTACAGTATTCACCACAGATGGTAAAATAAAACGACGCGGTTGCGCCGATGATGTCGAAGACTACGAACAACGGTATTGTCGTGAAAATCCACATCTCTGCTTCAAATGTAAATCGAATGAGTGCAACGATGCATGGGAAATGAGCGACTATGTGCAATGTAATTATTGTACATCCGAAGAGGGTGGCGCATGTGCCATCGATCCCGAGCATGGTGTATTCGCGAAACGTCAATGCAAGGAGGAATGTATGGTCGCAATGAAGGGCACACAGACTATACGTTCATGTTTGGATGATAAGGAAGAGAATCAACGTTACAAATGTCGCACCAACGAAGTTGACGGTCAATGCGCCAGCTGTGATACGGATAATTGTAATGATTTCCCATTCCCTATGGATCGTCTGAAATGTCATGTTTGTAATGATGCTTTATGCAATACGACTGTGTCGCGTTATTGTTCGCCTTATGTGCCGAACGATTATTGTTTTGCTAAATATGAAAATGGCGATGTTGAAGTGTTGGGTTGTGCTAGCGGCCAGAATAGCAACGATTTAGCGCAGTGGGCAGCAGAGCGAAAACTTTATGCTTGCCGTGGTAACGATTGTAATGAACCGCAAGAATTGCCAAAAACCGGTGGTAGATGTTTGTCGTGCAATTCGGCGTTGGACGTCGCATGCGCACAAAATCCATTCAACTATGTGGTGACCGAGTCGTGTCCACCGTTACAAAATGAATGTGTCACCCGTTTGGATGCAGGTTTGTAGTAAAATATTAAATTATATTTGCTGTGCAACATTTTATACTTAGGGAAGCGCATAATTTTTGGTAAAGATGGCAACCATGTCTCGAAATTAAACATTTTAAAAATCTGGTAACACGTTCTTAAAAATGCTTTCCAAATAAAACATTTTAGCATATTTTGGGATTAATGTCACTGGGTTTTTAAAAAGTTTTGAGCAAGTGGCAACACCATTTAAACATATTGGACTCATTTTATATTTTTTTTTTGTTGTATTAAAACTTATTTAGCGCCTAGAACTTATGGCAGTTCTAATAGAAAATATTTTTGAAATTAAGAGGGTATTTCCAAAATTCAATTATTTTAGTGAAGTTTTGGATGGGGTGCAAACGCTCTTGATTCATATATATTTTTGATAATTGTTCTTTCCATTTGACACTGATATTCATACCAGTAGCTTAAGTAAAATACGGATTTTTTTTAATAAGTGGCAACTCTTCAAAAATAATATTTGAACTGATTTTCTTGAACTGATTTTTGAGCGAATTATTTTATAATCAAATTCGTTAAAGTTTCAATCATCCAATTCACTTAAGCTCTTGTGAGCATTAAAATTTATTAAAAATTTTGAAGATTTGGCAGCACTGTGAAAAATTGTTTTTGAATTTCTAATAAAAAATTTTTTTTTATTTATTTTTTTTTATATTACAGCGGGTCATACAGTCCGTAGCTGTCTGAGTAAACTATCAAACAATGAGCAGAAGTCATGTGAGGCATCTGGTAAATGCGCCATTTGCACAGGCGATAATTGTAATAATGAGGTAAGTGGAATATTAAAACAAAAATTTAAGTTTTTTCTTCATACGACCCGGGGGCAAACAAATTCGCATTAAAACAACAACAATCGCAATACGAACTATTCTCTATTTTTCGTTTTTTTTTTTTCAGGTCTTCCCCAGCAATCGCCTCTCCTGTCACGTTTGTAATTCTGGCAGTGATTCAAGTTGCGCGACTAGCCCCAATCACCTACAGATTTGTCCAATTTACACGGACAACGATCGTTGTGTAACCAAACGCACGGAGCGCATAGAACGTGGTTGTCATTCGCAGCTGACTTGCGAAGACAGCGATGACAGTTTGTGTCAAATATGTGAAGGCAATGGCTGTAATATAGCTGAATTGACTGGTGCTGCACCAATAACAACGGCAAGCCTATTGACTACCTTAATTGTGGCTATGTTGGCTGTCATTGGACATAGATTTAATTAGGAGCTTTTGAATGCTTGAATGAGGCAAAATCAGTAATATTAACACAACTAATTGTAAATTTAATTTAAATTTATATTAAGGTAAATTCAAATTTTAAATTATTAATTAGTTGAAAGAAAGCAACTGAAAACCGCTGAGCGTTTTTGGTAAACTTAAATGGAAAATTTA
Organism: Sphenella marginata; assembly: GCA_951509765.1. Taxonomy (NCBI): domain Eukaryota; kingdom Metazoa; phylum Arthropoda; class Insecta; order Diptera; family Tephritidae; genus Sphenella; species Sphenella marginata. The sequence goes on from OX608083.1 coordinate 9,766,943, forward strand.
AATTAGTGTCATATTCATGGGCTGTGTTCCCCTACGAGTCAGAAAAACCAGAAAGAGTCCAAATCTGTTAGAAATTACTAAAAATCACTAGCATACTCAGTTCACAGTCTACTGACTCTCTCGCAGTCAGAAGTTGAAAATTAAATAATATTTACTTGAATACTTAAAATTCCACCTGCCGGCTGAAATTGATTACTCATTTTTCATTGTTATTGTATTTTAAACTGTTAGTCGTATTTATCATTATCCCACCATTTTTGAACAACATAATGGATTTGATGAAGTTAAATTTTATATTAGAAATTAAACCCCTTTTTATGTTTATACGAATACGTATAGCTAGATAATTAATAATTAAAAATAAAAAAATAAAAATTAACAAGAAATGTTTTTTTTTTCCTTTGAGGGTAATGATAGTTTGGCTGAGTTCGGGATGAGTCGCAAGTGAGCACGAAGCATAGAGAAATTGAAAAGGAATTGTCAAAATTAACCTCATGAAGGACTAGTTGGAATCAATAACATTTTTTTAGAAAAGCAAGAAAGCAAGGCCTTATAGTGGTGGGCACGAGGATAGCCGAGCGCACTAACACTTAAACAAATTTCAGTCAATCTTGTTGTATAGTCGCCGATCTCTATAAAACTTGCGGTAAACTATGTGCGATAAGATATTGTTCTAATGTTTATTGTTTACTCGTATCTTAACAATAAAATTAATAAATGTTAAGAGGTTTCTTACTCATATCGACTTTGTAGTTGTATTGAAACAGTAATTATTATTATCAAACAGTAATTATTATTATCAAAAAAGTATTTACCTTATGCGGATACGCTAAATGCCATGTGACATTGAACTTTGAGCCGGACAGTATGGAAGTGCGTATTGTGCCTGAAAATAAATGTGAAATGTTTTGAATATTGGAAAATTTTATTTAATTGCTGCTGGTTGAAAATAGTTCTAAATATTATTTAATAATTAAATTGATAATATTTTTTAATATATTTTTTTTTGATATTTTTTTAAAGTGTTTATAGTATCCATGACTGTAAATGAGCTTAAGGTCAAGTCTAATTATTTTTAAGAAAAATATTTAATTTTAATTTTTTTAATAATTTAATTAATTACTGAAAGTTTTAAGGGAAAGAAAATTTTTATAGAAAACCACCATAGCCTTTCACTTTGAATAACTTCAGAAGCTGCTAGAATTTTACATCACCCAAACTCCTTTTTACAAAGCGGCGACATTTCAAGTTACAAGTGTCGGTATCGGTATGAAGGGGAAATTATGAATTTTACTATGCTTTACTGATATTCCTTTAATACCATTTTGCTTATCGGTTGTTCTAACGCTAAAAGCGAAATAGCAAGTAGTCTGGAGTGAAGTCAACCAACAGACCAAGCACCTAAAGCACTCAACCAAACAAGCAACGGCTGTTTTAACATTTTTCATGTTTGATTAATCAAGCGTGCCAAGCAGCGCACTCAAAAGCTGCTCGTTCAAACGTTCGTCTCCATTGAAATCACCCAAGCTGAGTGCTGCTTTCAGCCAGTTTTTACATTTCAGTTGGCCATTGGTTGATTCAAATGACGATTGTAGCTCTACGAGAATATCTTTTACATCACCCAACGCCCCTTACACGTTCGCGCAGTTAAAAAGTTTAGATAAGCAATAATGATGTGTGCCTGTGTGTGCGTCTATGTGTGTAAGATGTTTTTCTAAAGTATAATTTAAGTTGAACTGGACCGTTTGACCGCAGCTGCTCTAGTATGTAGTGCTCCATAGCTTATGAAAATTATTACTCGCTTACCAATTCAATTTGGTGGTGGTGATGACTGGTGTGGCTAAAGAATTTCAAATAATATATTTGTTTGCATGTATGTCTATGAATTAGTGACGGGCTGTACTGGGTAACCGGATACGAAAAACCAGGTAATTTATTGAATGGAGGTGAAGTGAGTCTTTCAAGCATAATATGAAAATTGCTCGACATTGAAATTTTTTTTATTCTAAGGACAGATCACAAAGGCATCAGCCCGATCAAAGCCCTTTTAAATAGGTTAAATTCGGTGGGAGCTTCCGCAACTAAGCGACAGCCCATTTCGCTCAAAGTGAGGCAACGACTTTTGCGAAAACAAGCACTATCCAAATACCAACTAAAGTATGGTACCGGGTTCAACAGAACCGGTTACTTAAAACTCCACACCCGGTTACTTAAACTCCATCACTTGTAAGTACACCAGTTGATGTCTGTGCCAGTGTTAGATGTTTTTGTGTTACAAATTTGTTGCAAAACCAGCATTGCCAGGTGCATACATTTTAGGCCATTTAGACATTTTTACGACCTCTTCAAGGTTCGCAAAAAATTTAGTGCAAATATTCATTGATTTCTAAGTTATTAGGAAAATGGTTTACGTGTTGGCATCAACCTAAATTCTAAGTGCAACAACAAAAACTTTTGTAACAGAAACGAAAGCAACAAAAACAATTTTTTTTTTAATTTTTCAAAAATAATTATTGTAAAAAATGTATTTAAAAAAAAAAATTCCAAGGCTTTTTTTGTGAGATCGTTTTTTGGGCTTCTGAAAATTTCAAAAAAATTTCAAAAAATTTTGTTGACATATTTCAATCTAAGAACTCGAAATCTGTAACAAATATTACTAGTATTCCAGTTTTAAAATATTGATTTTTTAAATTTTGAGAAAAAAAGATTTGAAAAGGGTCTTTGAAGTAAAAATAATGTTCGACTATCTTAAGATAACCAGGGTTAAAGGAATATTATGTTTCCCAAAAAAAAATTTTTTTCCGAATTAATTCTTATAATGTCAGTTATTTTTGTTGAAAGCACCAACTCGCCCGTGTGAGTCTGGTAATGAGGCATCTTAATTCGAGAATGAGGATTCTCTGAATTCTATACAAGAGCCTTAATAGCCGCTGTGTAGAACGATTTGAAGTTAGTAAAATCTTTGAAAACTGCATGCAATATATAATTTTCGATTTCCTCAGAAAAATATATACACACACACATCCATATCCAGTACGTAAACGACCATTACTTTCCACTTGGCACATGCGAAAATAGTTGCAAATCTAGTCGCTAATAGTTGACCTTGTAAAGAATGCCAAATGCAATTAAAGAAATTACAGCAATCAACATGAATATTTGTGCAACTATACAAACAAAAGAAACATAAGCCAAGCACAAAAAAGTATAATAATAATAAGCGCATTTGAGCCACAATCTACATATTTTCAGGCCTCAGGTGTTACCATTCGCCACACCACAAACCGATCAATTGTTTAGCGCAAACGAATATGAAAGCAACAACAAAAAGACGCAATGAATGTTGTCTTTTATAGAGCAAATGCAAAATAGACGGGTGAAGAATTAGTTTTGTATGTCAATCGAAAGCTAAACTAAAGAATGTTTGATTCAGAGCCATTCTCAATGAGTTGGCTTGAAGTGATTTGAGCTAGAAAAAGTTTTTGCTAAGAAAATATGTAGATTTAAATTTGTTGCGAAATTCTTTCTAAGACGGTTTTTTAAATAATACGGAATTTTCAGAATAGCTGGAAACCATTCATTCCAGCTCGTTACCATGGAACCACCAGTCTAAAGCTAGTTACCATGGAAATTTCATTTCCAATCAAAAGCTCGTTACCATGGAAACCCCATATCCAATCGAAAATTCGTTGCCATGGAAACCGCATTTTCAAACTAAAGCTCATTACGCATTAAAATGGAAAGCTCATTTCCAATCGAAAGCGCGTTCGTTACCACGGAAACCTCATTTCAAACCGAAAACTCGTTAACATGGGAACCTCATTTCCAATCAAAAGGTCATTACCATAGAAACCTCATTTTCAATCGAAAGCTCGTTACCGTGGAAACCTCATTTACAACCAAAAGCTTGATGCCCTGGCAACCTTATTTCCAATCGAAAGCTCGTTACCGTGGAAACCTCATTTACAACCGAAAGCCCGTTACCATGGAAACCTTATTTCCAGTCATGGGCTAGTTACGATGGAAATCTCATTCCAAATCGAAAGCTCGTTAACATGGAAACATCATTTTAAACCGAAAGCTCGTTGAATGCTGAGTTCTACACAAGCCTAGACTCGATTAACCGTTTTCTTAAATTTTTTGCGATTGCGTACACACTTTAAAAAATTGGTATTTTAAAAATTAATAACATATTTTTGGAGTCAAGTTTATGAATTCATGCTTCAGCAGATACATAAATCATAAAAGTTAAAATAATAATCATAAAATACGAGTGAAAAATCTAAGTTAATACAGTTAACTGTAAATTAGCTGTGTTGTTGTAGCCCCATAGCACCTGCGCAACTTGTTTTGTTCGTTGAAGGCTATATACCGCAAGCCGCTCGCAAACGCTGACTGCTGCTGCTTATCATCCAACACACGTGCGCAATAGTCAAACTAATAATGATGTTAATGATAATTACATTACTCGTTGCAAAATGCTGACATCACAACTAATGATGCTGCACATACTCGTACATACATACATATGTGGTGTTGTTTTTGTTGTTAGTAGTAATGCTGTTTTTTGTTGTTATTGTCACTGCTGCACAATTGTCTTATTAGCACATTGACGTTTCGCCTTCACTCTCGCCTTCAACAAGTCGCTTGAGGTTGCGACATACATACATACATACCAACATACATTTCGTAGGCATTGGCTACCGTTTGTGTTTAGTTGTAGTTGTTGTTTTGCGGCATTTAAACATGTGGCAGATGCATTCATTTCCTTTTGTGGCAACAAGTAGTGAACTTATGTAGATGCTAGTATTTGTGTATGTACATATGTATGTATGTATGGGTATGGGTCACCTTTAACTTTGTGTGTGTGTGTGCGACATATACGGCTAAATATGTTGAATGGAAAGTGGCACTCCTTTCGATTTTTCTTTAAAAATGCAACGCTGTAGCTGCCGCGATTTTATGTTGTTGCGCTTCTTGTTGCTTTTTTTTTTTATTGCTTTTTACCACAAATAGCGTTGCATACTTCACGTAGCAGCCGCTGTTGGTTAAGCGAGCATCTTATTATACGAGTAAACATACAAATTAGACTGAGCCAGATTATTATTTTTTTTTTGGAAAAATTTGTTTATTATATTAATATAATTTTTAAGAATGATCTAAAATGAATTCTCTAAAAGTTTAGGATCTTAACATTAATTTACCTATAATAGCCCTCCAGCAATTAATATGAAGAACTGTAACTGCCACAATATTTTTTTTCTCAATCTAAAAACTAATGTAACTCTTATTTCCAAAAATGTAATATTTTTATGGTGCCCAGTCTAATATATATACTATACTTTTACGTGCATACATACATATATGCTCAATATATGAGTTCAATTAGCGCCTCAGATGGGTTGCGGCCGCGTTACCACCAGTTCAAGCAACATAACTTCTCAAAACATACACACACACACACATATGTAAATACCCTTGTAGGAAATAAGTAACTAGATAGACAACCAGATCGTTCGATTTTCCGGTAAAAAACCCAGCTGTTAAGTATTAAACATAAAAAATATTCTTCTAGTAGCATTCTATTAAGTGAAATGGATAACGAAGTAGTCATGATAGAAGCGCACCAGTTAAGAACTAAAGATTTTCCCTACAGGGTATGTTAACACATAACGGCCACTTGTCAGTGTGTCATTCGGTCATTACGCAATAACGAACAGAGCATGTGCGACTGATTTGCTCTCCTTTGCTTTGGTATAAATCAATTTTTTATGAGCAATTTATATAGTGAGACGAATGTCTGCTGTTCTCCAAGCCCACATTTCGTATATAATGTCACAGCTGGGTATATAATGTTTGTTTACACCCTAACTTAGATCCGTCTACTGGTTTTTGCGTATTTTTATGCTGCGGTTTCTGTGCAATATTTTCGAAATTTATGCGAATAGTTTTACATTAATTATGTGGGCACTTAGTTTGCGCAGACGCGCCTGTGTTTGTGTACTTTTCTATGTTTGTATGTTAACTATTTCATATTATTTATGCAGCCATGCACTTTTGCGTTATGGAATTTTTTGTGTTAGTTTATTAAGAAATCAATTTGTAGACTTATTGCAAAGGAAAACAATGTTTTTTTTTTGGAACACAAACAAATACATACAGACATTTACTACTTACGTTAAAGTAAGTGTTTGTGAAAACTTGTTTAAGATGCAATTTATTTCATTTTTTATTTTTATTTTATTTTATTTTATTTTATTTTATTTTATTTTGTTTCATTTTATTTTATTTTATTTTATTTTATTTTATTTTATTTTATTTTGTTTTATTTTATTTTATTTTATTTTATTTTGTTTTATTTTATTTTTTTATATTTTATTTTATTTTTTTTATTTTATTTTATTTTATTTCATTTCATTTCATTTTATTTTATTTTATTTTATTTTATTTTATTTTATTTTATTTTATTTTATTTTATTTTATTTTATTTTATTTTATTTTATTTTATTTTATTTTATTTTATTTTATTTTATTTTATTTTATTTTATTTTATTTTATTTTATTTTATTTTATTTTATTTATTAATTTTTGTATCTCTTCTGATGAGCAGCAGTGTAAAAGCCACACATTTATTTGGGTCTGCAATAACATTACCAACAACAAGTATGCGCTTGTTTTTGTGGTTTTCGTCGGTGGTCCGTTGGCCGCCTTTGCTGCCAACTGGCCATGCAACGCAATAATTAGCCACTTTTCCTTTCGATGCGAAAACGCAAAACTCAAACATTTTAATTATGATTTTCCGTTAATTATTTAATTCAATAATAAGAAATTAATTTATTAATTTATTGCATCCAAATTTGGACTAAATTCAATTGCGTGTTTTGATATGAAATTTGCTTCAGCAATTTACTTAGTGAAGGCAAAGAAAATTGAAACCTCAAGCATTCGCTGTTAATAAACTGGGCTGATGGACGACCTTGAACTTTGTAGGCTATTGGTTTATAATAAAAGTAAAAAAATAATAATAAAAAATATTGTATTTTTCGACAAAATGTCTAGCTAGCTGGTACGGAATAAAATTATGTGGTCAGGTAGGCCACTATTAACTCGAAAACAACTTGATCCATATGGGTAAGCTTTTCGTCAAAGGCTTTCTAGTTAGGGTTGCCACCTAATCCGCTAGAAACTGCACTCTTAAGTTGAATATGCGGGAGTGGCATCACTGCTGCCAGCTCACTTCCTGCTCTGACCACAGCTACGACAAGTTTCGGCCTACTCCTTTTGCAGAGTACCCGAGAATTTTTTATTTTTTTTTTGTAATTTTTTTATGTTTTAAATTAAATATTGACGTGTGTGCAAATAGAAAAGAAATGAAAAAAAATTGCAAATTTGTCTCTCAATTTGTCAATCCGATTTGGTATGGCCATAGGCACTCGCACTTCAGGCTCCGCAGAGGAAAAGCTTATCATACGAACCTAACTAAAATTCATTTGCAGCTATAAATAATAAACTGAAGTGTACTTTATTGCATATTAATACGTTAAGGTGATAAACTATGAAATGTTTAGATTAGGGTGTGCTATTTTTAATTAATATTTTTCATTTTTAGTCCATTCAAAAATATGATTTCCCATACACGTGATTTATAATATAAAGACGTTGGCGTTGAAAAAATCAAATAAAATTATCGCTGGAAAATCAAGCACCCTAATGTGCATTAAAGGCAACACGACACTACGTTTTGCCTTGTTTAATCCGCTGCGTCCACTGGCCGTTGATTCATTGCAAGTGTCAATGTTGTTGTATAATATTAAATGCGAATTATTTACTACATGTACAACAACAACGCTTGAGGCTTAAGAACGAGTGGAGCACGGCGATAGACCGATCCAAAGTGGCAATTGGCAAAGCAGCACGTCTATGACTTCCGCAGAAGCTTCCATAAAAATGTTCGATGCAAGCAGCACTTGTCGTTTGAATTGTACAAATGCATATTGGTTATGTAACTAGACATGAAATTTTAATGGAGGACACAAGTAGATACATACGAATGTGAAGGAGCGCAGCTAATAATTAATAGCTTGATTAATGCAGACAAGAGGATTTTTCTTTCAACTCAGTGTATACTTTAGTAATAAGTACGTGAGCGCGTAAAAAAAATTATAGAAAAAAAATAAATTAAAAAAGCATAAAATGACAAAGCAAAAAACACAAAAAACAATAACAACACTGCCTCATATATGTATAAAATATAATTCATGCAAACATTTTAATAAGTAGCTGGCCATAAAAGATTTTGAGAGTGATAGTTAAACATTTTTATATAAAAAAAAAAAAAAAACAAATGGTGTCAACAACAACAATTACACAAAGCGTAATGAATGTGTGTAGATCAAATTACACTAAATAACCTAATATTAAGTGCGACTACAAAAGTCCACCTCAAACCTGACCTACTAAACCACATCACAACAACATTAACTACTTTCATACAAACAAACTGGCTTACTTGCTTTTGCTTACTTTCAAATTGTTTTGTTTTCTTTTCTTGTTTTGTTATTTTGTTGTATACACTTACAGATCACAGATTCAATGTTCAGTATTGCTCAGCTTATGCCTGTCCAATAGTCCAAACTGTATCCACACATTCAATCTGCCCCACTGCACTACTTAGACATTTACATAAGTCAAGTCGAAATTGCATTAATAACTGAAGCAGCGACAATGCAAAAACAATGTGGGCATGAGAGAATGCAAAATCAAAGCGAAAATTAAAAAGAAAAAAATCAAAACTGATTTGACACCAGAGGAAATCGTGGCAAATGTATAAAATTTTTTTTATTTTTATTTTTTTTATTTCTTCTTTTGTTTATTTACTTTTTTTCTTTTTACTTTATTTTAAAATTTATTTTTAATAAAATTTTTTTTTTTAATTGAATTGATTTTTCTAATTTTTTTATTTATAATTTTTTTTTTAGCTTTTTTGTACTTTTTTTAATTTTTTAACTTTTTAAATTTTTATTTTTTTGCTGTAAATAGCGTTGGACTCTTATTACATACACAAGACGACAGTCACATTTGTAATGTTTTAGTTCGTACGTGTTTATGATTTATTACTCGCTCTAATGGAATTCGTTTTTGCATTACTTCAAGATCAGATGGGCAATTTCCGCTGTCAGTAAATAAGCATTAAATAAAAAGTTGAGTGGACTACACTAAAAAGAGAATTGCTGTGATACTGCTTGCTTTTTTTCCATTATCACTCATCAAATTTTATTTTAGTGAAACTACTCTGCGATTATCATTCAACTTTGGATTGTTAGTGCAGATTAGTTTTTAATCATACTACATTTTTTTGAATGGAATTTCAATTCCATTACAACTTAGATTTACATTGAGGGGAGGCTGAATTAGACTTAATGAAAACTAAAATGAGACTTCACTCACAATCGCCTTTGAATGATAATGAATAAAATTTGAGTGCTAATGAAAGTGAGTTTTCACTCAAAATAAAATGAAAATTAAGATCCCCTCAAAAATCAAATTTTAATGGCTTAACTATCAGCAATCATATTTTCTTGCAGCGTGCCCAGCACTGCCTTCTGTAAGTTTTACATATATGTACATAAAACATTTTTATTGTAGTAACATTGATTGCATTTGTTTAGCTTTAAAAATTTAGTAACTGCGCAATCTTGGAATACTATTGCGAATGTCCCGTTTAGAAACTGATTTTTAACACATTTTTACTACGGCGCGGTTCAAATGACAGATCAGTTTTTCGTCTTCTACATAAAAATCTATTAATTTAAAGTTTCGAATAGTAGTTGCGCTACCATCCAATTTCTTGCTTCGCAAATGCAACACCAATTCAAATTTCTTATATTCATTCAAGCAACAAACAGTTAATGCAATAAAAATTTCGTCAGAAAAGAAAGAAAAAAAACTCATAATATCAATTCGTTATGCGTTACTGAAGATGCAATAAAAACGTAATGAATCTAGTCAATGTTGTTGTTGTTAATATACAGCACTCCACAACCCTCTTTACATCACACACTCGCACACACAGACAAGTACATTGCACTCTTGCGAAGCGCGCAAGTAAAAAATGTGAAAAAATTGCCAAACTGCACTGCATTCATGCGGCAGAAGTTGGAATATATGTGAGTGTGTGTGTGTCTGTGCATGTGTGTGTGACGCAAGCACACGTGCACCTGTATTCCCATACTCAATGCTGTAATGCCGGTTTTCCCAAATTATTTCCTTAAAAGTGTGAACTTTTTGATCGTTTTATGTACCCAGTTGCGCTTAGCACCAATATCATTAATTTATTTACATATCGACAGCCACACTGCAAAACCCCGTAAGTCACTATTTTTCCAAAAATAAGGTTCTGAGCCTTTCCCATAGATCGTGATATTTCGCACATTAAAATTCAGTCAAAATCGGGTTACAACTTCCCGTTTCTTTCCAGTGGTGAAATGAAATAACCGTCGCTCATATACATACGTTATAATTATTACAGTTTTTTCCCTCTCCTGAAAACTTTTTGGTTTTAAACATACAGGGTTTTGCAGTGTGGCTGTCGATATATTTATTCTAAGCGATTTTCATCAGTCATGCTTTTTTTTACTTACCACACAAGTAGTTATTATAGAAAAAATTTATTGAGTCCTATTCGTTCTCACTAAAACTTTGTAAAAATTAATAATCGTTTTTTATTCGCAAGCACTTAGCGACTAATGAATAAAAAAAACAGTAAATTTTTTTTTTTTTGTAATTCTAAATTTCAATAGCAACAAAAATTGTTCCGAATGGTTGAAATGAAAATCTAATCATTTTATGGTGTTGTACAAGCGCTCAAACAATAACCCACAACTAGGTATAAGAAATTTCAGCAGTACTTCATGCCAACTTTTTCATCAATTTTTTCTTATTATTTTTACTTTATCCACTGACACAATATCTTTTCATAATTCTACTATAAGCTGTGAAATTTTTCAATTTTCTTTCATTTGTTTTTTTGTTGTTGCATTTTTTCGATTTTGTAATAGCTTGCAGAAGAGGCGGCTAAAGCAAGTGAAAGTTTTTCACCTGCCACTAACCGGAACCAATAACTAGTTATTATTTGGCCTTTTAAGCTTGCTAGCTGGGCTTTGTTGTTTTTTTTTTTTTTTTTTTTTTTGTTATTTTTGCTTTGGTCATTTGGTTATTGAGTTGCCTGATTGTTTAACTTGTTTGATGAGATGGTCTGATCACTTGGCCAGACTGTTTTGTTGAATTACTGCTTGGCAACTTGTTATGCCTGCGGGGCGTAAGCATGTAAAATTCAATTGGAAATTGCGTAAATGTAAAGAAAAGGAAAACAAAAAAAAAATTTGTAAAAAGGAAAAAAATCAAAAAAGAGAAAAATCAAAATTATAGGTTAAATGTGCAAAATTCAGGAAAAGCAGTGCGATACCATGCATAGCACACGCCCATATGCAAGTAGTCGTGCCACAGGGGCGTCTTCGTTTAAATATTTCGGGATATCGCTAAATATTATCTCGGCGTGTAGCTTATAATTGTTGCGTATACGCAATGGGCAGCTTCATCAGTTAATTGCAGCGGTTGTTACTCGCTTGATTGCTCGTTACGATAATTGTGTAAATAAGGAAATATCAACTAAATAAAATTTGAAGCATGCTGTTTTGAAAACTTTCACCTTGCGATAAAAAAATATGACCAAATATAGATATGTTAAAAATAGGTCCCAAAAAAAAAAAATTTATTTGTACCGGTCTAATATTTATATATGCATATAATACCTATCTATTTAGTTGAAACTCTATTAAAATTTTCTATTAAATAAATAAGTAAGTATATTTTAATCTAATCAAACAATCACAGTCACGTAGACGGATGAAGATAAACGTTGACGCGTGGAAAATCACAAACAAGAAAGTTAAGGTCAAAGAGCAATAAACCGAGAGATTGAGTTAAAATGAATTAAGTCAAGCAAGCACACAAAGGTCGACAAAGTGACGCCGTCGCAAGCGTAATAAATTGAAATTTAAATTTACTTAATTGGTCACACAACTATGACTGAGGCGGGAACTGGAGGCGTTTTGATTGTGTGTGGGTTTTTTATTTGCTTTTTATTTTTGAATTAGTGAATTCTTTTAACGAACGCCGCCTGCTGATCAAATACGATAGTTCAATAATTCGAAGACCTTTCTACAAAAAGCGGCAAAATTTATTTTCTATTATATGTCATATAGAAATCAAAAAAAAAATAGTTAACATTATTGTATGTGATATTTTAAATATGTAAATTAAAGGTGAGTTCGGGTATTGCTATCAGTAAATCTCAGCAATAGCCACATTTTCTTTATCAAAAATTTAACAAAAACAAAAAAACAAAAATTAAATGTTGATGCATTAAATATCATAATCTGGAATAAACTTGCATCAAATTAAAAAAAAAATTGCATAGAATATTTCATTTCTTTTATAAACTTGAATAAATGCTTAAAAACAAATAAATAAAATATTTAAATTTTGAAAATTTTGCAGGCTTTCTATATAAAAAAAAAATAATTATTACCTTTTTTAAATTATCATATTGTTGTGTTTTAGCTTTTTTCGTTTACACCAAACAAATTTTTTTTACAAATATATACTTTTATCAGTATCATAAATTCAAAAAAATAAAAAAGAATGTCAAGTATGATATGCAGACCTAATATAAATATGATGAAATAATTCTTGAATAAAATTTTTCTAGCTTTAAAAGTGCATTTATCAGTCTCAAAATTTGTAAATTTGCAAACAAACATTTTTAAAAAAATATTTTTTAATTTCTTATATTGTTTAAAAGTTATGTAGAAATACTTAAACTAACGTCAAAATTTTTATATTTCCGTTTTTTAAAAAATTTTTTTTTTCTTTTAATTTATTTATTTTAATTTCTTCAGAGCTTAGCATTTCTTAGACGTGTTTTGGGTAGTTCTTGGGTTAAATTTGTTTCTTTACCTTTTCTACGAATTGGGCTGTTTGAATGATTGACAGCTTTCAAAAAAAATTGTTCATAAAAACCATTTAGATAGTGAGAAAATTATTTTATATAAATTAATGACTGAAATCTGTGAAGTGCCAAAATTAATCCGAAATTCACAGCAAAATGAGTTCAAATATATTTAAAAAAAAAAAGAAAACAACAAATAAATAAAATAAAATGATGACTGCTTCAAAACTGGGCCAACGATAATTGACCGTCTCATTTAATAACATTCGAGTGGGAGCAAAATCTGGGCAAAACAGCAAAGCATGAATATGTGCAAATAAATATAAATATATGCTATGTACATATACATAAATAAGCCATACAACATTCCAGACATAAAAAACAAGGCTTTTGCAGATTTTTGCATTGAGAATAATTCAGCCATACACACATACACACACACAAACACAAATTCACTTAAGTACTTCGCTTGTACAGCAAAACCAGTAATATTTCCCACGAAAGTCGAGCAAAACAGAAATCGCATGCAATAAAAAAAAAGTGACGTGATATAAAAAAAATCGTAAACAAAATGCGCAACAAGAAAAAAAATTGTTAAGCTGGTCACTTGCTCATTCTTTGTATGGAGATTAAATGTCCAACGCATTCTTTTACATATATAATCGATTGAATAGATTTATGCAATAGCCCCATTGTTGTTGGGCATTATGCTGTTGATTATGTAAAATCGTTTACAGAACTTATGAGTTTGACTTAGTAAGATGACAAGTTTCTGTGAAATGTAACTGTCGCATTTGCATTAAATCCTTGTTGAAGTAGATACATACATATGTAAATGTGTCGGCATGTTGTAATGAAAAAAGGTAAGCTTAAAAGAAGTACAAAAGCAACTTTAAGCTTCATTAATTCTAATTTTATTTTGCTATTGTCTAAAATGCAAATGATGTCGATCCAAGTGACGTTACAAGTTGAAAGCAAATATGAAATGATCGTGGTGTTTACACAATTCTGGATGCTAATACAATTTCTCTTATCTCATTATTTATCGGGTTTCTAATCAATACCACGAATACCAATGCTAACAATAAAAAATTCTATCGTTTATGATGAAAAGAAATATTCTACCTACATGGTAAAGTTCTCTCAGGCTCAACCCTTGGCTGCTGCTATTGTAACAGTTTCGAGACCTGCCTAATCAGCAAGTCCGTAATCGACTTCGGTTCCACTGCCATGTCGCTTATAGTTTTTATAACAACCCAATAATTCAAAATCTCCAATTTTTTATTTTTTTTAATCTACGAGTTCAAGTACCAACTTCAATTGCCATGACTGTCCAAAAATGGCATTGGTAAACGAAAAAGGCAGAGGTATTGTAAAGCGTTTTTTATTTTCTATTATTTAAAGTGCAGCCCCCAAGCGGTAAAGGTACATATTAGCGTAAATAGATTACGAAAACACAAAACGGTAGTTTGCGAGAAAAATCGAAAAAAGGCGCTAAACAAACAAATTATAATAAACGGTTTTGACGGCAGCTAAATCTGAATTTATGAAATTTTACAACATAGTATGTATGTATGTATGTATGTATGTGCATATCACCGCATGTAAATGCATATATGTACATATTTCCCTCTTACAGTAACCTGTAAAAATGTGCGGCGATAGAAATAAGAAACAGAAAAAATGAACATTTAAAAAAATATTTCTTAAAATAGATTTCTCGCCTAGCATCAACAGACTAACATAACATAACATAACGCAACATAACTAGCATAGCATAACATAACATAACATAGCATTGCATAACACAACATAGCATAATATAACATAACACAACATAATATAACATAACAGAACATAACATAACATAACATAACATAACATAACATAACATAAGACAACATAACTAGCATAGCATAACATAATATAACATAACATAAAATAACATAACAAAAAAAAACCTAACATAACATAACATAACTCTACATAATATAACATAACGTTACATAACGTTACATAACATAACATAGCAAAACATAACATTACGTAACACAACACGCCAATTTCCCATACTATAACATAATGACACAAAAGGGACCTTTTAATTAATATAACAAAACATAATAAAACATAACACACTGGCAACTTCATGCAGTTTAAGATGATTTTCATAATTTTCTATTTCATCGCAATATTACTTCAATTTTTTTAATTACTGTTTTGGAAATACGTCTGAGCCAAAACGTGTGTTATGCCAAATATTTGTACGTGACGTGCTTGCATATAGCTTTCAAGCAAAAAAAAAAAAGAAAGCTAAATAACTCCTGCAAAAATGCAAAAACAATGTGCAAACGTGCCATAGCAACCAACACTGACCATTACGAGGCACCAATATTGAGCGCCCAAAGCAAATAAATTTATGTTTTCGTCTTTTTTACAGATTACCATAAATACATAAAAACGTATATGGCTATTGGATAATTGAAACTCACCTCTTGGCATGCCACACGGTCCCTTCGTACGTGAATTATCCAAAAAATCCAAATCATATTTGCGCGCAGGTGGATAAGTGAGCGCTACATGCGCCTCGCCCAACTGCAGTATGATGCAAAAAAACAAACAAACAAATAATGTCGCAGCTGAAACTTTTGTTTGTGTTGTTGTGCTGTTCATAATGTCCATGGGCTTATGACGCTGCCGATGGCGATTATTGTTATGCGCCGCATACATATTTGCTAATGCTGCTGTTTCACAAAGTCGTCGTTGTTGTTGCACTTCTTTTTTTTTTTTTTTGGATTTATTTTGAGTTAAAAAAATGTTTGAAACACTTTTCGTTTGAAAGATTTTTTTCACTTTTTAAATTATTTCTTTGCTTTTGTTTGGTGTTTACTTCACTGTAAATATATTTTCTCCCATCACCTTTTACATGTTACTACAAAATAAAAAAATATTTGAAATGCAATTTTTATGAATGTAGCCCGAACACATAGCCACTTGATGAACCTGTAATTGAGTAATGGTTTTTATTTGGATTTTTGTTGTTGTTATTTAACACTTTACTGCCAGGTATTTTACATCAAAACAACTTTATGTGTGTTTGCGCTTTTTTATGTCACCACATGATATATCACATGATCATTTCATTTACGTCACGATATAAAAATCACTTCCTTATACATATCATCATTAAAATAAAATAATTTATTTTAGGCACCACTTTTGTGCTTATTTCCCGTTGTAGGGTATTTGCTTTGTACTTTTAATATTTTATTTTGTGTTTAAAATCTTAAGTACTGTTTTAAAAATTGCTTTTAAATTTATAACGTTAAACACGCTGGCGTGGAATTTCTTTGATTTAATTTATGGATTTTTTTTGCAAGTGTTGGACCACCATTAGGTTCTGTCTGTAAAGAGAATACAAAAATTTTATTTTAACTTTTTTTTACAAAATATAATTTATTTTAATATTATTATAAAAATGTAGATAAATTTATAAAGATATCAGAGAAGTCCATCAAACAATTTTCCTTGTAGGTATAACAATGTAGCATGCTAATTATTTTTGCCACCAGTGTTTGATGTTTCAAAAGAATTTTTGTTCGTGCTGGGAAATGGACTCTAATTTATAAGATGGCTATATAACAATACATTTTTGAAAATTTCAATCAATTCTAAGCAGCGTGTTTGGAATGATGCTCAAACAAATATGTATGTAGAAGGACAAACAAATATTTTTGTTTTTTTCTCACGAAAATTACTTTTATTTTTATTTACTTTTTGATGAAAAATCAACAAACTCAAGGGCATATATGTAGGTATTTTTTTTTTTGACATCAAGTTTAATTGATTAGTGTAACGAATGGGGAGCAGAGGGAAATCAAAACAATTTAATTATCTTTTTAAGTGAATCGAAAATAAAAAAAAAAATTCTATACATACATGCATTCAAAATTTAAGTATTTTGGGAATTTACAAAACACGCTAATGAAATATGTAGCAGACATGTAACGGTTAATTAAACGTAAAATAAATAAATAAAAAAAATTTTTATTCGCACAATCTATCTATGTGTGAAGAAAACAATTATTTTAAGCGCTGTCACCGCCACCTTCGCAAGCACTACCACATTTACCTGTCAACAATGCTGTTATACAAATTACCAAATGTAAATACATATATTTAAAACAAAATAAATGTGACTTTATTGAAATAATATATTAGCTATGGCAGCAGTTTAGCTATGCTTGAATAAATATTTCCTACATCATTTTTTTTGTTTAGTGCAATTGTTGACTTTTGGTTAGTTGTTCGATATTGAGTGGGCGTAAGAAATATTACGGTGGTGTATTAAATTATTAATTTCTGTTCACTTTTGGAGAACAGCCTATTAATTTGAATGCTTTTAGACTGGAAAAAAGTTTCTTTTTAACATTGGTGAAAAATTTATTCAGTTAAATGTGGAGAACTGATACATATATATAAATTCTAGAAACTATAGTTTTTTACTTTAAAGAAGGGTCCAGCGTTTCGGCGTGAACGCATGTAATGAATGATTGGTTGGAATACTTTTCCAGATGTGTTTTTTATTAATACAATCGTCTCATATTTCTCTATTAATCTTTGCACATGCAAATTTATCGGCTTGTGTTGCTACATATTACTGCAAATCAAAAATAAAGCTTAATTCAAAATTTTTCAACTATGCAAATTTTATCTGGTTGCGTTCACTTAACTGCATTCAAAAAATTACGACTTGCAAATTCCATCATTGGCTTGCCCATAACAGCCAATTAACAAATTGCAACTTACCTACATACATACAGACAAGCATAAATTTTCAAAAATCGATCGATTGTGCCAAATGCAGTTGAAAACCTCAATTGTTGTTGCATGAAACTTAACACCTTTTAAAGCCCATTCAACGTAATTAACAATTAGCACGCAACAACGAAAAAACAAAAAACAAATTTCAAAACCACAAAATAAATTCACTTACAAGCACACTAACACATACATACATATACTGATTACATACATACATACACGCACACCAGCTAAAATAAGTGCAGTTTTACTACAGCTTAGCGGGAAGAGATTAGACAAAGGGAGCGTGCGAGTGTGAGTGAAAAAATTTGTGAAAAAGAGTAAGACCTCAAAAAATAGAGAAACAAACGGAACTAGCAAAACTAAGAGTGACATAACAACAACAACAACTGGCTAACAATTTACTACAAATTAGAACGAAACAAAATAGCTTCACAGCATATTTAAGCTTTTAATCAATACAATTAGAGCAATATAAATTACATACGAATGCGCAACACACAGCAAATATGCAATAAAACAGATGGAGGCACAATAAACATAGAATTTTTATAACCAAATGGAAACACCAATGAAGGCCAAAGACATTTCCCAAGTATTTTTTTTTTTTTGGTGTTACATCTTTAGTCCAAAGTTTGTAAGTATGAGAAGAAGAAGATGTGGATCCATTAATTAGTATACCGAAATGGTTTGCTGTAATGCTGCTTTAAGTAGCCTCACTACCACACACGCGCCCACTGCTAATAAAAAGGTAAACAAAGCACAAAGCAAGTCAGCGCGTAACATGATTTTGTTCATGCGCAATCGCCTGCGTATACGCAGCTGTAATTCGCGAATAGTTTATCTCAACTTATGTATAAGAAGGTAATTCGCGTTTTAGTAAGCGAAACAGCAAGTCCCAAAAAAAAAAGTGTAAGAATCTTCCACTGTCACACCGCACAACGGTACGGGACGTAGAGAGGTGACCTTATGGTTGCACCTTCGTTCCCAAGACCAGTGGGTAACGTTGTAAATACATTTACCGGTTTGTGCTTACCGGTCATTGTATTCAGATATTTGAATTCTCCCTGTTCCACATATTGGTCGATGAGGGATGTCATAAATTTCCGGTTAAACGTCAAGGTCCGTTCAATTATCTTCAGTCGTTTTTCGATTGACAAAGAAAAGTGTCAAATTTCCCACACTGTCTGGCGCTGGTAATTTGCTTCGTAAAACGGAGAATGGGCACAATCAAGAAATACTCGTGTTTATTGGCTGATCAAATTGCTACCTAATTAGTTTTTTTTTTTCTCATATTTTCTCTTTTTTTTTAGTTTTATTTTATATGTAGTAAGTACGATTCAATTTCCGTTTGATTAATGAAAAATTGTTGCTGGCTAAATTTGTGTAAGCTGGAAGTATGAAGCTAGATATTGGTACAGTGGGTAATATGCTGGTCGACAAAAGCGGAGGTTCGAAGTTCGGATGATTGAGAAAAGCGCGGCGCTAATCACTGTATATATGTACGTATAAGTATGTGTATATATATTAAAGTACATAAATACAAATCTGTTCAGACTTGCAACTCTACATAAATACATATTAATATACACCAACCACCTTGCGTTGTGAGTTCAATCAGTTCGTTATACTGCGACAGTGAACGTTGAATTAATTAAAAATTAATTTAAAAAAAAAAAACCAAATAAAATAAAAATGCTAACAGGTTTACAACAACAAATTATTTACAGAGCATTTCAAGCGAAGAATGTTGTTCAACCGGTTCCAAATGAATCAAGTGGTCAAAATGTGTTGAATGAAATACACTAATATACATAAATATTTATTTATTTAATACCAACACTAACAACGAAATGTATAAGTTTGTAAGCGTTCGCACACACATTGATAATTTGTTGTTTTTTTAAATTGAAAAATATATACATGACATTTTTCGCGCTTTCAGGCTAAAGTGAGCTATTAGTTGGAGACACTTAAAAGGTGGTTTTTTACTTTATTATTAAACAGAAAATTATTTAAACTTTGTTTTATTGGCCTTAAGTGCCTTATAGCAAATAAAAATTATTAAACGTGAGTTAAGCACGTGTCAAATCAGCGTTTGAATTTATGTTATTTATTAGAAGTTATTTGAATGACTTGAAAAAGCGCAGCACCTGTGCTTTTAATCTTACAACAATATCGCTGCATATAATAAAGTTGTAATAAGTAGATGTCTGTACATTGCAGATATTAGAGAAAAATTCATAGAAGCAGTTATTGTTGAGGCAATAAAATCTAAAGCAATAATTTTAAGAAATTTTTGTATGCATGTTTGGCTGCGCATCACTCAAAAACTGTTAAATGGAGTGGAATGGAACTTTCATTGTTGCATTACTAGATCACTAACTTGAGATTTAAGCTATCACATATTCCGATAACTCGACCGATTTCAATGTTATCGAGCAATATGTGAACCAAGTCACTATCATCATTAACAATTACAATTACAATTCACAACTTACATACGCTATGCTGACTACTTTGCTACTATGTGAACAAAGTTTGTTTGTACAAACAACCAGAAATTCCACAAACAACTTGACAATGATACAGTTTTTTATATCTCTTCATCAAGCCAAGTGACCACCAAAACACAAACGGCCATGACGATTAACGCTACCGCATTGTCAACGCTTTTCAATTAAAACTTTACGGCTATTCACTTCTACTTCTATATACATACATATATATGAATGTACGATACATATTTACTAGGTATATTCAAGGTATGTATATACATATGTATATACATTTGCTTAGGCGTGAAACTGTAATATGTTGAGTCAGCGCATCAAATGATTACCAGACAGTGGACGGCTCATATGACGGCTGCTTTCAACAGCCAAACAACAACAAAGCAAAGGCCAGTGATTGTACATATGTATGTATGTATGTAAGTTGCCAGCTTTGTTGACGTTATTCTTGAATGTTAAATTCATATTAGCAATAAGGTCATTACAGTTACATTACAACAAAACGCAACACTGCTGGAGTTGCATAAATATTGTTGTTGCAATAGCAAGCGCGTCACTGGTGCCAGATTATTGACATTGATCCAAATGCAAAACCAAGTGAGACTAAAAACATAACAACAAACAAAACTGAAAAAAGCGCATTAAAGAAACGAAGACAAAAACAAGAATATAAAAGCCATTTAAAGGTGGGTGTGTGTGTATTAGCCAGGACAAAAAAAAATTTTTTTTTTCCTTTTTTTTTGGGTAAATTACGATTTTTTCTTTTCGAAAACACTAAGCGACTTATGAATAAAAAAAATTAATTTTTTTATCTTCAAAATTTGGAATTTGTTTTAAAAGTAAAAGGTCAATTGGTCGCTTGTAAGCTAGCAACCAAAATTGTCAGTGCTTATAATTTTTTTTTAGTAGCTTATTTTTTTTTTTTTTGTGTGAATTAAAATAAAAAAAAAATGTTGACAAGCAAAAAAGTTTAGCTAACATTTTAATGGTCAATAAAAAACTCGAAAATCACTCATAAGCCATAATGATAGAGTTCTCAAAATTAATTTTATCCGTTTTATATTCGTTATTTCGACGCTAGAAAATATTTTTTAGGCAGCAAGTTAATTTGAAAGCAAAAAATAAAATTAAGCTGGCAGAAAATATTATAGGCGCTTACAATTTTGATTACTATCTTGCAAGCGGAAAGTTTGTTAAGAAATGATTTTTAAAGCAAATTTCAAATTAAAAAAAATGTCTCTGTTATTTTATTCATAAGTCGCAAAACTGTAAACAATTCTAGAATGCTTACTTTCGCCATTTTTAAATACCATAATAACATTTGACAAAAAATGTGGACCAGTCTAATATGTCATTGCATTTGTAAGCGCATTTAATAAGAATACAAAAATGTAGGCTTATTAAAAGCTCTGTGTAAAGCTTAGAAATCTAAGCTGCTTTTCAATGACGCAGCAAAGTCAATTGATTTCATGCAAATCAAAATATATTTTCTTGCTGTTTACTTGTTTGTTATTTGTTATTGTTCTTATTGCTTGTTTGTTTCTTTATTTGTCGTTGTTGGAGTTGCAATGTTTGTTTGGCACTTGTTTGCTTAAAGCTGTTTTTGTTTTTTTATTTCACAAAGTCTCCATTTTCGCTTGTTTTCATTTATTAATTTGCTTTAGAGCAAGGTCAGTAAGCGGCTTATGAGGCTGTTGCGAGCGTAAAAATCCATTGAGCTCAGTTGAATGTGGCGTCAAGCTTTTAATTACACATCAATAGCACCTTAATAAAACACAGCAATAAGTCTTATACTAGTTAGTATATATTATGTAGCATTTTTACTAAGCCATTGAGTAGCCGTTTTGGAGGCGGCAACGGAAATCGTATTAACAAATGGCGGCAAACAGCTTAAGATGCTGATTGACAACTTTGAATTATATGCGAGAGACGTTGTTTTTGTTGTTGATGGTTTTTTTGAATTGATACAATTTTGCTAAATTCGTAATGAGCGACAAATAATACGAAAGACTTAAGCAACGAACTTTATAGACTTTATAGACAATTTTCAATTATCATAATCTATAATGCTGAAGGGAATTTATGAGAAGCAATTTGGATACCTCATTTTAGGCTGGATATTGTGGTAGTTTGAAAGCGTTTTATCCGATTTCTGCATTAACCGAATAACTAGAGTTTATTAGAAATTTCATTTCTTATGTTTTGTTATAAGAATTTGCTTCTCGTTTTCAATTTCCTTGCCATTTGTCGTCAAAAAAATGTCCATGAACAATATCTTAAAATGTTGTGCCGCATATGGTGCAGCTGTAACTCGATTTGCCATCTATTTGTTTCACAACCAAAACTTAAATTTCGCTCATTTGGTGGTGCATTCGGCAAGAGAAAAAAACTTTAAACAATTTTACTTGCATTTTATAGTGTACAGAGTGGCAATGCTCGCCAAAGTGGCCAAGAACACCTTTAACTGGCTTAGAGACATGCAAGTGGCTCCTAAAGCATTTACAGTATATGTATATTTAAAAAGAAATGAATTTCGAATAAAAAAAATTATTCAGCCTTATTGTAAATTTCATGGGAACAAATCTCCCAAACATTTTTAATGGGGAAACAAAAACAAAGTGGGAAAATTGTTAGTGTTTCCCATTAAAAAGTTTTGGAAGATTTGTTCCCATGAAATTCACAATGAGGCTGATTTTTAAATTTTACAAATTCAAAGTAAAGTTTATTTTTTGAATATTTTGGTAAATATTGAAGCTAAAAACAAAAACCATATTTAAAAACAAATTTTGTAATTTTTAGTTTTAGAAAATTTTCGATTTATTGAAAACGAAGAAATTGAAGTTCTTAAAATAATTTTTTTTTTTCAAAATTTTTTTTTTTTAAATATTTTTTTGCCTCCATTTTGAAATTTTCATAGTCTGTTTTTTTTTTTAATTTCCATAGTTTCCGAAATTTTGCAAAAATTAACTTTAAACCCTATTGTATACAGACTTGTGAGCCCCACTGTATTAAGAAGCTAAGCATTTAACACCAAACAACGTTATATTGGGCCAGCTGCAGTTTTGGTTCAATTTTGTTTTTGCATTTATTTTTATATTGTTTGTTTGTTTACATTGTGTTGCATTGTTGTTCGAATAATTTTTCCAATTGTGTTGCGCTTAAGTCTCCTTATGAGTATATGCAAGGGTATGTATGGTATTGTTGTGTTTTTGTTGGTTGCTTTTTGTTGGTGTTGCAATTCCTCAACTGTTGCCATAAAATGTGAATGAATGCACGAGTGGTTTTTGGGCAAAAAAAAACTGAGTAAAAAAATAGCAACAGCAGAAAATATTTTTGCAAATGAACAAGTGTGTACAATTTACTGTTTGCTATTAGTAACATACATACGCGGCATACATGGGCACTTTGTATTTAAGATTGAGTGAATTAAAGATTACAAATAATTTTTAATTCAACTCCTTTTGCATTACCATTACAAAAAAATTTTAACTTCGTTTACATTATCATAAGATTTTGTTTGTAATTCAATTTCCCTTGCATTACCATTACAATTAATTTTGATCTCAACTACTTTTGCATTACTATTACAAAAAAATTGTAATTTAACTTCGTTTGCATAATCATAGTATTTAATTTGTAATGCAAATAATTTTTAATTAACTCCTTTTGCATTACCATTACAAAAAAAATTTTAACTTCGTTTACATTATCATAAGATTTTGTTTGCAATTCAATTTCCCTTGCATTACCATTATAAATAATTTTTACTTCAACTACTTTTGCATTACTATTACAAAACAATTGTAATTCAACTTCGTTTGCATTACAATAATTTTTAATTTGTAATGCAATTTCCCTTGCATTAGCATTACAATTTATTTTGACTCTCCTGTTCATTTAACCCAATATATGAATGACCATCTATGCGACACTCATTTCTTGTTATTGTTGCATTGCATTTTCTTATTGTTGTTGTTGGTTGCTCTTGCCGTTGGACTTGCAGTTGTGTGTTAGTTGTTAGCCAAAAACACCTAAAAAGGTTGAGTATTTGCTACGTCTTACCTTGCTGCGCATGCATTTAAAGTATTGAATCAGCTAAGTTGTTGTTGTTGTTTTAACAAATAGTGTTTTCATTTTGTTTGTTTATTTACGTGTTGTTATTGTTGCTACGTTTTACCATGCATTAAGCAGTAGTACCGTACGATTACACAATTCACAGCCGTTTTGCCATTCCGTTGATCAAAAGTGCAAACAACCAGCAAAAAAAGCAACAACGAAAATACCAAAAATGTTAGTAGAATTAAAAAAAATTTAAAAAAAAAAATTTATGAAAAAAAACGTATAAAAAGTTAACGGTAAAATAGTCAGTCATGTGTAATTGCATTCAATTGTTGTGTTGGGCAAAAATATTAAAATAATAGTAACGGTAAATATTTCGTTATATTAACCCACTTACGCACACATTCTCATATTTGCTGAGTGTTGAAATGTTTATAGTTATTTGATTTTTTCCAATTGCCAATATGTTTACGAAATTCTAATAAATTCGATTAGCAAATATATTTTTGGAATTCAAAACCTAAAGTGCAGAATTTCGTGTATTTCAGATTGTTCATTTGAATTGGATGCGAAAATATTGCAACTCTCCTGATGAATTTACATGAAACAAATGTGAAACATTAAAAGTTGAATGCGCTGAATCAACCACACAACATTGGAAACTTGGCATTTGAAAAAAAATTTAATTTGAAATCGAATTCAGAAAAAGAAGGTAGCTCTTTAAAGTTGTTCTTCAGATTTAATCAATTACTGACTTTAAGCAACAAAAAAAAACAAGTCAAATTAAAATTTTAAATTAAAAAGCGAACAACAGCATTGCAGCTCCGTGGGCACTACAACAATAACTAACTAAATATAATTACAGCTAAAACACAACGAAAAAAAGTTTAACCTCAAATTGCAACAGCGCGAAATTGGAGACAAAAGAAGAACAAAATTTTGGTGCTAGGGCGAGGGAAAAAAATTTGAAAGTTTTTTAAGTTTATAAGTCAATCGAAGATTTTTTTTTGTGGAAAATTTTTTTTTAGGTTTTGAGCTGTAAAAGCACTAACTATTAAATTTGGGCAAATAAGAGGCAGAAAAACTAAGTTGGCTTCAAAAAAATCTACAAATTTCAGAACAAATTTAAAACTAAATTTTTTTTATCTTTTGTTTTGATCACCCTAATTCAAATACTTAAAAGCAATAATGAATTACTTAGTTTTGCATTTTGTAGATACATATATTTGTATGCTTGAATTTGTATTTGTCTAGCACTTGCAGCCATGTCGCACACTATTACGTCACAACAAGAGCAACAACAACACCAACACGCCAACGAAAACTTTGCCATTTTTATGAATGAACACATCACCTTCATCTTTTGTTTGTGCTTTTCTCATACCCAACGACAGCCAAACTTGTATTGCCGTTTGTACGTTTGTTTGTCTGCTAATTTAAATTAATTTTTGAGTTTTCTTAAATTTTGCGCCTAATTTCATTTTAATTTGTATTTATGTAGGTGAAAAAGTCGGCAAATTGGGTAACATCTAGAGAGGCCAACTCATTCTCATCACCTAGAGAGCAAAGAGGCCTCTGCAAAGTCTGAAAACATATGTATGTATATCAACATATTATTTTATACAAAAAATTTACAATCGATTTAAAATCTCTAATTATTTATTTTTAATTATGCATATTAATATTTTGATATTTTAATTGCCCCCAATATTTCAAATTAAGAAATGATGGCTTCAAAAATGTCGGTAATTTTTTTTTTAATTTTATGATTTAAGTCATAATTTATTTTGCGCTAATTAATGACTAAAGCGATTAATTATTAGTAAATTAATATTGCATAACAACAACTAAACGCTTCCACACTTTTGCTATAGTTTAACTAGCTATTTTATCAAAGTTCATTAACAAAGTGAGTAGCATAGCAAAATTTTAATTATTTAACACGTTTGGCCTGTTTTGTATTTCAAAGTGCATTTTCGTTTTAAGTTTTTTTTTTTTTTGTAAATTTTTGCTGCTTGATAAAAATTCAAATTCCAGACAAATGCTATTGATGATACAATCAATCAATTAACCTTGAAATTTTGTATTTACATGCATACCTCATCTTCGGTTATTAACGTTTTCGTTTTGTGCGAATGAGTGTGCGCATTTTTTGTTTGTATTTATTGACGATATTTTTAGCGATTATGATGCGACCATAGCTACAAAAATTTCAAAAAGCAATACACAAAAATGTAAATAAAAAATAAAAATAAAAATGTTTAGGTAGTACATTTTACAGTCGTTCGCTGAGTTGCGCTTATCTTCCGCTCAGCCGTCGAAATAGTCCTCAAAATTTGTAAATATAAAAACTTAAATAAAAACTGAAATCTTGCTCACAAATACCTACTTTTGTACAAACATCAATGTCAATTGCTTTTGAACTCTTTTGTTACTAACCGAAGGCATTAGTTGAATATCAACAAAAGACTTAAGCAACGAGCTCGCTTCTATTTTCACAAGATTTTGCGCCCTTTCAAAACAGCTTAATTGCTTGAGTGTTTTGTAAAATGACTGACGTTTGAAATGACTTATTGACAGATTGATTGCGTTTTTTTTTTTTTTTTTATTTTCATTGTCTCACTTGCTCCACCTATTCTCTAACTTTTGTCGTTTCAACGCTAATGGCTAAAGTAAAATATTCAAAGCTATTTATGAGGAATGCAAATAAATTATAAAATGTTAAAGTTGAATAAAGGTAGATAAATAAAGTAAACAAGCATTCTTGTTACTTTGTTTTTGTGATTTAATGGCATATAAGTACACAGTTGTTTCTATAAAAAAGTTGAATGGTTGTGTACACAAATTTATTAATATTTTCAATTAAAATTACTCAGCGTATGACTTAATCATGCAGTATATTAATCAAAGCAAAATGGAAATGCTTTCTGCATGGCTCACAATCTACCAATTTGCAGCTGTGGTTGTGGTTTGCCATAAATTTTGGAGGTTTGATGACACTGTAATAACATATCTTTGAATGTGTATATTTTAAATTATAGAATACTCCAATCTAAACAACCAAGTTTTGCTAAAACCTTATAAAAATCAGCTCAACTATGTTGTAAAATTAAAATAACATCATATATGATCACATCAGTTTATAACAAATAGCAACTTTGGTCAGCATTAAATTCTAAGAAATAAGTTTAAACGTTTTTGTTGTAAAAATAAATCTGATATACGTTGATTAAACATAGCATTCCCAAAATAAAATCCACATTATATTAGATTTTTCATAGTCATACACAACATATCACATTATCATACCATCACGTGACTTAGTACATCATATGATATCAAATTTTGCATTCGTAATGCTTCTCGAGCTTTGATTTGTATTTATGCTTATTCTATAGCAGAAATGCAAGAAAATACTGTTGGATTGATTGATATCACATCACGTCTACATCAACTTATTTTGTGTTAAGCTGTGATATGTTTGTTGAAATCAGTCACGTGATTTTTCTTGAAGTGATATATTTAAAAATTTTTTTTTTTTAACTTATAATTTTAAATTGTTCATATTATTATTTCGCTACCTTCTATGAGGTTGTTTACTATGTTTATAAAAACATTAGCTATGCGTTATTTTTATTGAATGTGATGGGTGTGATATTTGTGATGTCATATTCTGATTTGTTTGTATTAATAAATATTTTTGGTATGATGCGCCAATACATCACCGCTTTTAACTTGTGATCCTCTGTTTTATTTTTAATCTGAAATTTAATACTTTGTTTGAATAATATAAGGATTTTAACAGGTCTTTTCGATGTGATATTTTTATAAAAATATTTAAAGTTTGATATTTTTTCTTGGTTGGTTCGTTGTTTTGCCTTGTATTTATCATACAACAAAAAAATAAAAAGAATTCCAACCAACATTCCAATCATATCTACTTCATTTATAATATTAAATAAAACATGTATATAATTAAATTAATGACAATTTTATTACACCATCAAATATATAAATAAAAAATAAGAATTGAAAACAAGTTTATTTACACGCAAATCTGTCGATGAAGAAATCACAGCGCAGTTCTCCAAGCACAAATACTAAATAACAAAAACAAATTGTTTTTAAATCTAACGACTAGAGATGCACTTCAAGGCCAACGTGAGCGCATTCATTCATATAATAATAGCACTCAACACAAAGTATAAAAACAAAACTAAAAACTCATTGAATAACAAATGCAGCTCAGAGCTACCGCAGCGCATTAAAACCAGAAAATAGATGTTATTATTGCTATTGTCATTGTTACTCAACTTTACTAAATAGCAATGCCAATCTAGTCACATCATCATCATATTTGCTAAGCAGCTGAGATAGCTTAGCAATCATCTTCAACAATATAATAACAAAGACTTTGCAGTTTGTTCCTACGGCAATAAATTGCGTCAAGTTTAAACCTAAGCAATAAGCTGGAGGGTGCCAAAGTCATTTTCAATACGACATGCTATTCAATTAACACAAACAATAAAACAAAGAGGAGCAGGAAAATAATTCTGCTAGGTGACGTTGGGATCGGAATATTTCAAAAAATCTACTAATTTTCATAAGCTTTAAAGATAAATTTTTTTCTTATAAAAATGTATGCTCAACCACAAGTAAGTATTTGTATGCTTATGAGCATGAAAGCAATAAAAAAAGCGTATCTGTTGAAAATATCTAAAATAGTCTCAATCTACATACATAAATATGTTTATGAGTGAAATGTTTAAGCTGCCAGCAAAGAAACACCACTAAAAATATAATGAACAATAGTTTTTAGAAGCTGCGCACGAGTTGAAAAACTAATTTGTTATTCTAACTTTCTAAAACTGGTTAA
The DNA here is from genome assembly GCA_951509765.1 of Sphenella marginata. Taxonomy (NCBI): domain Eukaryota; kingdom Metazoa; phylum Arthropoda; class Insecta; order Diptera; family Tephritidae; genus Sphenella; species Sphenella marginata. The sequence goes on from OX608083.1 coordinate 9,796,224, forward strand.
CTTAATTTGCACACATACGAAAACATATATAAATATTTATGTATGTAGTAGCTCACAAGTATATGTATCTATGTATACCTATTTGAAACTGTTTCACCGAATTTTTATTATTATTTAAAATTTTTTTTTTAAAAAACAAACTTTTTAAATGTTTCATGAATATTAATAAAAAAAAATTCCCATTTCTATACAATCAAAATTTTTAATAGTGAAATAAATTATTCAAAAGAAAAAACACTAATAATTTTCGCTACAGAAAAATTATTATCAATTTTCAGCTCATAAAACTTAAAAAAAAAAACGAAATATTGTTAGTGTAAAAAACACAACAAATGTTTAAATAAATTTTCAAAAATATTTAATTTAAAAAATTATTAACATTAAAAACATATTATAATTTAAGCGAAAAATTTTAGCAAAAATGTAATCAAACAATTTCAAATGAATACAAAAGAAAAAAATGTTTTTAAAAATTTCGAAAAATTTTCCAGCAAATTATCTAAAAAATTTGGGAAATAAATATTCAGAGTCATGATTAAAAAATGCTTACTCAAATTATTGAAAATGCTATTAATTTGATTAAAATTTCGAAAAATTGCATGAAAAGCTATAAATATTAATTATTTCTAATACTTAACAAATAATCATAAAATCAAAGGACTTAAGACACGAACTTGATTTTATTTAACAGATAGGCATATGTATAATCAAAAGACTTAAGATACGAATTTGTTTCTATTTATATGTTGACTGCTAAGTTTGATATTTTTAATTTTCAATCAAATGTTCTTTTAGCACCGAAAATATAAAAAAAATTTCATTAGACCCGAATACAAAATCGGCTTTCTTCTAAAACAACGGCACTTGCAGTGTTTTTTTTTTTAATTTAATTAAGCTGATCTCTACTTGTTTATGTGTAAACAAATTTAAAAAAAATGTAATTGTAAAAATGTTGAAAAATTTTGACCTGTTCACTAATTTTTTAATTTTACTGTCAAATGCATTTTAAACTTTCTGTTTTAGAAATTAGTTCAAAATGATAAATATCAATAAATGAACTTTTAAAATCATTTAAAATTCAAATGTGTAGCAATAAAAGAAATATGCGTAATCAAATAACATTCATACGAAAGACTTAAGACACGAACTTGTTACCATTTACGCGGCATAGCCGCTTATCTGGGTTTGACAGGCGCTTGTGTCTGTTAATTTTACTGTTTATTGTCATACATGTGTATGTATGTAACAGCTATGTGTGCATGTGAATGATTTTTTAAATTTAATTCTCGTTTTTCAGATCTACGCATACCTTTGTCTTCTCATGAAGGCGGTGTTAAGGGTAATTTATTCAGGCATATGCGCATTGTGGATTAACAAATTATACGCACTTTTTCAAATTAAAAATGAATATTTCAATAAATTCACTTGACCCAAAAATGGTAAAAAAAAGCACAATCAATGTGTATCAATAAAAAAAAACATTCAAAAAACCAGTATCGCGTAGAAGCAGAATAAATTAATATGTTTAAGTGAGCCTATCACGAGCGACATTCCGACATACTTGTACTCGTATCGCTCGTTCACGGCACGTATCGATATCAAATTAAACATTTTTGGCGCATATTATATTTAAAATTTTTTTTTTGTTTTATTACCAAATGCTTGCTCATGCTTAACTCACACGCTTAGTTGCTTGGTGCGATCAAGCAGTAGCAAGCATTAGGCGTTGTGCTGTACAAATACAAAAACAAAATCGGTTTCTTCGTAAATGTTGTGGTTCGCATTGTTGTTTTGGCTTATTGCTGCACGCACCTCGACGCCGGTTGTCTTGCTTTAACAATTTGTCTCAGGACAAAGTGTTTCACACATGTATGTGTGTATGTGTACATTATGCTGTAATGCAACGGTGCAACAATGAAAATAAAAATCCAAAAGAAAAAAACTCGCTGTCGGCAAAGAAAAATCTTAAAAGGTAAAATTCAACTTTCACTTAAAGCGTAAACGCTACAACTTTGGACGCCAGCGAGTCAGTTAAGTAGCCAAAGTAGTGCGTTCAATACATTTTTTTTACCTCGTAGAAATTATAAGTATGTATGTACACGCAAAAGCAAATAAAAAAACTACTGCAACAAATTCATATGTACATACATACATTGGTGTGCCCGAGCAAAACAAATTTTATGAACAAATTTTGAATACTTTTAGACTAAATTTTTTCATTTTTATAAATTAAAAATTTTTACCAAATATTTAGTGTTTTTTTGCTTAAATTATTTTTTTTTTTTGTACTTTGAAACTTTAGCAATTTAGGATCTGTTTGCTTTGATATTTTTTAAATTTTGTTTAAACTTGAGTAGAATTTTAATTTTTTTAAGAACTGTAATAATTAAAAAGCTTTGAATATTTAGATTGTTTTGTAATATTTTTCTAACTTTTTTTAAGTTTTCTATTTCGTAGGCAAATTTTTTTTTTTATAAAATAAATTTAAAAATTTTTAAAAATAAATTCAAAACTTGTATTAACAAATCAAAAGCTTTACCATGCGTATCACTCCGCGAAAAACTTAGGATACGAACTTGATTCTTGCATCACCATTTCTATGAAAGACTAAGGATACGAATTTGATCCTTGCATCACCATTACTATGAAAGACTTAGGAAACGAACTTGTCTCTTTCAAAGCCAACACAGAAACAACATACACCCTGGCAGCACCATTCAGACTATTAAGAAAATTGAACGCGTGCTTACAAATACATATTTAACAAATAAAAAAATACCTTAAATTGGAGACAAGGAAGAAAACATTTTTCAATGTTTCGTAAAAAAATTTAAAAAAAAAGTTTCGCACGCGCGCATTCCATTAGGCTAAATATTTACTATTTAACATATTTGGCATTATTTGTGGTGCGCCCATCAGCTTATGTAGTATTTTGTACACCTCGACGGCTTTTACGTGCATTTTCAATTTCTTGTCTATTTGCTTTTTTTATTTGTCTACATTTTAACTTTTGGCGTTAATCGTCATTTTCGTAATTGAATTGGTAAACACTGAAAACACACACACAAGCACAAGCACCACATCGCTAAAGGCATAAGTGAAAATTGTAGTTAAAAGTGAATGAAAGCGATAAGATGCAGGTTTGTTTGCGCATGCGTGCCGCTTGTTATTGGTTTCAGCTGTTATTGTTTATTTTCATTAACATTTTTAGCATTGTGTAATGAATAACAACAGGTTTAACATTAATTTAAAAATATAACTATTTCAGAAATTTTTGAAATTAAAATTAAACTTAAAAAGAAGGCAAACCAATTTTTTTTTCAATTATTTTCAAATTCATTTATTAAGAGCAAATACTTTTTGATTGAAAGACTTAAGACACGAACTTGAAGCATCATTCATACGCTAGACTCAAGAAACGAACTTCGTTCAGCCAAACATTATATTCGAAAATTTGTTTTTAAGTCAAACATGTTTACGATTAAGTCAGCCCATAAAAGCCAACACGCAAATAAGTAGCCGAAATGAAATGTTAATTAATTTTTTTTTTAACTTTCTGTTTAACACTTGAGTGCGTGAGTAAATGGAAGCGCCTAAGGTGTGCTCATAAAATTTAATTTGCCAATATTTGCATAGCTTAGTGCATTAAAATTCCTGCGAGCTCTTATGAATATTGATTGTATGTTTGGCAACTAAATTTTTTTTATAAAAAAGCACTTTTACTTTATTATAGCACATTTATAGGATTTAAAAGCTACATAGATTTGGTATTTTTTTTTTAATTTTCTGTTTAGTTTAATTTTAATGCTTTATCGTAGTCAAAGCCTTAAACAAATTAATATGAGCATTCTCATAAGAAAGTATTAGTGGAATAAAACACTTAAGAAACGAACTTGATTTTTGGAAACATCAAAGAAAAGACTTACATAAGAAGCGAACTGGGAAATTACCCAGCAAACGAAAGACTGAAGAAACGAACTTGGCTCATACAAATGGCGTTTTTATGATTTGAGAAACAAGCTTGATTTGAAAAGACTGAACAGCGATAAATGCATGTATCATGGAAATAAACTAACTAAAACAGACTTTTCGGGTTTGCTTAATCTTTTATGGTAGGGATATAAATTGGGAAAATACTTAAAAAAAAGTATGAAAACAATAGCCGATACTACACATTTCATTAGTTCCTCCTTTGTGTATTTGTGATAATTCAAAATTTAATTGTACATATATTCTTTTCAGATATACTATACTATAAAAAAATTTAGATAATTCCTACTACTTTCAAGCTTTGGTATTTCATAAGCAAAGTCAAGCACCAATGACATCATATATTTACTGTCAAAAGCGCAATATTATGCAAAGTAAAACAAAAATGAGTAAACAAAAGCATCCAAAATCAAAGATAAATCAACAGATATCAAAGCAAACAAAAATTCCTACACAAATTGACGTAAATAATGGTTTTGGTGATGCCAGACTGTTTTTGTTAAACTTGGCTTGTGGCATACCAACTAATTCTTAGGTATTGAAAAAAGAAAACAAAAATATGTGTGCACTCAAGAAGAGTTCTTTCAAGTTCCTGAAGTGAATAAACACTTAAAAAGTTATTGCGAAAAATTTATTTAGTATTGTGCTTATCTGGCAGCATTTAATATACCCACTTTAGTGTTGTATGCTTCTTCAAAATTGAAAAAAAAAATCAATAATTGTAAGCTAGCTATTAATCAATCGTGGGTTTTGTAAAAAACGCAAGCTTGTGAATGGAATCTAAGCAGCATGTCGCTTGTTTTTTTGCGCATCTTGAAATTTTTTTTTGTCTATTTTTTTGATTCTTCAATTCTTTGTCTTCAATAAATGTTGGTGTTTATGTTCAGCTGTATAATTTTTTTTTGCGTTCTTTAGCAAGCTGACTCACAAGCTATCTTCGTTCTTTGTCGAATTGGGTAATAACATTTTTTGATCAAAAAATTCTCTCCCAGATCTTTCAAACTAATTTTATTTTATTTTAAGCTGAAGCGTTACCTCTTGGGATTACTGATACATTGTTAAATAGAGTTCATTAAAGCTCTCGCTACTACACTCAAAAATGTGTCCCATTCATTTATATCTCTTCAAGCTCATCAGCGCATCAGAAGTACAGCAAATCTGCTGTATGGCAAAAAATTCTACACAAACAGTCATCAATTCACAACGATGAGTTGATTCTTTGCGATTTCATTATGCCACATTAAAGAGGCTAAAGCTATTCATCTCAACTGAGCTTACCTCTGCCGAATGTGTCTGCTTGCTTACATAAATATTTAGTTATTGATAGAGATCTGTGTATGGGCGGTGGTAAATTTGTGTGTGTCTATGTATTTAAAATTCCAAATGTTCGACAATAATTCACTGGCATTTTTTTTTATTTCTCCTTTAAAGTAATTCTTCAGAAATGCGTGTTTGTCATTGGTGCCCACAAGCAAAAACAAATATGCAAAATTTCAATTCAAGATTTACGTGTTAACATTTAAGAAATACATGCTTTAGTTGTTCAAAGACTTGTATACTCAGAAAGCACATTCGCAGAAAGACTTAAGAAACGAACTTTAAAATATCTTCACACGAAAGACTTAGGAAACGAACTTTATGCTTAAAACACCATCGAAGTCTCTACTTACAGTAACGCACTTTCTTTTTTAATGCATTTCAACAGTCAGACTGTTTGAAAATATAAATTTTGCTGTTGATAAAATTATCGAGTTTTTTTTTAAATGTGCGGAGTACGATATGAGCTCACCCATAGGCACTACGACACATTAAAGAAGCAGCTCTTTCTATAGACTTGGAAGGTCACTGATAAATGTTCCTTCTGTGTCACGAAAGTATCTCGATCTCCCACCAAGTTTTGCATTTTACTCTTGGCCTCGGTTCCAAATCGGGCTGCTGCCACAGAAGTTGCTTCTGCCAGTAATTCCTCTACTGCCTTATGAAATCATCAATAAAACAAAAAAGATGGGCTAGTCCGTAATAAATCACCATTTCAGTGTCAGAAATATTCTAACACAAATCATACCACATTTGCAAAACGCTAGGCAAGGCACAACAAGCCATTAATTATTCCATAAGCCACATGCCACTTCATAGACATTCCACAGCCACGCTTTTGCCACGTATTATTGACATTCTTGAGGTCGTCATATAAATCGCCCTCCCACTGTTTCATTGCTAAGCTAGTGGTAATAACAAATTAGCGAATATTTTCAACTAAAATCATAGGCAGCACCACAAAGCCAAAAGCCCATAAATGGTATGTAGACGCTCACCTTCAAAGCTCGAGACTATGCAATGGTTTCACTTTTTTTATCACAAAAAAAAATCTAAAAACGCCAACGCTCCTTCTTCAAGTAACACACAAGTAAAGAACTTGAGTTTGCGGTGAATTGTTGTTGAGCTTCATTAGCTATGCACCACATGGCAAGGATGAGGAATTATTTTAAGTTGAAAGAATTTTTGCAGCTGAAGCAGTGGAGTGTTGTGTCATATTTTTAGATCTGGCAGTTTAGTTCGTTGAAGAATTTTCTGTCTGCTAAAACATTCTAAAGGAATGAAGAGATCTTAAAAATTTAGAAAATTTCTAAAGTAGGCCTCTCCTCATAATTCTGAGAGCGCCAAGGTTAAAGCGTTATGAGACAATATTTAGGTTAGTTTTCCGGCGATATCCTTGGTGGAAGGAAGTTAGTGGATAGGCTGAATGAAGCCATCCTTATGATCAGCATGCCCAGCTTCTTGCAAGAAAAAGTGAAGCGTTTTGTCTTATTGGCTTACGCAATTGTTCATCAATAATTTCAACACAACAACAGTTTTGTAACAGAGTTTCTTAGATTTTAATCAAAAGAATTTTTTAGAAACTGAAATAGCCTTGAGATGACAAACGCAGCTGCCAAGTGCGCATAGTAAATTACAAACAAAAAAAAAATTATGTATATTAAACTGCAGCTGCGTTTAAATAGATATATAAAAATATTTTATAATTGCCAACAACAATTACAAATAATAACAACAAAAAATTCAAAAAAAAAAAACAAAAGGTTGATAACTAAATGCGTTGGTGATTGCATACCCACACATAGCCATCAAACACTGACAATAGCACCCGCATGCAGTTAGCTAATATAAGCAACAACAACAGTAAAAAAGAAGTTAAAGAATCAGCACAATCCGTCAACCATCTTCATCACGACTTGCATTATAATTTTCATTATAAAATTGCATATTTTTTTAGCGCTCATATTAGAAAAAAATGTGCATGTGTGTGTGTGCATGTGCATGTGTATGTGTGTGTGATTATGTGCATTTTGTAATTAACATTTATATTTTTTTAAAGAAAGACGCCACATATAGCGAGCGTAGTTAAAGCGCATGCCAAGCCAGTCACACCAGTCCGTACGCCATTCAGTCAGTCAGTATGATTGTAGGCAAGGTACTATGGGCTAGGCCGCTTAATTTGTTGAATAAAATTCAGTTGGAAAAATAGTTGGAAAGCTTCACTTTGTATGGTCAATTAGGAATCAATTTTTTTCTCAACACTTCCTTCTCATAACCCTTTCTGCAGAAGCCTAGACGCCAGCAAAATCTGATAAGACGCCAGTGCAGTTTGCGATGGAAAGAATTATTATTATTATGAATTGTTCTTTTAAGCCTTTTAGTGTTATTTCTTTTAAGAATAGCTCGCTTAATGTTATAAAATTTATTTGGTGAATTTTGAAGTGCCACGAAATTAGATCTGATGGCCCATAGTGCGTTGCAATAGAAAGGTGAGCGCGTTCTTTATAATTAAATTGCATGCCCAGTTGCAAAAGAGCACACACACACACACCTCTTAATTATGTAAATATGGTTTCATGATTGCTGATTGATTACAACAATAACAAACGCATCCGTTGCTATGAATATCTTCTATGTAAGTGCCTAAGTATGTGTGAGAGTTTGCGTAATTCGAGTGACTGTATTCATGACAAAACACCTACGCAAGCGTCAATAAAATTCAAAATACGAAAATATCAACAACAACAACTTCAATTAAAACAGTGTGTGCCAATAGTCGGCAATTTTATCAACAACGCCGACCCATCAATCCCATATCTCTAGCTCACATCAATTTGACATGTTGCCCGGTTCATGGCACGGCTGGCAGAGTTTATGGCGTGGCTTCGTGCCCACTGCGCACACACACACACACATACACAGTCTTGAACTTGGTGACTTGCAGCTTTGCAATTAGATATTAATAACTCACTAAGCATTAAGTTTCGCTGTCAATCATCAAGTTAAACTACCAAGTTACGTGTCATCTGCAGTCACTTAGACATTCCAGTGGCGAACAAATTGGCTAACAATTGTCCAACAACGATTAACTAAACATGATGGTTTCATAGCTCGAAGGTCATATCGACCATATTAAAGTTGGACCATCGCCCTCCTCCCCAAATTCCTGGACCCGCCACTGGTTACCTTTCACATTTCTGTGTTCGGGGTGGCGTTACAGTCGTCCATCTAAATTGGTGGATCGACTCGACTTGGTCCTCTTTCTGACAACTTCTGCATACGGAACTTGTTGAACCATTGTCCTGTGATTGCACCTTTAAGGACTTTGATCGCAGTTTTGCTTAGTTTGAGAAAGACCTAACTGAACCTGATATAGGGACATATGCACTTCGATTCCCTATAGGAGATTTCCCAACTGGCCAACTTCTCAGCGATATCATTCATTCCGATTTTGCTGTGCCCTGGGACCCAACAGAAGGGAATATTCATATGATCCCGAGCCTATGATGAGAGTTCTAATACATTAAAGGCAGCTTGGCTGTCAACGAAGACACCTACAGCAATTTAGCGGTCCGTTCTATGGCATCGATTTGCGCTTGGAAGACACTGCATGAGTCAGGGACTCGATAGGACTACCTGCCTTGTAGGTCCTATGAGTTAAGTTCAGCACACGTTCTGTTTGAACTCCGAACATTAGTAAGCCCATACATTAGTTTTGGAAAAAAAGATACCGCGGGAGCGGGATACATCAGCAGAACATACATACATTAAACCTAGATGAAGGACATTGTCTGTTGGCTTTAGTTACACAAAGTGAATCCTATAAGATTTTTCTCATTGAATTTTTTATTATTTAAATCCACTTTGTTTACAAAAATAATAAATATTAAAATTGCTCACAAAATTAAACTCACCTTATGCCAAGAAGTTTCCTTTTCGCACTGTGACCAAGCTGTGTTTATTTGAGTCTTAAGACATTTTTTGTTTATGAATAACTTTCTTGCACATACACTTGGAATTCGCAATTTTTATTGCCAAAAAAAAATTGGTTTCTGTTTACAAGCGCATTTCGATTGACCACAGCTGTTTTGGCTCCCAAATATGTTAATCGTAAACAGAACCACAACAGAACACAGCACAACAAGTTTCTTTAAAATTTTTTATGTTTTTTTTTTTTACTAACTTAAAACGACAAAATATTTGTAAACTCAATTTCAAGTGTTATTTTTGGTTGATTTAAAACATGTTTGAAAAAACATTCCGCACCATACGTGGTGAGTGTGAAGCAGCACTCGTTGTTGCTACAGGTTCACAGTGGGCTGCAATCAGAACAAAGTGGCGATAAAACGAAATGGAAGCTTGGTTTTTAGTTTTTTTTTGGTTTTTTCGAATTTACAGTTTTTTTTTATTATTTCGTATCATTTTTTTTTATAAAAATCCCATTTTTTCATAAACACTTGGCGAGATATTTATGAATAAAATAAAAAAAAAATTCTTTAAATCAAATATAAACTCATGAGATATGGACCAAAATTTTGAGCGATTAGGTAGAATTTTTTATGCTTGATTTTTTTGTTGTTTTCAATTGAAACATTTTTTGGGCCAACAAAAAAAATTGTATCTAGCATGCACAATGGAAGTCAAAAATTTGTCAGTCTAAAATTCGATTTCTCACAACATTCTGACCATTGCAACGCACTGTAAACTGTCCAGTTAAGCAAAAAAAACGCAAAAAGCGTAATTTTAAATATGTATATAAACAAAAAAAAAGAACAAGAAAAAATTGTTAGCTCACTAATAAACGTCGCCAACGTGGACAACAACAGCGCTTCGCTATCGCATTCAAACCCTACATTCCAATAAAAGAGACGGCACTTACTAGCACTCACAACACACCTGAACGTACTACATGTGTGTGTGTATGTTTATAAATATGTATGTATGTTTGTATACCAATGCAGTGGGCTAACAACACTATAGTAACAACAATTTCTCGGCAGTTTCTTGCTTGTTGTTGCGCACAACGAACTTCACTCGCGAACGTCTCAGAAATGACTGCTGTTGGCCGCATTGAAAAAACCGGAACAAACTTATTCGTGGGGTCTTAAGCAAAGCTCAGAGTGAGTGGCAACAAGTCGGAGCGTTATTTTTTGTTAATACAATAACTTGGCATTACAAAAACAATTCATTAAAACAAAGAACTTCAACTCTATTCTCGACTTGAGTAAATCTAAGCAGATGGCGCCGGACAAGTGATGGGCGGTTGCGTGTGCGGGAACCGTATATAGGAATCGGTTTTGTATTAAATTTGGATAATGTCTGTCAATAGTCAACAGTCACCTACCTGTGAGCATGGATCATTAAACTGAATCAAGAAATTGACCAACATTTCCAAAGAAAAAGAAAAAAAGGGGCGAAGGAAAAAGCGTTGGAAACTTTATTGAAGAAAATTCGCAATTCGTGAACCTTTCAACTAATTCATCTCTTGTTTTTTTTAGAAAAATATGTGCTATTTATATGTATATATTAACAAGACAGCTTTTTTTGCAAGCAAAATAATACAAAAGTAAAAAAAACGTAATGCTGTTCTACAGCTTATTTCAACATAGGCAATAAACTCTCGGATCAACAAGACGACGAATCACTAATCCTTGTTTGATTATATATCGTAAATAACTTTCGTTTGTCCTTTACATTTTAAAATGTAGCTACCATTATCCATTCGATTGACATATATACGTTTTCCACGGTGCCACATACTCCACTGACACTGTTTGTACTGTCTTAGACGTCTTAATGTGAGGCCACCAAAGTACTCTGTTTTAAAGATATAAATGGAAAGAATACTTATAGAACAACGCGTAGCTGGAGTGGCATCTAAACTTTATAAAAAGGTTGCTTTAAATAAATGAGAATTATTTGAAACCTTACTGAACTTCAAACTCGACCGAATCAAGGGATTGAAAATAATGTTCTTCGTTTAAGGAATAATGATCGAGAGATTCGTGATGAAAATGTATGATTTAAACATAAAAAAATTGTAGCCAATCAGTGCAATGAGTTTTAAAAATGGTGCCGATTGAAAAAACCCCCGAACGCCAAGTCAACCTCGATCAGTTCCCTGCAACCCAGTGGGGGGTCTCTCTCTGTGAAAGTCGCGTGTTATTGTTGATGTCATAGTAATTAGTAATTATATGTAGGACTAGGGTAACTTACATATATTCATGGGATAAGGGAGTTTACTGTCTGCTCAATCCAAATTACCACTTGTGAGCAACAACTCTTCGTTTCTAGTCTGACCGCATTTTCGATCTGAAATCTGACATTTACCTTTTATTAGTTGAAAAACAATGAATTTCGAAACACTCGTCTGTCTTCTAGAGCAGTATGCTGAAGTTTGTATGGATTTTGAAACACAATAAATTTCCCAACTTCATAACGGCGTGATTTGATATGGTGATTGAATATTTCACGGCATACATTTTCGTGGCACATTGTTGCAAAACCTTGTGATGAATTCGGCTAGAAAATAAACAAATGAAAAATAAGTTTTATGAATTAAAACAAATGAAGTTTAAAAATAATTCAGATAAAAAATCAATGATCGAGGAGCTGCAACACCGTTCGTCTGACTCGTTGAGGCACTCAAGGGGAAGATCAAAAAATACAAATATTTATTAACAATTTGTTTTTATATTTTTTTTATAAAAAATTTATTGAAATATAACAATATACGTATGTATGTATGTATTTATAAGTAATTAGGCATGGATCAAATGCATGAGTTCGTTTCATGAAATTTGTACCTTGTTCATGTTTTTTTGGTGAAATTTATTTTTTAAGCTTAGTTTGCAGGTCCAAGATCAAATTACGTTAAGAAAAATTCGCTTTGTTTTAATACAATAGCTGTCGAAATCTAAAAATTTAGCAAACTCAAATGGCAAGTTATTCTTCCTAGACCTGAATACTAAGCATTCAATGCAATAAGGAATGACGCTTAAAAACTACAAATTCTAAAATCTTAACTTTAATTTTTAGAATAAATTTTAAAAAACAATTATAATAGACAAACAAATGAAATCTAAATTAAATAAAAATACAATTTAAATACGATTTCATAAAGTAAGCAAACTACAATTAAAGCCCCAGTCTAGCTTTACGGGGAATAGCAAATACGCAGAGTAATTAATTGAAAAGGCAAGAGCCAAGTGATAGATCACCTTTCTAGGCTGTCGGTGCGAAAACGCAGTATCCAACTGAAAGCTGGAAGTAAACTATAGTTTGTTGGTGTTGTATTCCATTTTGTTGTCTGATATCTTATCCATCAATTTGTTTCCGAAAAACGCTCCTGAACACACTTTCACTTCCGATATTCCATTTTTGTAAGAAACTTGGAGTTAATTTGTAGCATCTCCGTTGATATACAGGGTGTAGAAGACCAGCTTTTGTGAGATATAACGTTCACGCACGATTATCACAGTTAAGATGATCAACCACTTAGCTCTTACTTTTCACTTTCTGCTTTTTTAGAAAAAAAAAATATTACAAACTTACTTCGCATTTATATTAAATTATCTAAGCTAACAATAATATTATGAATAATAATGAAAATGTTTAAAAACTAACACATGTTCACGTATTCTTTTTTTGTTTTTGCTTTTTTTTTTCGTTGTAGGTTTCATCTACCTACGAAAAGCGCAGGGATTCAGTCGAAAATCGCTGTGCTTTATTGAAGTGCTTGCGACATGCAGAGTGGTTGGGGAATCGGTCGAGCTGACGCCTATAGATAAAAGAGCACGATAGCGTTCAGAGTGGTTATTTCGATTACTAAGTAAAAGATCGCACTACATAGATATACATATACAAAAGCTTGGTTCAAGAATGCTTAATTTTGAAACCACTCTATCTCAAACTTTGTTTCAAAAGCAAAAGCAAACTTTGCTGTAACAAATTGCGAGTTAGCTGGTTCATCAATCAAATATTCTGCAATAAAATTCAAAACGGCAGCTCAAATAGTGCGATCTTCATCTCATGCGTCGACAAATTAATACTTGTTCCGAAATGGAAATAAAAAAGGGAACTAAATATAAGAATTTAATTGAAAATCCACAGCATAAATACCTCTATCGGAGTGTGTTGGACTGTTTGGTGGAGATGGCGAGTCTAGGGAAATTATACCCGCGTCCGCATCTGAAAATTCAATTATTACAAATAAATATATAGGATTATATTCACTAGGTTGGTATTGGTATTTGTTAAAAAGTTAGTTTACTTTAGTCTCTGCATACAAAATAAAGCTGACTTATGTCTTAGAAAATAACTGAGGCTAGTCTACCAATATTATTTGTATACTTTGGGGTAAAAAAAATAATTTCTGTAACAACCCATTGTATCAAAATAATGATACAAACAGGAGAGAACCATGAATCTTCAGGAAAACTTTGCTCGCGAATACTCCATCCATAATTACGAGTCATGCATCAAGACAAGGAGCATTTGTTGACAAAATCGAGTCTCTTGAACTTTTGGGCTGACATTGCCTTATCTGAAGGCCCGTGGATATCCTTCCCAAGCCTCCAGAGGCGCTATTATTTCTCAACGTCATTAAGTATGACCGTATAAGCTTAAAAGGAAAGTCACATTGAAAGTGGGAAGCATATGGGCTTCGAAATCGAACTGACTTCTGCAGATATTGGCACTACTGTTACGGGTTTTGCAGTGAAATTACAGTCAACAAAGCTTTATATAAATGCTAACTAGTTGTACTACTTACAAACTATTATTAAAAAGACATAGGCAGGCTGCATTAAAATTTTAATTCAAATAATCGATTTCCATGACCTCTAACAATTGATTTTTGAGTGGAACATTATTTTGATTATCACTCAAAACTACTAGTACTAGTAAAACTCCACTCAAAATCAACTTGAAAGGTTATTTTAACTAAAATAAAATTTTGAGCGCTGAATGAAACAAAACCTATTTCTTAACGTTTATTTTTTTTTTTTGTGTAATTTCCAATAATTCAACGCTCAATAATTTTTTTAATATTTAATAGAAATGATTATCGATAATGCAAACTGCCCATCTGTATAGTTAAAGCAACTAAAGTGTATATAAATAATAAACGTCAAGTAGAGACCGTTGTGAAAAATTGAAATATAGTGCAATTAACTGTAAGAAACCATTTCATTAACTTAATACAATACAAATAAGATTAAAAAAAAAGCATAGATACAACAACAAGCAACAGAAAGAAAATAATACCAGAACTGTACAACAAGCTGCTGCTGGGCATATGCGACTTCTTGATTGGTAAAAGCGCTAAAAGCGCTAAAAGCGCTTGTCTAATGTGCAGTTCTAGGTTAAGCTTATATCTATGTACTATTACTTAGAAATAAAACCAAGAGCTTTTATTGTAACTTATGTCTCATTCCATAATGGAGTGTATGTATTTACTTCTTTTTATTTCTATGTTGATTTTATTATAGGATATACTTTTTCATAAATTTTTTACATTAAAATATTTTATGTCAATATTTGTATTAAATAAATTTTTATTACACTAATAATTTTTACTTAAATTTAAATACAATATGTTGGTTTTTAAATTTATTATGCAATTGTCACATTTAATATATTATAAACAAAGGTTGCCACTAGGACTGTGTTTTTTTCTTTTTTTCTTCTTCTTTGTATTACAAAAAGAAAGGCATAGAAAATGCCATTCATTAGTACATATTTTTTTTTCTCTCTCTCTCTTTCACTCCTCTTTAGCGTTTTTTGTTTTTTATTGTTTACATTGCATACAATATACATGCTGATTTTGTTCTTGCTTTTTTTCTTAGCTCTAAATAGCTAAATCTAAATATTTATGCTGGGGCATTTAGTAGTTTCATGTTTTCAATTTATCTTTTGCATATTTTCTAGGCAATTTTGAATGACATTTTCTGCTGTTTTGTTTGTAGCTTTTTTGCTCAATTATCGCCTTCTCTTCTATAAATGTCATTTTGATTCTTATTAGGCCTCTTCTTCAATCGCAAGCTTCTGCGTTTCGTGTGCCTCTCCACTATGCTCGTGCCAACTTCGGTTTTAAAATCCTCCTTAAAACACACCAACAACAATATGTATTGTAGTCTTCAATTTTTAATTTAATTTTATTTTTGTAAATACAATTTTTTTTTTTCATTTTTGCTTTACAAATTACATATTTTTTTCTTGCGTAAGCATGTGGGTTAAGATTTTTGTATTGGGTTTTTTGTGTAAATTTATGTACAATCACGCACTTCAAATTTTTGTTCAATTCAACGCATCACAACGCGAATACCTAAAAGTTTTGGTATAAGTAATAGATAAATAAAAAATTATAATAAAAAAATTGGAGTCCAAAAAATTTATTTTAAGAGAAATTAACAAATGAGCTGGATGAGGATGAGTAAAAAGAATAGCGAAAAATAGAATTTAGATGTGTGTGTTTTGACAGTTGAGCGAGAGATCTCTTATCAGTCTGAGCTTCAGAAATATAAAAGCAATAAAGTGAAATTGCGAGATACGCTGTTTCGAAAACAATTCTAAAATAGCAGAGTGGTTGCAGATCTCTCATTAAAAAAAAATTCTAAAAAAATAACAAATTTTAAAAAGGGCGGCAGCTCGCTTAGCTTATGGCAATGCATATATGCATAGTAAATATATTTTTTTTTAGTTCTTTGACAAATTGTTTTGGAAATTATTGCACTGGACATATAAGCTGTACTCAAGATTTTGGAAAACGGTAACAAGCGGCATAGTAAAAAGTGGAATTTATAATTGCGAATATAAGTACTTTACCCTTCAGTGCTAAAGTATGTATTTATGTAAATGTAATGTTTTATCAAACTTTTTATGATTAAATGACATTGTGTATATGTAAACATAAAAAAGGACAGCGCGACATTGTTAGTATTAAGCCAAAGAAATGATTTCTTTACAGTTCATAAAAAAAATACATAGCATATAAATGTATAAAATGTAGGTATGTGGAAGTATAAAAATATTAGAGGATTCACGTCACTCTGATGATCAAGTGATGTGTATAGTCAAAACCTAAATAGACGTCATCACTACACTATTGGCATACAATTCATATTTATTTTTGGTTTCTTCATCAATTTAAATTTGTTTCGCATATTCTCGCTATGCTATCAAGACACAAAAAAGTTGAAATTAAAGCTGGGAACATAAATAGGAAACTGTGCATGCAGCTAGATTATTGTTGCTAATATACAATATATTCGAATGCACCGCTTTAACAGCACTTTTTGACTTAAGATTTCTCTACGGTGGCCTAATTTTTTAATTATTTGTACATACTCGTATAGCTTTTATACATTCTACATACACACATACATACTATTTTGATTTTTCTTAAGATTTAAATGATATCTACCGCTTATCTCTCTATATATATGTATGTATATCAAGTTAAAAGTATTATATTTCATTTAAAATTGAGAAAATGCATTACTGCACTAAATTGGATTGGAAAAATTCAACCCTACTACGTACTAGTGATGTGATCGAAAATACTTTTTTAAATAATATTTCGGCGTATGGAACACTAGATATTATTATATTGATATTGAATGGTTCCTTCAACTATTCAGGGAAATTTGGTTGTGATGTTAAACTAAAGGTTCAGATCTGAACTAAGAAAAATAGGAATTGAAGAGATAAAGAAAATAGTCAGGTGCATGGTTCCATATCTTGTTACTAAGCCGGATTCATACGTACACAAATTCACATGCAAAACTACATATTTAATAAATGTGGTTAAAAAATAGCAACAAAATTCATACAGACAATTATTTATATTGTAACTAACAATTTTTATTTAAAATCTAATTCGATCCATAACAAAAATCACAGAAGAACAATTCCAAAAAATTATTATAATCTAAAAAAATAAAATTTTGAATTTTGGTGCTATGTTTTTACCCACTACTATATCGACTGCTGAGTGGACGATCACCCTATTTCAAAATATTAAAAAAAAAACGCCTTATCTAAGAATTTCTTTTACGAACACCCTATCTGAGATTCCATAACACCTCTTTCAAAATTTCTTGAAAGAACGCCCGTTTGTAAAATGAGTTTCAAAAATGCCCTATCTGAACGAAAACTTCATACATTTTCAGCTGAGATAGGGCGTTTTTGAATCGAATTTTAAATTCTGAAATAGTGTTCTTCAAACGAATTTTGAAATATGGTGTTATTGAAAACAAATCTGAGATAGGGTGTTTTTTTAAGATTTTGAAAGGGGGTGATCTTTCACTCAGTCGATATGTACTTGTAAAACCACAACAACACAATACAATAAAGAATTCATTGAGTATTTGTCCCATTTGTTATTTTCGCACCGACCAACTTTTAGAGCCAAGTCGGGTACCGTGCTGTTGTTGTTGTTGCTGCTGCTGCTGCACACATTCTGTATTGTTGGTGTATTTACTGTACGTCATCACCGGCATTTGGATCAATTCGATGCTGCTGATCTTGCATTGCAGTGGTTGATGAATCGGTAATTTCCAAACATTGCAAATTTTGTTCATTCTCTTCAGCCATCATGTCGTTTTGTTGAGCTTGTTTTGTGTGTAATTAGTTATTTCGTTGTGTTTTTTGTTTTGTTAATTTCATTTTATTTTTTTTTGTAGATTTCCGAATGCAGTGAATTGGTAAGCGTATGATTTTGAAAAAAAAAAAAATATGTGGGAGAGAAATAGAAACGAGAGAAAAAGAGACAAAAAATTGCAAATATTAAATTTACAACCGATTTCCCTTTTTACAATAACAATTATGATCTATTAAAATGGCCCTAGGACATATATTGACTGTCATAAAATAATGACAAGATTGCTTTTATCTAAAAAGTTGTTCGTTAACTTTGTTAAAAACAAAAATTTTCCATATTGTGAGTGCCAAATATTTGACGAGAACATTCACAATAGCACAGACCTAGTTCATGTATCAGTTTCAGGATTCAATGCGATTTAAAGTCATATTTTTGGTTAAAACATATGAAAAAAGAATTAAGTATACAAAAGATTAGAAATACATCAGAAATCAAAATCATGAAAAGTTAAGTTTTCAGCAACTTTGCCTTTGACATTCAAAGTATTCAATGTATTCACTTTTACAAAATCCTTATACCACAACTTTTCAATCAAAGTCAAAGTGGGCCGAAAAGTTCTATGTGTCTCCTGCTTAAGGAATGGCTGGAATTCGAAGTAAGAAAAGAAGAAAATTCCACAAATAAAAACATTTTTTTTTTAGATAGTGACAAAATATATATTAAAAACTCTTTAGAAAATAAATTTCTTTTATATTCAATGTTATTCAAAATTTTCCTTTATGCGTATTAGAAAACAAGTATATACACAATACTTTCGCCTTATTTGGCGCACGACGAGTCCTTTACATACATAACATATTCAAAATCATATCAAGGACAAACGTTATCATTTACTTAATGATCAACTAATTTATAAAACAATTCACATTCACTCATTAGAACATCGAACTTCCATCAACAAGTTGCTTCATTTTCCACCTCATTCAATACAACTTTACCACGCTTCGCTTTACGCATTGGCTGGCGACGCCTACGCGCACCAACACGATGTCCCAAATTCAATAGATCTTCTTGTGGTACATAAGGTAAATCGTTTACATCAAAATTTGCTGAATCTAAATCACCAAGACTACTTGAGAAACTATTTGTTATATTTGGCAAAAGCAAACCATCATCCATCATTGGTTCATCATAATTATTGGCATAAGCACCTAAACGACGATCGGACGCATCTTCATCATCACGTTGTAAAAGACGTAAGAAACCAGTTGTAGATCCATCAGTTGGGCGTATTGTTTGTAATACAAATTCAAGTATACCAGTTATATCGATCATGAAGACAAATGTTACAACAGCAAGTAAAAAACGTGCCATATAAAAGGCATCGTTACGTATCCATGATGATAATGTAGGTGCATTATTTGCTAAAAATGCTTCATTTGCTACAATGACGTATTGGCCAAGAAAACGACATATGAAATTCAGCAACTTTAAGCTGGGCAACCAAATTTGTCGTAAAAGAAAATCGTTGGCATATAATATCAATGATAATTCGACAAAGAATATTAATGCACGTTGTGGTTTACGTAATGCACTTGGCCATAGTGGTCGCAATTTCGATAGGATACATAATACAGAGAATACAAATAGGCTGGATGCAACATTGGGCGTTAGCAATGGCAACCGTGAATATTTCAATTCAATAATGCTTATACGATTCAAATGCATAAATAAACCAGTCAGCACTATTACACTGGATTCAATCAGTTTTTGATGTCCTTGCACTTTTCCTAAATCAATGAGCATGGCTGGAATTTTTTTTCTTTCAGTTCTCTTATGATGCAAAGTCGGTGAAATTAAAGGAAATGCTATTTTGTTTGTTTTTGTTTTTGCTAAGCAAATGCAAATCCGTTGAAAGTTCGCAGTTGATTGTTGACGTGGATATTGGTGTTTGTGATGTCTTGATGATGTTGGCGACTTCGTAGTTGTCGTTGGTTTGGAATTTTATGTTAGAACCGAAATTTGCAAATGCAATGGAAAATTTTTTGTAACAATTCAATTTTGATCAACTATGTATTTGCTATTTTTGGAACAATTTTTTGAAAGCAAAAAATTATTCTTATAAATTTCAAAATTGTGGCAAAGAAAGCAAGTGTTTTAAGTTCATTGTCAAGAAATGCCAACACAGTAGTTTACGACGAAAGTGATCAAATAGAGTTCATTTAAAATTAAAATTATTTAATAAAATTTAAATGTTAGATGGACTCGTACAACGGATTTCCCTAAAACTTTGACCACGCCAATTTTTCTTCTAACCGAGAGTGCGATTAGAAAACTATCGTAGAAAATTCGAATCCAAAACTATTCAAACGAACAAAATATCCCCAAGGTTTATCAAACAAATCGATGGTGCCAGCACGGTCTACAAACAATAACCAAGGAGAGTGGATTTCTCTATCCGAGGACCATGACACTGAATAATAAGGAGAAATTCATAATAATCACTTTTCGCGGATAATATCGACTCTATTAGAATTTTAAAGTACAGACGTCTCAAATATACGGGCTTTCTTGCTTTCCCAAAATCAGCACCCTTTTTTGCAGTGAATGGCATCTACTGCAGATGTACGATTTCGTAGCAACATCATATCAAATCTTGGTTTCCAATGATTATATTAAACTCCGCCGATATTGAGAGTTTCAGTTAGGCAGAGCTACATAGATAATAGACATTTACCCCTATACTTGCGGCGTATCACTTAATTTCTTAACTGTATAAAAATATATAGTATGTATGTGTATGTATGTATACTGAGTATGAAGCTATTTGTAATACGTTTTCTAATTTGTTTTTTCTCCCTATACTATATGCCTACCTATTTTGTATTACTACATTTTGTATATTGGTACGTTACTTGATTTTTTGTTTATTTCTTTAGTACGAATAAGCATCCAACGTACCGGTTCGTTGCTGCTGTGCAAATGCATTACGTTGATTATTTGCATTGCCATTACCGCCATTACCCGTTGCATTTCCATTACCGTTGCCATTTATATTTGAGGTTGATACCGCAGAATTTGAGGCATTAACAACAGCACTTTGTTTGAGAGCCGGACGTCGTTTAGCTAAAGGCATATCATCATCAGAATCACTTAACGTCAAATCAACCTTTATAAAGTAAAGTGGAACATAATTCAAAGATGTTATAAAAAATATTTAAAGTTAAAAACAACTCAAATATGTGCATATGTATGTATACATAGATATATTTAATTAAAGAAACATACCGTATCATTAGTTGTGGTTGATGTGGGTTGATCATTAGCTGTGGCAGGTGTTGGTTGTGCGGATTTTACCATCTTGACGTCCTCTGTGGTTATGACTTCTAAAAAAAACAAAACATGTTTCATTGTATAAACATTAATTTTATAGTTTTCCAAATCTTTTATAGATCTCATACCAATATCATCCGAAATAACTTCCACCTTTTCTACAGGTTTCGTCGGAGTATCAATTATTTGAGCCTCATTACGTAAACTATGTGTACTCCAAGAGCCATCTTTGTGTAATTGTATCTCAGTGTCATCAGGCTTAAGTAGATGTGATGCTAGCACCTCTTGAAAATAGCTAGTAAACGATAAAAATAGAGATTTAAGCTTTTCCATATAGTACGTTAGTTCACGTTAGAAAAGCAAATACATACCCATCAATGACTAGATTGTCATAAATAGCAGGCTTGTCGCACACAGGACAATTCCATGTTGGTTTACGCTCATTCATCTGCAGAAACAGACTAGCATCAAAACATTGTAAATGTGAACAAGTAGATGCGCGACAAGGTATGGACATTTTCATTTTGCCTAACGGGCAGTTTAGTGATACTTTAAGCATTGTGGTAGCAATTTCGCAATCTGCATCCTCTGTTAGTTTTTCTTTGACTGTAAATGTAAAACGATATTGTAAATGCAACTTCAAAAATAATGGAAGAGATTTGTGTACGTACTTAATCCACGTGTATAATCAGCTGGTTTAACACCTTTGGTCTTCATGCGATGCAACAATTGCGCCGATGTCAACTTCTTCACTAAATACACTGCAATACAGTAGCCGCGCGTATAGTCCGGACACCACTGAACAGTTATTGTGTTTGTAACTGTCGGTGACAATTTTACATTTGCAGTGACGTTAACTGGGCGCGGTGGCCGCTTGGGTTCAACATTCGGCCTATTTGTTGGAATGACGTTCTGGGAATTTAAATACAAAACAGTTTTAATACAAATTCAAATTAAACTAAATTAAATAAAAAGTATTTTAACTACTAACAAAAGACATGACATGTATACTCACCGGCAGTTGACATAACTTATTATTTACTTTCACACTAACGCTTGGCGGAAAACAATCTTCTTGTTCGCACGAAGTCTCCAATAAACAAAAACGTAACTGCACTTGTATAGCATGCTCAATTTTATTAGTATTCCGTATATCTCGATTTGATGCAATTTCTGTAGCTTGTTGTGGTGTTAATGTAAAATAGAAGGGTACTTCTTGTATACGCTGGGTATTGCGCGGAACAAGCGATGAAGGTTTAATCAATATACCCAACACATCATAGAAGGCAAGTTTCTTTAGCCGTACATCGGGATGTATTGGTATATGTGTAGGAATGGGATTCATAAAGGGTACCATATTATTGGCAACTCCACCGCCGGGACCATTTGGTGGTACACCAGCAATAGGTTGAGCCCCAACAGGTGCTTGTTGGCCGGGTTGTGGCAGACCAGCTGCAGGATTTTGTTGTACCGGGGCCATTTGCAAGTGTGAATACATTCTTTTTGGATCTGTAGGTCCGTATTGTTGAGCTTGTTGTTCTGCACTGTAAACAATTGTTTTGATAAATACCAAAGTACAATTTTTGAATAACATATACTTACATTGATTGCGAATACACTTCGCGTATTTTATGTGATAATAAATCGTAATTTGAATGTAATAGATTAATAATGCGACGTTGTAAATCGACTTTACGTCCTGCAAATGATATACTCAAAAACGATAGTATCTGCTGCAACTCCACTACACGTAACAAATTTACCATTTCCTCACATTCCTGAAAAAAAGTAAAATAAATTTAAATGTACTGTGCATATATTTATGTATGTACATAAAAGACGCAAAAATATGCAAACAAATTAGTAGATTAAGCAGACGTTCCAAAAGGAAAAAATATTTATCATTTGTTAATGTGAAAACTTAATAAGAGTGCTTCCCGGGAAAGGACAAACAAATTAATCTACAATAAAATGTAGATGATCCCGTTAAAAAAATGATTGAAGGCGTATATGAAATCGATTTCTGAGAATACTCCTTCTTAATGCTACCCTTACTAGGATTCGTACCCGAGATATATTTCATGTCAAACGAACACCCTTCCTCTTCCAGCAAAGGCTGACCATTTCCGCAACACATATTTCACACAATTTGTAGTTCGACAATGTGATATTGCGGATTTAACGCAAATATAGGTTAGAGACAAAACAACCAGCAGCGACTTTGCCATAACAAATTGCAGATTTGTATGTACAATGGTAGGTTTATTTATATGGCTCCACCCAGTCCCCACTTAGAACTGGGGAAGCGCCCATTCCAGGTATTTGTGGTCACACGTTTACAAAGCGAATGCCATTTGCAACTGCCCTTTGATTGAATTGTCGAACGAACTTACAATTTCCTTGTACTTTTAAATGTATATACATATGTAAGTACTCTTCCCCCCTCAGAACATAGTTGGCAAATTGTAACAAAAAATTTATATCATACCTGAGGCAAATAGTTAACGTGCCATGTGTTGTAGAGATTTCATCTCGATGATTCCCAATAAATTGAAATTTTCACTATGCCTTGTTGTACACTTTCTCAACAAAATAAATTCAATGAAAAATTTCAATGCGAAATCTAATCAACACGCAACTTTATTTCGCATAACATTTTCACAGTAATTTCTATCATAAAATTCTTACGATACTTTTATAACTTTTTTAATAAATATTTGTTTAGTTTATTAAGGGATTTTCAATAAAATTTTTTGCATTTTCTATGAAATCTGTCGTCTTTTCATTTCTTTGAACACATATAAAAATTAAGTTGTCCGCAAAGAATATGGCGGCGACGGCGCCGAGTTTGGTATTTTCATAATTTCCCACTATTTAAGAAAAGGTATTTTTATGTCGGCTTCACAGCATTGAACATACCACCAAGGAATTTCGAAAGAATAAGTTTCTGTTTATTAGTGAAATATTTATTAAAATTATTAAATAAAACTTAATGTTATGAAAACAGAAAATATCAAGTGAAGTGTGGAAAATCAAAGTGTGAAGGCTTATAATTTTATTTAATATACTTTTGGTAACTTCGGAATAACTGGTGCAAAGTACGGTTAGTACATAATTTACAGTAAATTTGAATTTATCCAGGTATGTTCACACTTCTATAAGTTAAATAGTTAGATTATTTTGTGATGAAAGTTTAAAAACATTGCTCTAGAAGCTGTTAATAAATATTCAGTGTTGATTATTTTATTTATCTGACCTACAGCGTTTTTGTCCAAAGATCTAAAGCTTGGATTTCTTAATTTAGCGCCCTATCAAACAAATTACAGAAAAAATAGCTTTCATTTCATATTCGAAAATGTGTACTATATACCTCCTGGTCCTTTCAAACACCAGTAGTCCACATTATTTCTGCACAAAATACGCTTCTTTCAAACTGCCATATTCCAGACTATATTAATCCGCCAAAATGTACTGAATCTTAAAATTACAAAGTTGAAGCTTCTTTCACGATATGTAGGTACACATAAGCTACTCATAATAAATAAAATAATTATGGAAATTAAACAGTTTTCGTGTTACCGTAATTTTTAATAATTTATAATGCCGTTAACAATACGGTTTTTTGTTTTATAATTTATTTTATTGTTTCATATATACCATTCATTTAACCATAGCATACAATTTATTAACAACACACGAAACCCTTTTTATTATCTAGTTATTTGAATATGTATTTACAAATTTCAATCCGAGAAGTAGTTCAGAAGAATTCAATTTAAAAAATTGACGTTGGATAGGACTTTTTGTGCACAATTTCTGAGCTTAACGCAAGGGTAGATGTAACCCTGTCTAACTCGTTAGCGTAGATACGATCCGTGCCTTTTCTTTAGTTGTGTCCATAATGGAATTTTTATAATACCTTTGAATGCGATTTGATTGTCCGCTCGATGTACATACTTCGAAAGTAAAGTGTTGGCTTCAGCACTCATAACACTGCGGTCGTGGCGAGTATGCCTTCTTCCTCGTATGCCAGTGCCACCAGGAAGGCACGGAGGGAGGGGTTCTTGGTTATCCTCAAACTTAACAGCTATAGCTCCATTGACCTTAATCTTATTTTAAGAATGCTTTTGGGCATACTTATGTCTTTGTACTACTTTTTATACCTTTCATGAACATGAAATGGTATTATAACTTTGGTCCGATGTTTGTAAGTATGAGAAGAAGAAGAGATAGACCCACCATCAAGTATACCGAAATGGTCAGGGCGACGAGCTGAGTTGATTTAGCCATGTCCGTCTGTCCGTCTGTCTGTTTGAACGCAAACTAGTCCCTCAATTTTAGAGATATCTCGATGAAATTTGGTATGGAGCCGCCATTTTGTATTATATTAATCATTTGTCGGAACCAGTAAGATCGGACCAATACAACGCATAACTCCCATACAATCAATTGTTCCGATAAATGGGTTCTGGCCTACAACTCTTGCAATCAAAAAGCTAGGAGAGCGAAATTTTGCAGGTTTAGTACATATTATATTTGTAACCTGTGTCGTGAAAATCACCCAGATCGGACAAACAAAACATACAGCTCCCATATAATCGATGGTTTCGATAAATGGGTTTTGGGCTATACATTTTGCAGTTAAGAAGCTAGGAACGTAAAATTTTGCAAGGTTGGTACTTATTATAAATGTGATTTGTGTAATGAAAATCATACAGATCGGAGTAATATAACATATAGCTTCCATATAACCGATTGTTCCGATAAATGTGGTTTGGCCATGTAGGACACTTAAAAAAAATATGCGTATTCATGAAAGGTATAAAGCCTTCGGCACAGCCGAAGACAGCCCTTTCCTTACTTTTTAATAGTTATTTTTACATTATATTTATCTATACATTTAAATTGGCTTATTTTTGATTTTGAGCTTTTGTACTGATTCTAAGTTATGCGGGGGATTGTTAGAAACTTTCCGAACCCCGAACATTTTTTTTTAAATAATCATATCCCGAATAGCATTTGGAAGATGGTTTCACATAAATCACCTTACTGAGCCTTCCCCGATCCATTTGGATGATTGGAAACATATATTCCAATGACTAACGTGGCTTCTATGGAAAAGTTTTGGAGAATATTTATGGTCATGTGTAGCCAAGGATATGTTTCGGAGGAAATTAAGCGGTTCTCTTATTAGAGAAGATACAGGAGCGAGCTAGAAAAAAATGACTGATCCCCCATGACGTTTCCTCGATTACCTTATGTTAAACGCTTACGCTGCCAGTTCAATTCTCAATAAAACTCTTCGTGGTTGTCCGAAAATCTCTTCTTTCTTGGATTTTTCGGTAAAACAATAGACGAAAAATGTAAATATGCATTTCTAATGCTTTTAAATCTGAAATGTAATTGATCACGATCAATTGATCCAACCTTAGGTGTAAAAAAACAATACAGATAACGACTTTCATGCAAAAATCAACAGACTTTGAAACCTTTGTAAATAAAAACCACCCTCAGTAATGCAGCTGTGTAGAAAATTGCGGGAGTTTTTTTTGACCCCATCCAAAGGTTTCACCACATACAAATGTATGTAAGCTTTGAATAAAAATGATTTAACTAATCAATCAAATAAAATGAATATAGATCGACAAAAGCAACAAAACATGATGGCCCCCAGCGAAATCTAGAGTGTTATTATACACTATATCAAATCTAACTGACTCGTGAGGACCTTATATAAGTACATACACATACCTTGATTTTAAAATGATCAGGCGTCTGTGGTCCACTACGTTTCATACCACTCACAGCTGCCACTTGAATATTGGATGATGCGGACACAGCCGGACGCATGCTTGTATTAATACTTTGTTGACTACTGTTGCTATTATTATCCGTTGATGAAGCTGTGGGTGTTGCATTGTTAACCGTACGTCCCGCATTCGCCATGGCGGCTTCAGCCTGAGTTTGGGAGCGTGTTTTACGCATCTTACCGGCCGAACTGAATGTATTTCAATATTTCAAATGCTTTTGGACTAGTAACAAAAATGTTCGATTATCACCAATTACTATACACAGCAGCACAACAGAAGCCACATGAATAGTTGATAGTTGGTATTTTTAGCGTATACCTCCGCTGCTACTGATGCTATTACACTAGCACACTATACAATACACTTCATGTATACACATACACAGGTATGTAGTTATGTCCTTGCTCCTTTGCCTTTTTTATAATTTCCAATTATAAATAATTTGAACACAAATGTTCTTGTAAAAACATTATTTTGTTATAAGAATGTCAAATAAAACAACATTTGATAGCACACTAATGAAGAACAGCCAAAAATTTATGAAATGCGGTATCTTTTAATATTCGTCGTCTGTTTGTCTTTTAGTCGCTTCGGAAATTCTTGGCAATTTTTTTCAGCATTCGAACAGAAAAAAAAATTCCCACTTTTATTGTTTGATTGTGGGATATTATGGATGTGCTTACACTGAACGTACCTAGAACGAATTTTAGGGGGGAAAAGTCGGAAAATTAGTTGGTGCTGCCAGAGTGTGCTTTTCTCAAATTTACTAGGCTGTGCATGTTAAGAAAGCGTTTTAGCATCAAGCGCACAATGTTCTATTCGACCACGTGCTGCGCAATATTACAACCTCAAAAAACGTATGTCTCGAACTTTGGCAAATAAATTTACAAAATACGGCAACATAAATTTTGTTCGGTAATCTTAGTTCGAAATTTCAAAATTTTACACCAATGGTGTCGTTCCTACAAAAACGCTTTACGCAAATCATGTGTACGTGTGAACTTGTATCTCTTTCTCAATCTTTTGTTTCATATTTGCTTTAAAAAAAAATAGAAAAACGAAAACGCCAATGAAAAACACACATGCTATATGTTCGTGATGTGTGTTTTAAAGATGATAATGCAGTGTGCGACAACGCCACCTACACAATTTAATTCAAGAGTTGAATAATGTAAAAGTAGACTTTTTAATGATTTTTTTTTTTGTTGATTTGTTCGTATTCACAGGACTACAGCTGGTTGGCGAAGACGCTTATTAATGAGTACTACTTAATTGGGATTATAAATTATAAACTAACTTGTGGCAACGCCTTTTACTTGATTGTAATAATAAAGGGATTTTACGTAGAACCTTTGTAAAAGCTTGCCAGACTTTCGAACAAACGGCATGGGCAGCAACATGAAAAAGGGACTAGGAAGATTGGCAATCAATGGATTTGTGAATGCCGTGTGATTGGCGCTTTCCCGGCAACACTCAATCAAAAAACGCTTTGGTACATAAATAGACCAAACTAGGAAATGTGAAAATCGTAGTTTTTAACTCCTGTATTTTGTTTATTAAGTTTTCTATACTCAGGGAAGATCCCTCTTTGTCCTTTTAAACAAAGTTATTCTTTATTAGGTATGCACTGAATTTTTTTCCATAAACGTTTTTCTACATTGGATTTTTAAATATTTTTTTGCTTTACGATCATATAAACGGCTTTTATAATTTGTATAATTATATATATACAAACATACATATGTACATATTGTAGAACCGCTTTTGTGTAAATCATCTTATTTTACATTAATACGATGTGTGATAAAAAATAACCGTTTTTTTTTTTCAAATTTCGTGGCTGTTGGCGATACTAAAAAGCGCGTTTCAGAAGTGTTTCGAGGATAGGAAAAACGCTGGCATAAGTATATTAGGTGTATTTGAGGGGAGTACTTTGAAGGGGACAAGATAATTATTGATGAATAAATAATTTTTGAAAATAATTAAAAATTAAAATAACAGTTATTTTTTAATCAGACCTCGTATTTGAATTTGATACCTGTTCAATGAATCCATTTGGATTTTACGACCAGTACTGCTGGAGTGATTACAACATAAACTTAATAATGAAATACATTATGCAACTGATTTTCTGTTATACAATAAGCTAAGCTTGTCGTTATATTAGTAGTACTTCGTCCTGCCTAGTTCGCATGTCCTCCGCCAACATTATCATCACTTTAGTTTGTGGTTTACGATTGAATGAAGAATAGCATATAAGTTTGGTCAAATTTCTCTTCCAGTTATGCTCCGTTGTATAGACCTCAGACAAAGTTTAATATTTGAATAAACTAAGGCATATGCTAACATATATCTCAAATAATTTCAGGGTTTCGTTTTTTTTTTTTAGTTAATATGAGACTTTAAGCATACTCTAATTACAGGTTCTAAAGCTTTCCCATTTTGTTGGCTTATGTAATTTATTTTTGTTATTATCGTGTTTTTAATTCATCAAATGTGCGGTATACATATGTACACATAGCATGCATTCTTAGTTCGCAAATTCTTTTCTGTTTTTTGTTCATGTATAAAAGTATTTCTTAATATTTTACGTTGTTTTTATAATTGTAACGAATTTCTTTCGTCTGGGAAAGTATAAGCTACATTTTTTCCTAAAACAAATCCATTTCGCCGCAAGTGATATCGAGCAAGTCATCATCATAGGCAACTAAAGTTTTCGATGGAGATGTTAAGGCCGCTAATGCTGATGCTGAAGTTGATGGCTTATCCGGACTGGCAGCATCGGTATCGACATCAGATGTTACATGATTTATTGCATGTGCTTTGTAATCTGGACTTTGTTCGTTGCCTACAGGTGATGGCGGTGGATTTGACACTACAATAAATAGTAAATAGTTATAAACAACACATTATTAGTTAACATTTTCATAAGCATTTACAATTTCCTGTTTGATTTTCTAAGTCTGATCCGAGCAAGAAAAGCTGCTCTTTTCGTGTGCTTAGTGCAGGCAGCAAGTCTTTCTCCTGTTCACTCAATCTTTTTTTCAGTTCTTCCACTTTGCGATCACGGGAAAGTGCTTCCATTTCTTTGCGCCATTTATTCGTTTTTTGTCGATCTTCCGAAAATATAGATTTATGTTCTTCTGGCGTGAGACTCTCATGATTTTTCAATAAAAATAAAAATACACCACCGGGTGTACGACGTCGTTTACCATTCTAAAAAATGTAGGGACTTATTAAAAATTGTTGAAGAAATGGAATGATTCAAAGTAAATATGAATGGCTACAAAGCCTCACCATTATCATCATGCCACCGTCTAACTCTATGCGTTGCGTTTCTTTAAATATTTTTATAGGCAATGTTGTTCCCAAAATGTCCACAATTCGCACTACAAAAAAGCGAAATTGGTTAAAAAGTGATGCTTAGAGTTTCTAGTTAAATACCTTTTTATATACTTACCCAATAAATCATCTCTTTCCTCATGCAACTTGTTTGACATTTCACGAGCCACGTCAGCGGGATCACGTCCTTCCAAAGGCTCCAAGTCCAGTATATGTCTAGGTTCGTAGGATGTATCTGAGCCACTGGTTGGCGATGAACCACGCCTACCACGCGATGTGCGTGCACGGTTGCCTAAACGACTTTTAACAGAACGACGATGTGCAGCCGCTTCGCTTGCACAACGTCCACGTTTTGCTACCGGCATTAATTCGTTGTCAGAGAAATCATCAGTTGAATTGGAAAGACGTCTTTTTAAGCAATTTCCACCATTTAAACGACGATGTAACGAAAAGTCGTAATTCTCAACGTTACGATCACTAATGGCATCTTCAACGCGCGCTACTTCACAGCCGCGCATAGTTTCAGTTAAAGCTTCCTCCTGCAACGCCGCTGTCCAAATATTATATTTTTTGAAACGTGCACGTTTTTCTTGAATTGCTACATCGGTGGCAGCTGACTGTGGTACACGCACCATTACTGTACGACGCACACGTTTTCGACGTTTACGTGGTCCAGCATCTGCTGTTGATCCTCCTTCATGTGCGGAAGTTTTAGTTGACAATTTCTTTAGACATCCATCAGACGAATCACTAGATGACGAATCACCGCTACTGCCATGTGTATCTTCCAACTCATCCTCTTCCAATGCACGTTGCATATCATGACAAGTTGCTAATGGGCTACATTGCTCGGCTATAGAGGTCGTACCTTCAAGTGACGTAGGCACAGAAGTGTTTATTGACAATGTACTTGGCCGTTGTAAAGGTGTATAAACATCATCTGAACTAGCAGATATCTAAATGAATTAACACAAAAACATATTCAATCAAAAGTATGAGAAATATTGAATATACATAGAAAATATTATAAACTTTTACCTCGCCATCCTCTAGCTCAACATCAAACGTATTCGAATTTAATTCCATCATAATTGCAAAACAAAAAAAAAAAAAGTTATGCGTCGCACTTTTACCTCAACTGCAGTTGAACTTGCCAAGTGAACTATGTCAAATCGATCACAAAAGATTAACTTTTACATACATATTTAATTGTAAATAAGTTTAAAGAATGAAATTCCATAGTTAAATAGTATCGTCTTGGAATTAAAACTGAAATATAAATGCACAAAAGTTGATAATTATTTTTATTCCATGCACACTGTAAAGTTGGGTCTTGAGAAAGTGTGTACAATTAGGGTTGCATAGCAAGTTGCATCAGCTGATGCACGACTGTCATTTGATTGTCATGCAATTGGCGCGCCTTCCAAAAATATTACGAGTCTCGAACGTAATTTTTTATACCCAAATGTACTCGTTCTGAACAATTTGGTTTTAACTTAACGTACATTGCTCACATCCCTTAACAGGTTCAACGCTTCGAATAGTGGGAAATAGCCTATTCCAAGTAGGTTTAGTTTATTGTTAAAATGTTAAGAAAAATATCGATAGTTATACACATCAAAATGAGTATTTTCACAATAAATGGTTCCTTTAACTGCCTACGTGGCTTATTATACGTATTTGTTATTGTATTTTTTTTTTATTTACACTCAATCGGCTTTTGGTGTTAGGTTATTTTGTCTTGGTTGCAAGAATTCTTCTATAATAGCTGTCACCATTTCGTTAGTGGTACTAATTAAGCCTTGAAAATCGGATTGTCCTGGTTGTGCACACATTTCTGCATAGTATTTAATTTTTGGTTCAGTGCCACTTGTTCGTAATGTTATAACGAGGCCATTCTCAAATTTGAATGTGATCATTTGGGTGCTTGTACTCACTGGCAATATAGCATTTCCATCAGGCTGTTCCGTATCATAACCTAATTAAAATAGTTATAAATTATCAATAGTTGAATAGTTTGGTCTAGGCCTGATGAGCCGCACTGTGAAACACCCTGATAATATATCGTCCCATTCAATATTTATCTTTTGACTACGTTAAAAAAGGAAATAAAAGTAATTTCAGATAAATGTTCTCGATATTCTTTTATCTGAAAATTTTAAATGAAATTCCCGTTAAAATCTGTCCACATAAAAACAGACTTTTCTCAAAGAGTTAAGTTATAAAAACTACTAGGTGTATAATATTTCTTTTAATTACTAAAAGATTGTAGTTTTTTTTTTTTTTTTCATAAACTTACCATTTGTTAAATCACGTACATGAATGATTTTATATTTTCCTCCCAGTATAGAAGTAGGGTAGGTTTTTGGGGAGCCAGTAAAGTTTCGCAAGCGCTCGAAAATCTTTTTAATTACTGGAGGTTCATAGCAAAAATAATATGCAGCATTATTATAATGAAAACCGTATTCTTTATAAATTCTATCCAACTTTTCATCAAGAGTAATGCCTTCAACCTCATTTAAATAATTGGCCATTGTTACCATATGACAAGCCGCGGCCACGCCATCCTTATCGTACACAGTCGTTCCGAACATAAATCCAATAGATTCTTCAAATGAAAATAAAACAGTTTGGCCACTTTTAATTAAACGATCCGCTTCATTAGCCATCCATTTGAATCCAGTTAATGTTTCAGTAAAATTAAAGCCTTCTTTTTTGCCTATGGCTTTCAATATCTTTGAGCTAACTGTACTTGCAATCATCCAGCAATTGCTTAGGCTTGCTTGTGGGTTTTTCTGCTTATACAAAAACATTGCCCACCATCCCAGTAATGCACCAATTTCGTTACCTTTATAAATCTAAATATCGATGTAATGAAAGGTAAATTTAAATGTTTTACGAGTTTTAAGATTAATTAGCTATAAACTTTAATGAACCAATATTTTGGCATTCCAAAAATTGTATTAAGTGTTGTGGGGATACTCAAAGTTCGAAAGAATATAAAAAAATAAAACATCAATGCTTTAAAAAGCTTAATATAAAGTCTCTTCAAAGCAATGCATACCTTCCATGCTCCATTCGTTGGGTTCTTCGTAGCTAAAGCAAAACGATCAGCATCAGGATCATTGGCAATTATGTATGTTACACCCTCTTTATTTGCCAAATTAATTGCCATATCCAAAGCACTTCTTCCCTCCTCTGGATTTGGAAATACTACAGTTGGAAATTCTGGATCTGGTTCGTTTTGTTCTTTTACAAAAATTACTGGTTTAATTTTGACAGCTGCAAAGAGTTTTTCCAAATATGGATATCCAACACCATGCATTGCAGTATAAACGAATCTAAGGCTACTTCGGCTATTCAAATCGATGAATTTCGTGGGTACAGTTGCTTGCACTTGTTGTATGTAGGCTGGTATAGCATCCTTTGGATCCGTCATAAGACATGTGCATATATATAAACCTCTGGTATCGAATGAATTTGGCCATGGTTCTAAATTCGCTAGTATTAAGTTATGTATGTGTTTGTCGTGTGGTGCTACGATTTGTGCCGAATTCTCCCAATACACCTTATAGCCATTATCATCCTTTGGATTGTGGGATGCGGTTACCATAACGCCACCCAAACAATTAAATAAACGTATTGTAAATGGTACTAAAGGTGTGAAGGCCCATTGCCTGTAGAGGTAGACACGAAAACCGGCGCGTACAAAAATATTGGATGAAAGCTCTGCGAATCGTTTACTATTATGACGTCCATCATAGCCGAATACTATGCCACGCCTCTTTCTATCACTTTCGCTAAATTGTTGTGTCATATATTTAGAGAGTCCTTGTGCCGCTTGCACAACAACCAATTCATTCATGCCATTAAAACCGGCACGCATGCATCCACGTAATCCAGCCGTACCGAATTCTAAACGTTCCAGCAAAACGTCGCCCAGTTTCTTCCAATTTCCAGCACTTACAAGATTTTTTATTTCCGTGCGCGTCTTCTCACATTGATCCCATTTAAACCATTCGTCGATTTTAGCTTGTAGTTCGGGAGAAGCCATAATTTAGAGGTGCAAAAATTAAAAAGATTTTTTTTAATTTAGAAAACCCGGAAAATTTTGAATGTGGAAGAATTTAATTGAAACGTCAATAGCGATGATATAAATCTAAAATTAAAACAAAAAAATGCTTTCTAGAGAAATTTATTCTCAAGCCTCATTCTACTTCAAAAAACGTATGTACTTACATGCATAATTGGCCACAATTGGCTATGAGAAATTAAAATGGTTAAAGCGCTAAACATGTAGCGAGTAGATTACAGAGTACAAAGGCGAAGGAAATTTTATTTATTTTATTTATTTATTTTATTTATTTATTTATTTATTACAGTCTTTTGACTTAGATTATATCTTTAGTATCACAGTGACATTATCTAAAAGGTAGAGTCTTACAATAATTAAATAGTAATTTTTTAAAATTGGTAATATTATTGCAGTCTTTTATCTCATTTGGTAGCTCATTATATGCCTTTATTCCCTCATAATATATGCTATTTTTATCAAATTCGGATCTTACAACAGGCAAATGAAAATTGTTCATATTTCTTGTTTGATAACGATGCACCTCGTTGTTATATCTCACACGATCTTTTATGTAGTTCGGCAGATTACCTAACTTCATGTTGTGTATAAATTTTAGAGTATGGTATTTAATGATTTGTTTAACACTAAGCCAGTTCAGACTCTCCAGCATTTCAGAGATTGGAGTATCAAAGCGTTTTTTGAGTATAAATCGCATCACTTTGTTTTGCTTTATTTGTAGTTTTTGTATATGTGTTGCTGCCAATGTGAAAAGGATGGTGGGACAATATATGAAATGGGGTTCTATAATAGATCTATAAACCATTGTTTTGTAATGTCTGCTAACATATTTACATGATCGTATCATAAAGCCTATCTTTTTAGATATTTTTTTCTCCGTGTATATAAAATGCTCATGAAACTTCAGTCTATCATCTATTATTATTCCCAAATATTTTATTTCATTCACTTTTTGTATAGGGGTATCAGCTATTTTTAGCATAACATTTTGCTCTTCCGTAGATTGTCTTCGCATAATCATCCATTTCGTTTTCTCTGTATTAATTTTAAGTTTATTTTGGCATAACCACTTATATATGTTGTTTAGGTCAGCTTGTATTTTTGATATAGCCTCAGGTGAAGATGGGCAGCTTATAGTTAATAAAGCATCATCCGCAAAGAGTCGTATTTTACAGTGATCGATACAGGTGTTTATATCATTAATATAGATGATGAACATAATTGCTGCCAGTACTGACCCTTGCGGTAGGCCTAGTTCAATGTTTACTTCTTCCGATACTGCATTTCGTATTACTGTCCTCTGTTTTCTTCCATCAAGATAACTTTTGAACTAGTTAATTGCAGCGCTACGTACACCGATGTTGTGCAGTTTCGTCAGCATGATGTCCCTATCGATGGTTTCAAAGGCTCTTTTAAGATCAAGAAAAACTGACACTGCTGTTTGTTTACTGGACATGCTTTCTTTCCACTCTGCTATTACTAAGTTGAGTGCAGTTTCACAGGAGTGCTTAGACCTGAATCCCGATTAATAATATCGTGTTCATTTAGATATTCCAATAACTGTTCTTTTACGATGCTTTCCATAAGTTTCTCGTCGCTAGGCAGTGTGTTGATAGGTCGTATCTCTTCAGGTTTCACTGTTCCTTTAACTTTTTCTACCGGCACAATTATAGAGGTCTTCCAGCACTCCGGGAAAACACCACTGTCAAAGCTTTCATTCACAATACACGCATATGTGTGAGCCAGGTACTCCACGCTGTCCTTAATTACGCCTTCTGCCAGTAGTTTTTTTCCCCCATACTTATTTTTCAATCTCTTCGTTGCTTGCATAATCTGTTCCACATTTATATGTTTAAATTGAAATGGGCATCTATTTATGTCGTTGTGTGTTTCGCCTGGTACAATATTCTCGATGCTATTACTAATTGATTCAACACTCTCCACAAAATATTGGTTGAGTTGGTTGGCAATTTCACTGTCTTCCTCGATGAAAATGTTATTGTAAAATATTCGTTTTATTTGAGATGTTTCATTGTTCATGTTGACTGCTTCTTTGAGACATTTCCACATTAGCCGTTGATTATCACAATTGTTATTGATTCTATTTTCCATATATTTTTTCTTTTTAATCCTCACCATTTTTTTGTAATATCGTTTGATATTAATATAATTTACCCATATATTTGTTCTTTTTGCCAGTTTGTAATGTTCGAATTTCATTTTGTTCAGCTCAGTTAGCTCACGGTCATACCATTTATTCATAAGTTTAATTTGTACTCGTTTTTCAAATGTTAGTACTTCCATTATTTCACACAAGACATTATGTATTAACTGGATTTTCTGCCCGATATCGCAGTTCGATAGTTCCGCTATATTGAAGTTCCTTAGGTTATTTATCAGGTTTTCTTTTGTGTAGTTATCCCAGCATAGGCGATTTTCATACACTCTCATTTTATAACATCTTGAGGTAGGCATTTTGAAACAGATTGTCTCATGGTCTGATACCTTATGCTTCTCGAGATGTTGTACTTTGATGCTATCACTATTACTAAACAGAAGATCTATTTTGGTTTGAGATGACTCGGTAATTCTCGTGTTAAAATCGATTAGTTGCTGCATGGATGCTGCTGCGAACGTATTAGTAAGCTGGTTCGAGTGAGAAGATTGTGTATTAACATTAATGTTGAAGTCACCGATAACTATATTGTTAAAATTTTCACTGAAGTGTTCATCAATTATTTCACCCATAAAGTTTATAAATTCAGTGTGGCTCGCGTTTGGCGAATGGTATACTACGCCGATTTGCCAGTTAATCGGGCTTTTTATTGTTTTAATTAACTATTTTCTCCCCATAACTTTTTCTGTTAAATTCCATTCGTGATAGTATCACAATAACTAACCTTTTAGTACAAATCAACACATTTAACACATATTTGCATCATTTATTGTGTTTGTAAATAATATTCACTCATTTACCATCGTTAATATGTAATTAAAAAAAAAACATTATACATTGAAATTATTTTTTATGCTCAAAATGTTTGACGAATTAAAAAAAAAAAATTAAATTGTACAGATTAAAATGTTAAGAGATTATTGCTTTAATATGTACATATGTATGTATATATGTATTACATTAAAATAATTATGCTTATTTAAGGTTACATTTTCGCTATTTAATTTGAACTAATTAAATACTTAGTAATCTTGTTTGTAAAGTACAAAATAATTTGAACTATTATTTTGTAATTTTTTTCTCCATTATGTATGTAATTGTAAAATAAAATTGTAATGCCATGCATTAGACCACACTTTCTGTAACTTAAGGATTAGCGATGCACCGTTAAAGGCGGGCGGATATATAAATGGGTACTTCGTAAAGTTGAGCTCTATGGTGTAGTTTATTACTTTATTTTATTAAAATGATATAGAAAATTCAATCTTGAAATTTATAATGCACATATTGGTGTATGTTTGTAGTTTTAATGGTTGCAGGTTAAAATCGTTTCACAAAATTGTATTACACATTCGATTTTGTTAGAGCGTTTTCAATTATTTACGTTGATTTGTATTGATTGGAGTTTTGTTACGGCCGCTAGCATTGGCATTACCAAGTTCAGGGAAGTTTTCCTTAAGATCGTGCTGTTTTTGATGACTTTCAAAATCTTGGCTTATCAATACCTGCTTGCATACCGTACACACTTCTAATTTATATGCCTGTTTTCGTTCAGTTGGTGAAAGTTTATTCAGTGTTTGAGAGTGTACCAAATATAATTCCTAGAGTGAGCGACAACATTAAACATAGAATCGAGTATTAATATTTTTTAAGATGTTATGGAATCAAGCAATCCATTAATTTTACCTGTTGTTTATTTATGTCTGGCAAAAGTGCCAATAATTCCGGAAATATGTAGTCAAAACGATCTTTAAGTGCAGCTTGGCAATGTTCATAGTAAGGTTGAGTCTTGTAGATGCCTTCACGAAATTTTTGGGATATGTAACGAAATTCTGCCATAGCTTCAGGCGTGTCTAAGGCATCTTGAAAAAGGGAAACGAGTTGCTACAATTGTAAAATGCATACATTTATTTAAAATATTAAAAGAATATTAGCATAGATATGAACTTTGTGCTATATTACCTGGTTTCTTAATGTCGCATCTGGTGGATGTATGTATGAATGAGTTCGTGTAATACTATATCGGTCTCCAAATGAATTAGTAAATGTTAAGTTATTTGGAGACTTTGCTATAGAATTTACCGTAACGTTGGTTGTTTGAAACCCGGGTGGTGTTTGTTGGGCTTGTCTACTTGATGATGGCATTCCAATGCCAGGTGGCCATTTTATTTGCTCGCTGTTGTCGTCGTCATCATTGCCATTTGCAACAGATAGCATTGGTGGAAATGAGCTATCAAATTTCAGTGAATTATTATTACTAGTATTGTTGTTGTTGCTCTTGGTGTCTTTGACCTTTTCAATCGCCCTTTGTTGTTGGGGGTTGGTATTTTCCATACTTGATTTTTCCTTTTTATCTTTTGGCTTTTTTTCCTTTTTTGTATTAGAGTGACCTTGATCTGTAGCATTTGCATTAGTTTTACCATTTGTTGTTGTTGATTGTTTTTTATTCGTTGCATTTGTGTTTTGTTTAATATTTTTTCCTGAGGGCAAGATCGGTAGTGGGGCCACCTTTGATTTACGACTCTCTACCGCTGCGGCTTGCTTTTGTCCCTTTGCCCAATTATTAGAGAACTCCTGCTGGTTTAATTTTGTTGCTGTTCCGCCACCCAATGAAGGAAAGTCTTGAGTTGTGAGTTTTGGTGCATTTGCTTGCTCTACAGCTTTCCTATTTTTAGCTTCGAGTTCTTCTTTTTGTACGGTTTGCAACTTTTGAAAATTACTCGGATTTGCTACCGACACATAGTCATCGAGAAGCGTTCGATGTTTAGCAGCCACATTTGTTACAGGTATATGAGCTCCAGATGGCAGCATATCTTCATCTAATGGTGTACGTGGTACTGCATTCTTCTTTGATTTTCCTGATGCTGGCAAAGCTGGAAAATCCATAGCATTGGATTTTTTTGATACCGCGCCACTGTTTTGATGTACATTACCAGAGGTTGGTCGATTAGATACATGCAGTACCATACCAGAAGAGCCGCCACTTCCGGCCGAAATATTTCGGGAGTTACGACTGATAGCGCCTGTTGAAACAGCAGGAGCTTTACGCAATACCTTCGATATAGGCGGCGCTGGTTGTTCGTTTTGTGCGCGATTATTACCAACTTCTAAAGAAAAGAAAACATAAAAAGTAAATTATAAATTTTTGTTGCATGGTTTTTTATAATTAATTACCTCCTACACCACTTACACCCAGAGCGGGGAAGTTTTCTTTTGTACGTGCTAGTCCCGATGTACCGGTTCTGAGGCGCATAAATGGTTGAACCAAAGACACGCTGGGGCCACTACTACCGGCCAATGATGGAAAATCTTCCTGATTGTTACCATCAATGGTTATCGAACGCTGCTGAATGCCTTGAGATGTAGAAGGCTCTACTTCAGTCGGGTAGTCATCGGGCCTATTTTAAAAAACAGTTATTAAAATTTGATCGATTACACAGGTCAACAAAAAAAATATAGCCATTTGTAAGTGTAGTCGTAGTATTTGGTACCCTGATAGAAACCTAATTCTTACTTCTTTAATGCTACGTAAAGTTTTCGATATAGGGGCCAAAATCCCTTTTTTTCTGCCTTTCCTATTAGCACAGTTTTGATGTGACTAAAAGACATTAGATGTAACTGTGCAACTTTACTTACACTCGTGAGCGAACGTTAGCAATACCACCGTCAGGTACACCGGGTCGCGCTGGTCTCCCTAAAGTTATTTCCAACTGTACAGTGCGTGTTTTTTTCGCCTCTTGTTTATTTAAAGTTTTTCCATGTACACTAGCAAAATGTGCCTTGTAATCAATTTCTGTGCGAAATGCGCCAATAAATTGTTCAGTAGCACAACGTCCTTCCTCACAAAGAAAATGATGTTCACGAAAATGGTTAGCCAATGCATCATAATCCCTTCAAATATACGAAATGTGTAATTTATATAGAATTTTGTGGGTATCGATATATTAAAAAAAAAACGCACCTGTAGAAGTCATTGGACTCATCATCACAAAAATGACAGAAGTAATGATCACGTCGTTTATGACGGAATAGTTCATCACGATCTAAATATCGTTTTTTACAAAATTCACAAAGTGGATGACCACGGTGTGAACGATTGTCACGATCTCCTTTTGTACGATGTAACCCTAAGTCCGCTTGTGTGTAACAACGGCGCTCGAAAGTAAATATTTTTAAATGTTCTATACAAAGGTCACAATAATACAAATCGTGCTCTTTACGCACATGATATTCAAGATCAGAGAATCTCCGAAAGGGTGGTACATTACATCTGCAAATATGTACATAAATCGATCTTATTTGGAGTTCGATTGGTATGACAATTTTGACTTACTTCGGGCACGGATGGTCCAATAAATTGAAAAAGGCTTGCTGTATTTTAGCTGAATAAAAACCGATTTTATATTTCTTGCTATAATAACCTGAGCGATTCTTGGTTTCAAGTTCTCGATAAGGCAGTTTGTCGCACGTAAAAATAACCTGTAATTTAGAAAATAATGCGTTATTAATAATTTGTATCGATATTGTTTAAAATATCTTGAAATTGTGCCTCACCTTAGACAAAACCTGCCGACAAATCGGACATTCGTTCTGTTCGCAAAGGACACGCAAACGGGTAGAGCATTCAAAGCAAATCGCATGATCACATTCCCCAATCGAATAAATCTCAACTTCCTTGCAACAGAGCACACAAGCATCCACATCGTCACTTGAAGATTGCTTGCTGCTGGATCGTTCAATAGTTGCTTTCTTATTTTCGCTCATTTTTTTGTCAATAAAGTAAATCAACAGCTGCTTAATTAGAACGAAGGGCAAGTTATAGCACACTAATATAAATATGTATGTTCTATTAGAGAGTTATTTTTTGCGATGGCAGTGCTAACTATACGGTTGTTTCAAATCAATTATAATATTCAAGTTGAAAAGGATCTTATATACTTTTATTCCTTGAACTAATTGCGAATATTTGTAAATTTCACAATTAAATTGGTATGAAATACGTAGCAGAATCACGGTGAGATAAGGATTTTTTACTTTACAAATTGACAGCGTGGATGACAGTTCCAAACAATATGGATCACAGACGGGCGAAACCATCGATGAACTATCGAAAAATATCGACGTTATGATCCGTAATGACTATGAACACACTTGGCTGATTTCCTAAGCATCAGTTTGTAAGCGAAAGTCGCGTTGATGCATTGTCATGATGATTTTGCATTACATTGCATAAATCATGATTTTCTTTAAGAACGGAACTTGTCACTTGTTTATTTTCCCTAATACAAGGAGAAAACTGCTAAGCCATGCCAAAAAATGTCTGGATAGGTAACAATAACCCTAAAAATTAATAATTTGATTTTGATTTATATGGATTCGCAACTATATTGACTGTTGCATGTAGAGATCATGATATATTTTGAAAAAATTGGTGATCGGTCATAATCTTGTCGAAAGAAAATCTTAATTTGTTGTAATCACATTACCCTGTGAGAAAAGAGTGGCACGTGGAAGAACATAACCGTGGCGGTAGCCACGGCTATGGCAACCACCCGGAGTTGGAATGGCGTAGCCCAGGGTTATTTTTTGAAGCGCGGCCGAAGTCCGCCTACGCGGTAAGGTTTTCTGCACATAAAAAACATGGATCGGGCCCCTAAACCCGGGCCATTTTTCGGTTTTTCGCAAATATTTTCCAAAATAATGAAAATATTGGTTGAGCGGAGTTATATTCATGCTCCTGGGACGGAAACGCGTCTTTTGATACCTCTCCCGACATTTTTGGACGCGTATTAGCGCTCGGTACCCCACGTAAACGATTACCTTTATTTAATTCAATTGGCATATCATTGGATGTTCAATTCATAGTTTTTAGTTGCGACAGCGCTGATTTTGTTCGATCTTTTGATTGGAAGGCTTTGCCGAGTATGCAGCAAATGTGCGCCATGGAATTTACAATATTGTCGGCGGCTGATTCCAATTGGAATTGGCGCACGGCTTTCGTTCGGGGGTTAAAATCAACAACAACAAAACACTATGGCAAGTTCAAAAGTGACATTCACTTTTCTTTTGCAATTTAGTAGAAGTATACACGTGTGTGAAAGTTTACCAATAAAGTCGGCATATAACAAATTAAAACCAACACAAAATACAATTCATACAGCTACTTTACAAAAGCGTTTACTCTCACGGTCAGCAGAACTATTAAAAATTTCTACAAAGAATTTAAAAGAGCCAAGCAAAATGCCGGGGTATACAATTGTGGAAAAGGGTACTCCAAATTCTACAAATTACAGCATCTATTTAAGTAAGTACAAATACAAGTTACCAGACCCTTGTTGAGTGATTGTGATGTAATAGCGGCATTAAACAACTAGATAAGACTATCTATCGAAGAAGATTCTACGTATATATGTATGTCCATAGATAAGTTCGCACAGTAGCTCATTTGCCAAATCCATTCAGGCTATAAAGAACGGACTTTGTTCCTTTCATTTTAACTATTCATTAAATTTTCGTTTCTAAGAGAATGGAGCTGGAACTATCGTTTCCCCATTGCATGACATTCCACTATATGCTGATGAAAAGAAGACTATTCTTAATATGGTAGTAGAAATTCCCCGTTGGACTAATGCTAAAATGGAGGTAAGAGTTTCTTAACACTAAATGATTATTTTGTATGTTATATTCAACTTTGTTTTATTGTAAATATAGATAAGTACAAACACCGCATTAAATCCCATTAAGCAGGACGTTAAGAAGGGTAAATTACGCTTCGTAGCGAACTGTTTTCCACATAAAGGTTACATTTGGAATTATGGTGCATTCCCACAAACTTGGGAAAATCCTGGACATATCGAACCATCAACTGGTTGTAAGGGTGATAACGATCCAATTGATGTATTAGAAATTGGTTATCGTGTTGCAAAGCGTGGTGAAGTATTGCAAGTCAAAGTACTTGGTACAGTAGCGCTAATAGATGAGGGTGAAACAGATTGGAAGATAATAACCATCGATGTGAATGATCCGTTGGCTGAAAAAATGAATGATATTGGAGATGTTGATAAATATTTTCCTGGACTCTTGCGTGCCACCGTTGAGTGGTTCAAGGTAAATGTGCTCCTCAACAATTGTAGTTGAGATTAACTTCCGGAGTGTTACTCCAGTCTTAGTTGCTTGGTCATACGTAAGTTTATTTGCTGAAAGATTTACTTAAAAATTTCTGTTTGCTTAGATTTACAAAATTCCGGATGGAAAACCAGAAAATAAATTTGCTTTTAATGGTGATGCGAAATGTGCTGCCTTTGCTTCAAATATTATAGAAGAGACAAATAAATTTTGGCAAGGATTAATTACAAAGGAATTGGATGGTGGTGAAATTTCAA
The DNA here is from genome assembly GCA_951509765.1 of Sphenella marginata. Taxonomy (NCBI): domain Eukaryota; kingdom Metazoa; phylum Arthropoda; class Insecta; order Diptera; family Tephritidae; genus Sphenella; species Sphenella marginata. The sequence goes on from OX608083.1 coordinate 9,840,271, forward strand.
TGTAAGTATGCTTTGGCTTTTAAGGGACTTTGCCTAACTGCTTTAAATTACTAGGCAGAGGGCTTATTAAGAACTTTGTCAATATTTATTTATCTCTGGTTTTCTTTTTCCACCTGTAGCACAAACACTTCAAATGCAGATACACCTGGTTTCATTAAGCCTGAAGAAGCCGAACAAACATTCGCTTCAGCACCAGATGGTGGTGAACCCGAAGAAATGACTGATACAGGTATGTGTTACACTAAAAACCACTTGTAAATTTTGCACTATCGCTTGTATAAACACACAACGGTCCTACGTTGAGAAAAAAATTGCACCTTTACTAACTTTTTTGGATTGTTAAATTAACGCATTTACTTATTTTCCTAAACCCTACTTTGGTGTATGTGTATATATGTATATAGGAACTTAGACTGAATTTTGTATCTAATTAGCTGTATTTGTATAATGTGACTTGTATGCCAAATTTTTAGTTGTAAAGTGTATATGGTAAATAAATTAAGATTTCGGAAATGAAAATATACATTTGTAATCTTTTCTTTACAGTCGATAGATGGCATTTCGTGCACTTGAAGTAATATGGCAAAGTTTTTAAAACAGTCTGTTAAACGGCAGGTGCTGGTATATATTTGCCTTTAAATATAATTTTAACATCTAAAACATGAAACCATTAAAAATGATAGAATATATATGCATATGTAAATCTCTGTAACTCAAAATGTAACGATATTTACAATAAATATGTTTGCAGTGAATTCTGTATGTCTTGTATCTATATACTATCGACGACTATTAATAGTAAGATAGTTATAATTTGTTCGATACTGAGTTTTTTTGTAAGCCATTCAGAGCCAGTATTTGTCTACAGGGAGTATTTACCTCAACTCCACAACTTTCATATTTAACCCTTTCCTATTACTTTATTTCTCTGTAGCAGTGCCCTGAAATATTTCTTGGCAGGCACAGTGGTAAATTACATACCATATTTTTTACAATTCCGACTCTTGGACTCTCTCTTTGACTTTTGAAATATGTGTCAGAAATAAGAAAATAAATAAAAGGCATAACTTTGTAGTATCCGAGTAGAATAGACGTTTTAATATTTATATATATATTACGGATCTTTACAATTACTAGTCTAATTCTTTCTTTATTCAAAAGTATATATATACATACATTGAAACTAGGAGTGGGATTTTTGAAATTGGAAAATTGTATTTACCCGAATAGTCATATGCCTAATTGAAACGTGAAACGATATTAAGAATTGGTAAGAAATCTATGAATATTTCGGAATATTCGCACAAATTTATTATTTTATAAAAATCCCATGATTATAATGGCGAATAAGTCTTGCAAACCAGAATAGTATATTGCTAATGGTTTCTGCCTAATGAAAACCAACCATAATTAAATCGATCTATTTATCGTTCTTAGGGATGTTTGTTATCGACTTTCTAATTGGCTGAATATCGATATATTAAGTTCTGTTATAGTTGCTACCCATTGATTTTGACTTTTATTATTGATCTGTGCGGTGAATAAATTTAAATTTGTTTCCTTATCAAAACAGATTTGTTGCTAATAAATTGTTTAATATATAAAAGGCGGACAAGTGTAAAGGCGATTTCTATGTAAGTTAATTAAAATTAAAGTAGAAGGTTGGGCTATCAGTTTCAATTGGAAAGTAGGTGTGCATGTATGTTGGTAGGAGCATCGGCTCTGGTAAACGTCATACAAGTGATAAGGGGTGGAAAGCGATAAGGACACCAACAATGCTGTGCATTTGTTTGAATTCGAAGAAAGTGGGCGCCGCTTCTAATGACTCACATAGGCAAATTCTGGCTTCTTATACTATATATTAGTAACACCACAGAGATACTCCTTGGTTGATTTCAAATAAAGGATACGAAATTCGGCCACGAGAGTGATGATTCTGAAGACATTTGTGAATCATTAAATTCATTTAGCACTTAAAGTAAAATCTTATGTTTATGGTTGAAAATTACTACTGACCCCATTCCAGTATTTCTGTTAGAGGACATTAATGAGAATACACTTTCGGAAATATATATTTGAAATTCTTTACTGTGCCATGCCTAGACCTAGCCATCGCTCTTATTCCTATACAATAGAATGCTTAACTTTTATGATTTGTTTTTAGACAATGACTTCTACTGAATTACGTGAAGCTATCGACCATTGGCTAAGATGGGATAAAAACCAGAAAACTCTTAATGAAATTCAAGCATTTAAAGATTCTGGTGATTGGAAAAAATTGGATGAGCTTTTAAGTACACGCTTAGCATTTGGTACCGCCGGTCTACGTGGTAAAATGCGAGCTGGATTTAACGGTATGAACGATCTTGTCATAGCACAAACAGCTCAAGGTCTATCTGCCTATATGGCATCTCAGTTTAATGCTGACGAACGAAAAACACGGGGATTTGTTTTTGGCTACGATGGACGTCATAATAGCAAACGATTTGCTGAACTCTCAGCAAATATTTTCTTACGTGCTGGTTTTAAGGTTTATCTCTATAGAAGACTGGTAGCAACGCCAATAGTGCCATTTACAATACGTCATTTCCATTGTTTAGGTGGTGTAATGGTCACCGCATCGCATAATCCGAAAGATGATAATGGTTATAAAGTATATTGGAGTAATGGTGCACAAATTATAACGCCACATGATAAAAACATACAAAAGGAAATACTCAAAAATTTAGAACCATGGGCAGGTAGTTGGGATACAGCAGATTTATATGAATCGAAACTCCTTCTTGATCCTAAAGAAGCTATAGATGCTTATGTTGTTAAATTACGAGAGACGGTACCCGAATCCATAATTGAAGTGAATAGTCAAAGTAATTTGCGTGTCGTTTATAGTGCTATGCATGGTGTGGGGTATCCTTTTATTAAAGACACATTTGCAGCTATAAAATTAAATCCAGTGATTGCTGTAGAGGAGCAAATGAATGCTGATCCAGAATTTCCAACTGTAGTATTTCCAAATCCGGAAGAAGGAAAAAGCGCCTTAGAGTTGTCAATAAAAAAAGCAGATAGCACTGGCTGTAAAATAATTTTGGCTAATGATCCGGACGCTGATCGTTTGGCTTTAGCCACCAAAAATTCAACTACAGGTAAATGGAAGGTGAGCAAACAGATTTAGAAAACAGTTAAAAGGAAAATAATATTTATATACCTTGGTATTACTACAGGTGTATACGGGAAATGAAATCGGCGTACTCCTTGGCTGGTGGGCAATTTATGTTCACAAGCAACTACATCCGGAAGCGGGTGGGAACCTTTCAAATTGTTATATGCTGGCCAGTACAGTAAGCTCGAAAATATTACGAGCGTTTGCACAAAAGGAAGGTTTCCATTTTATTGAAACCCTAACCGGATTCAAGTGGATGGGAAATGAAACCGAAAAACTTTTGAGTGCAGGAAAAACGGTGCTATTTGCTTTCGAAGAAGCAATCGGCTTTATGTTTTCTACAAATGTATTGGATAAGGATGGTATTAGTGCAGCATGTCATTTGACTTCTTTGGCTTGTTATCTTCAAGCTAAAGAGCATATTACATTAGATGAAAAATTGTACAACATCTATAAGGAATATGGTTTTCATTTTAATAATTCATCGTACTTTTTTTGTTACGAAGCGAAAATTATTAAAAAAATTTTCGAACGTTTACGTAATTTCGCAGGCGAGTCAAAATCATATCCCAAATCAATACTGCAGGGCCAATATAGAATTAAGAACATACGCGATCTGACGAATGGTGAGTTTTTGAAGATGACTATAGCGAATAAATTAATTGATTCACGTTGCTTATTGTTTTTAGGTGTCGACACTTCACAACCTGATGGCAAGGCCATATTACCTGTTAGTGCAAGTAGCGAAATGATTACATTTACCTTCGACAACGGCTTGGTTGTGACTTTGCGTACAAGCGGTACCGAACCAAAAATTAAATACTACGCTGAAATGTGCGCTCAGCCAGGACAGGTGGATTTTGATGGTCTAATTAAGACAACAAATAAGATGGTTGCAGCTATTATTGAAGAATTTTTACAACCAAATGAGAATAATCTAACACCGAAATCGGATTGATTGTTTAGTAGATATATTTAGGTAATTTGTTAAGGAATTCATTTAATGCACTAATTTGACGATATTTTAAAGATTGGTTTGATATACTACATACATATTGCCTATGTATAAATGTTAAATGCTGTTCCTTTTTGTTCCTTTCGTTTCAAAATGTGATTAAAGCCACACATGCCAAAGTTTGGCTCGACATATGGAATGAGGCAACAATAAATCTATATACCAATGTTAAAAAAAGAGCGTCGTATTTTTACTACTTTTTCAAGGCGCCTGCTATGCCCAGCGGTGTGTCGTGGAGTTCTTTCTTTTATACCCAGTGAATAAGGTCTGAAATCGTATATCCTTACCATTTTCTAAAGACTTATCCTCCTTTTATAAGTTCTAATCTTTTAGCTATTATCTACATACATATATAGCCTGCATCAACAAAATACACTGAGCTATCATCAGTTATTAGCGCTCAACCCGTTTAGATTTTTGCCATTGTGTCATAACACGTTTATCACACCTTTGCGATAACGGACCCCCAAAAATACAATCAAAATCTTGAATATTTGTTTTTGTTTATTGGTAGAAAAAAGGAGTTGACAAGCCATTGTAACGCAATATAAGTAGCTTTATGCGAAAATAAAGATAAATAAATACTATTTGTTGTTAAGAAATATTCTTAAAAAAAGGTCGGTGGCAAAGCGTACACACCAGTAATACAGGCGCACATTTGTGAATATGAAAATTTTAGCGAGTATATAACAATTAGCCATACAATATGTTAGCGGGTACATACAAGCACATAAGGGTGGGGCGAAATAAAAAAACATTGCTTAGGAATGAGATTTGTTGGTCAACTGTCTACAAATACCTCAAGCCTTCAACTTAGGTACATATTATGACCGCCATAAACTATCACTGGTTTTTTTAAATTTGAAGGCTATTGGCCACTGCTTGTAATAGACATTTGTATCTCAGTGAGCACCTCAAGAGGTACAATAAATGTTTTTAATTTTTTTATAGACCATAAATTTCACTCCTAAACTATTTTTTTTGTCGCAACACACTAATATGTAAGTAGTACACCAAATATACTCTTATCTACTATATTAATACTAATAATAAATTATTTATTTTACATATAATTTTGCGAAAAATGCATTCTAAAACAATAATAGCTTCTTAAATTAAAAGTCATTAGCTAGAAAATAAGGAGGAAAATTCGTACTATAAATATATGTATATAAACTGGCTATATTCATGCAATATAGCTTATTAATTACAATTATTTTTATAGCATTCTCGCAATAGTCGAACTGAAGTCGCGTTTAAATATATTTATCGCTTGAATTTTTTTTATATTACAAACATTGGATCAAAATTATTTCAACTACAGGTTAGGCCAAATGAGATTCTATAAAAAAATTAAAATTATGCACATATTTTAATGGTAGATGCAATTTTTTTTTTATCATTTAAATATACATGTATGCATGTATTTGTAATATATTTTATTAAAATTTTTCAATTAGTAAATTGTATTTTGTTGATATATTTTGATACTTCAATTAATTCATGAAAAATATGAATTAGCATATGAGCATACATACAAATATGTAAAAATAAAATTTGTATCATTATATCTTTGTATGAATACATTTATGTATGTATATAGCTGCATCTTAATGTATGTATTTGTGTATGTATAAAATCTCATCTAAAACTGGCAGTTCAGTCAGTCTCAAAAATATGGATTACATTTATTTGTCAGCATTTCCTGTTAGTATGTTGTTGTTCTTCTTATTTAGTGAGTTATAAATGCTATAGTTTTCTTTTTTTGTGCAATTCGAGTTGGTGAAGAAAGTTTTTTTTAGATACATATCTAAATGCAACATTTGCTTGATAAGTATTAAGTTGATTTATATCAACTCATAGAGAACATTATACATATATAAGGAAACATGTGTTGTAAGCGATTTGCCTCTAGAATTAATTTTTTTCACGTGGGTTATACCATGCCAAATAGAGAAAGTGAAGCTTTTCAATTATTCCCCTTTGGCATTATGGTGAAAAAAATTTGCCACAATTCATCCAAAGCATCCAGTACTTGTTCCATATGGAGTAACCCATTTAGTTCAATTTATTATTTGACAGTGTACTATTATTTATGTTTATGTAAATAGTAACAAATTTAAAAACTTACATCTACATTTTACTCCTACGTATTAAATCTTAGCTGCCATATTAGTTCTATTCAAGTTGAAGATGTTTCGCCCTGCAACTTTAGTAGACTTAATGTAAAAAGTACGTGCATATACTGGGGGCATAAAGGGAAAAAATGCATAGTTACTAGATGTCACAGTTTATAAACGTATCCTTAAAAAATACTGAAGAGCAACATTAAAAAAAAAAATGCAAAGCTGTGTTTTAAAATTAGGCTCTTTCAAATTTCAGTTATGCATTTAGAACTAATCTTATTACTAGAGATTCCATTAAGAATACTATTTTTAAAATCGCTTATCGCTCACAAAGAAGCTTATGTTCTCGTATCTTATAATTAATAATAGAATGTTTGCATTGCTTGTATTTGGCTGTTCGGTAACTTGTTAGGTTTTAAGTACAGCATTTGATATTCAATTATGTGATATGTGTGCGTGTCAGTTTGAGTAGGATACACTGGGAATTCTGAGCATTTGGTTCAGTTCTTTTAATTTGTTTAGTCATAGATAATGAATAGCACCAAATCTTGGCTTTAAAAGTGGTATATATAGGTCAGAGATTCGATAGTTGATGTGCCTATACGAACACATGCAGATATGAAGATTGCGTTACATTGCTATGAGTAGGTGTTGGTGTCATGTTTGTCGTCGCCGACGTTTGTTGTCATACAGATGTTTCTGAATTTAATTTCAATACAAATTTATTGCTTTTTGGATCCACAACCTCTTCGGCGATATTAAAATGAGGCAATTTATGTATGGACACCAACAGCGATACATCGTTTTGTATCAATTGGAAGGTGCTTTCATTTGCTATAGGACGCGATACAAGTTCATCACATATCAATGACCATGATTGTACCCAACGTCGTTCCTTTTCGCTTTGCATCACTGGTGCTTCTGTAAGATATGGTTCGAGGAATGCACGCGGTGATAAATCATGTTTAAGGCAATGCGCCAAATGTTTTAATATACTTTCGAAGGTGTGTCGCGGTTGTTGTCGTGTCACACGTAAATATTTTTGTAAAGCACGTGCCATTGATGGAAATACCGCTTGTGCAGCTTCTTGTGGATCGAGTGGTACCGCTGGTGCAGGTTCATTATGTATACGTTTTATGTGTGTAAAAGCTTCTTCGGCAGCAGTAATTAGACGAGCGCGTCGCTTTTTCACACGACGCTCATATTCGTGTTCTTCATAGAAACGTTCATTGTGCGATGAATCACGTCGTCTAGCGTTTGCAGCCAATACAGCACGACTCTGACTCTGTTGTTGTGCATTATTAACACCATCTACTTCATAATATTTGAAACTGGTGGATATTTTATTACGCTGAGATTTCGAAATCGGTATACGTTCTAAATATGGGTTAAAAATTGAAAAATCCACGTAGTAACGTTGTAGAACCCAAACAGCGGCACGTTGTATACTCAATTGCCCTATCATATACGAACGGGAAACACCATCAGGTGAACGTATAATTTTAACATAATACAATGGTTGTTGATGGCGTAATTCGAGTAAAACTACAGCAATATAATGTATAAAAAGTAAAGTATCAACTAGATTTGTTGCATAGGCAACAAGTGATTTGTAATTAACAGCATCACCACCAGTCTCCACTACCACTTTGGCGCCATTAGTTACCTATAACGAAAGACCATGATATTATTGTTTATATTAAAAAAAATAATAATAATAATTGTGTAGTTAACTCACTTGCACCATATAGAACAACCAATAAGCAAATGTACAAATGGTAACAAGCAACAGCACAATGGCACGATAGAGGAATATTCTTGGCATTGTTGCAGCTGAACGACGCATAAATAACGCCCACAATCCGATTGCCAGCAAAATTAGACGCGCAGTTAGCGACACCAATAGTCCCTTGCATTCACTGCTGCATGCCAGAAGTTGTGTGCGCACCGTTTGTGTGAGTTCAGCATGGTCGAAGGCCGAGGGAAAGAATCCCATACGTGGCATTACCACCATAGCAACTGGTGAAAAGAACGATACAAATCCGAGCAAAAGTGAAAATGCTGACTCTAACCGTCGCCGACATGCGAATCCAAAACTTGTATCATTTTCACGATGCCAAGCATTATTTATGTCCTCCATAGAGATACTTTGCTCTGATGTATTCCCCGTGACTGCAGTTGTATTTTCACCCCAGTTTTCGTCTTGTGGCAATATTTGCACTTCGATTATTTCCTGTCCATCACGATTTTCTTCACCTGAAAAAAATTTGATTGAAAACCATGGATAAGCTTAAGCCAGTATGTTATTTACCTGTCATATTGACGCTAGTTTGGAATGGTGCCATTTCGTTGTTGCGTTGGTGTTTACTACTTGATTTTGAATGGCCGCTACGATGTGAGTGTCGCGTTCGATCACGGTGATAGCCGTTGTTTACTGTGCCTCCGCCGCTACTGATATTGGCTAAACCACCGCCTCCAGTGGTGGCGGTATTGTTATTGTTGTGACTACGTGAACGTCTAGATCGTCCGCTGTGTTCTGACTTTACAGATTCGTTTTCCATTGCAAACACCGCCAACGCTGCGGCCTCCAAATCACACGCCCACTAGTGTGCGTGTATTAGCACCCAAATGGGCCTTTTATGAATCAATTTTGCGAAAATATGTGTTTGGTTGTACTTTCCAATTAAGCGCAAATTAATATTCGTTTGCAATCATTGAATACATGAAAAGATTTTATTCGGGTGAAGTGTAGGGAAAATTGCAGACTTTTCCGTCTACACTTTCGTTGTACACTAAAAATGTTAAATGAAAAATTCCAATTGCCAATAAAATGAGATTTAACTAAGTTTCTGCATTTTAAATGTTTCCAGAACTATTTTTTAAACTACATAATTCACTTTTCACTTAATTGCACTCGATTTGGATGTAATTAAAGCTAAACAATTGGAAAGAAGTTGAAAAATGCCATTAAAATGAAAAGTCGGAAAACACTCCTATTTTTCGGTCAACTGCGTTCTCTTTCATCCCGGAGCCGCGCTGCATTTTTGTGGTCTTCTTTAAACTTTTCTTAGAACGTTGCCCTCTACCAACAAAATGATGATAATTCCTGTAACATTTGCATTAATTGTTTTCATCACAATTATCACAAAGCCTAAAATATGCTGATAGAAAGTGGCGACACTGTTGATAGTCGATTGATATGTCATATGACAGTCTTAACTTTCTCTAGGTAATTCTTTACGACCGCACGTAACTGATAATACACATCCAAAAATATCGGGAGAGGTATCAAAAGACGCGTTTTGACCTCTGTAACAAGAATCCAAATCCGGAAAACCAATATTTTCAGTAGTTTGCGGGATATTTGCAATCAAAGTTCAGAATTTTCTATCATTTTCATGTGGTTGTTGTAATCACACTACCCTGTGAGAAAAAAGTGGCACGCGGAAGGACATCACCGTGGCGGTAGCCACGGTTTTGGCAACCACCTGGAGTTGGAATGGCGTAGCCCAGGGTTATTTTTTGAAGCGCGGCCAAAGGCCGCCAATGCAGAAAGGTGTTCTGCACATAAAAAACATGGATCGGACCCCTATATCAGGATTTGACCTGGGTCATTTTTTGGTTTTTTGTTAATAACTTTTCACTGAACTAAAATATTTCTTTTCCGGATTCGGATTCTTGTTACAGAGGTCAAAACGCGTATTTTGATACCTCTCCCGATATTTTTGGACGTGTATTAGCAGTTACGTGCGGTCGTAAAGAATTACCTTTCTCTAAGTTTAAGTTTATGCGAATTTCGAATTTTTACATATTTCTTCTAGTTTGCTAAAGTCACTGTGAATTGGTGATGGGCTTTGGACCTGAGACTCAGATTTTCGGTAGTAAGACAACAGAACTGTGATAAAAGGTTTCTAGGTGCAAAATCGTATAAGCCATTATCCTAACCTTAGATCTGAGTATCAGGTAAGCTGTCACCGATCACTTAAATATCCGGGTGTGTTTGTGTACATCAGGATTGTCCGGTAGGTATTGTGGAACGTAAAAAAAGATGAATGACGTGCAGAAGTAGTGGATAAAAACGCACAGCGCCATCTATAACATTTTGGCATTTAGGTGGTTTGTGTGCTAGATTGTGTGCTGCCAGATAGCGAAAGGATTTTTAAAAATTTGAAATTTTTGAAAATTGTATACTTATTTTTTTGGCGATTTCTGTATTTCCATGAGTGAACGTTCGACTATGTACTACGACGATTTGTTTCTTTCGCCTAAGCTATTTTTGTCGTTACATGATGGGACTCGCACAGTTGCTTTTTGCCTCAAAGTTTTAGGCAGAAAAGATTTGACATCGGTTGGTCGCCATCCATAAAAGTTTCAATACCACAGTGCTATTTTCCGGTTAAGAAAAGTTTTAGGTCACGTTTGTTCATTCAGCAGGTTTAATCGCAATGTGTTAGCTGCGCAATAAATTTTTGTTTGGCTTTCTTGTAACAGCAATAAAATAGAATTACGTATTTAAACTCATTGTCCTCAAACAAATCTAAATTTAGAATATTCATTTTAATCACATAAGAATTCCCCAAGTCATAATCATTTGCACACTCAAAAATTATCAGCGAAATGTCGGTGACAGCCACGGTTAGCGGAACTGCCGTTATTGTGGGTGGATGTGTTGACTGTGGGAGATTACAAACATGCAAACACATTGCTTCTGGGTCGCACACACATACACACGTACATACATACATACATATAACAGCTGAGTTTGAATAAATGATAACGATGGATGAGAAGAAAGGGCAAAAAGGCGGAAAACTGCAGCGGAGCTTTGATAATAATATTGGAATAGCCTTAAAAAGTTAACGCCTCAAAATGAGAACCAGATTGAAGAGGAAAATACTAAGTACAACAACAACAATAACACAAATAGCAATAAAGTATGTAGCACAATAGTAATGTAGGTACATACATACATATATCTACAACAACCAAATAGTAGCAACAGCAACAATAAAAACCTATTCCAGCAGCAATTTTAACAACAACAAATAAAACTACATTATAAATAGAGCTAAACTATTGTAAATAATCTCAGCTCAACAAATTTTGAATGAGAACAATAAATTGACCAGCTCGCGTGCATACATTCATACATACATACATATGTACATATCAGAGAAAGACATCAAGCTCCCATGCAAAAAACGCGATTAATCTAGAATGATTCCGGGCTGAGATTTTTCAATCATATTTTTCCGATTTTTAAATCCTTATTCGACCTTATTCCATATGAGTTCGTGGAATTCATGAGCTTTCTCATTTGTTTCTTTTCAATTTTGTCCATGACAGATCCGCACCCAATCTTTTTGGTCTAACCGAAGTCCATAGTAAGCGTGGTCCATTTTACCCATATTTGAGCTGTGATTTGCTTAGAGATTTTCCATCTTAAGCGAGTCCATTATAGGTGGATTACACTGTACTTACATATTTACTTCAATATTTACTATGTATGCTTAGGAAGTCAAAAGCGGCGCGTTGAAGATCTCGATACTTATCTATGTATGTACATACATACATACATATGTGTGTAAGTTGTATTTATGAACCATGCAGTCAAAACAAGTAGTTGTAAGTACCACATGACTAGTAATTTAACTAAAATTCTCATACATGGAAGAGCTCAAGGCTTAGGGGCGAAAAAGGGGAGAAAAACTCCAACCATGATTTGTGCAACTCTGTGCTCTTTTGGCCTAGTTCTATCGTTGTGCAATAATTTCACACGCAAACTGGTTCTCCGACTAGTTTTGTGTTTTACTGTAGTATGTATGTACATATGTATGTACTTGCTTTTTATTGTTGTAAAAAATGCAAAATACAATAGTTAATGACTTACATACACATATATACACACATAGACAAGAAAAAAGCTTGCGAAGCAACATACATAGTATGCATCTACCAGTGACGTATCTAGGGTTCCATTACGTGGGGTGATCCTGTATAGAGTTCTTGCATTTCATTTGAGCATCAACAACAGGCGAGCGAAGGATCTACATATATTTAAAATCTGATGCTATCGCCAATCTATTCAGTGTCAAGAGCATGGGCGGATGCACGGGGTGATTCTCGCGTCCAAAAACGTTTTGCGTCACTTCAATTTGAAATCTGTCAAAATATTAAGTTTTCTCAGTAGAATATTCATTGAATAGAGCGAAAAAACTAAACCATTCCACAAGGGGGTATTTGAACCCGTATACGCTCCCACCGGAAAAGCGCCCATGGTGTGCACATACGTCCGCAGCAGCACAATCATATAAAACGTGTAGTAATTTTTTCACTTTTGTTGTTGTTGTTGTACCAGTCGGTGCCAGTGTCAGCACGACAATGAGTTCCAATGAGCGTAACTAACATTAAACCTACATGTATGTACCTATGTATGTAATGTACATACATGCTATGTATATGGTTTTCATGAGATTTGCCCAACCCCATCACGCATACCGCACTCAGCTCACCCACAACACAAAGTCAACTATTCGTACGTATGTATGTAAGTATGCACCTTTATTGTAAATGCGCTCTCTAAGATTGTTGTTATTTTTTGTTTTTGGCAGTACCAAAGTGATTGCATGATATTTATTTTTTTTGAACAAATTAAAACTACTACAGTGTTGCTGATAATGAGAGAAGTGCATAAGCAGAAACTAACAAGATGACAAGTAAACGAAGAGATGGTGTGGTCGATTCTCTTTTCATGGATCTACTCTAGGATGTGGCATATCGTGAAGGATGTGGTCGATGGTATATTTAGACACTAGGCAAGCTGATAAGTAGACAGATTTTAAGGTAGTTGGTGCAAATTGTGGGAACGTATTTCTATTACCCAGCTTACTCCCCATCCCTAAATAGACGTAACGCCTAAGCAGTATAAACTACTGTTAGGAGATTTTGAAAATATTTTGAGTAGCATGGCATCACTTTGTACTTTGTGTGGTTGGTATTTAATTTGGAGGGGGAAAGAAACACATCCATATATCGACTGCTGAGTGGCAGAACACCCAATTCAAAATATTTAAAAAAAAACCGCCCTATCTCAGAACTTGTTTCAAAAACGTCCTATTTGAAAATTCGATTCAAAAAGGCCCTAGCTCAGCTGAAAATGTATGAAACTTTCGTTCAGATTTTCGTTCTTCAAAAATGTTTTAAAATAGGGTGATCTTCCGCTCAGCAGTCGATATGACATTCGTTATAAGATCTTTTCTGAAATTAAATGGTTTGCACCAACATAATATCTCGTTAGTCTTGTAAAAGTATAATTAATTTAATAGAATTGCTACTAAATATGTACATATGTACATATGTGTGTATGTATTCTTGCAAACAACTGATATGAATGTAATTAAGAGTTAAAAATTGTCTTTCCGTGTTTTCGAATTAATGGAATCTGCCAAGGAGATAAGAGAATCAATGTCAAAAACAATAAATATGCAATAAGAAACACTAACAATAATGAGAGTATATCATTGAATACTATATAAAATTGAAAATGTCATTGTAAACAAGCGTGCTATCAATCACAGCTACGAAAACACCACAATGCACTGCAGCCTGCAAATTTGAAGATTATCAGAAACTCATTTCAGCACGCGCACTCAATAACGTCGCCCAACATTAACAATTTGCTATACAGGGTGCACGTGCATCAACCACAATTTATTTTTGCAAAACCCCCTTTCGCGTATTTTTTTTATTATGGCAGGAATGGTAATTCGCTCCGTCGCTATGCCGTCTCCATTAGCCAGCAAAACAGTTCGTTTGCTTCTTAAATCGCCTGATTTGTTGCTACGAAAACGTGATTTTACTTTGGAACTGCACCTTCGCTAAATTGTCACGTAAAGTTTGATAATTTTTTATTTTTTTGCTTGGGCATACTTCTTTCACTTTTTATTACCCATCTAACTGCCTTTGTTCCTAAAAAAAATGAAATGAAGTTTTTCTTGTTGTTGTGGGCCAGAGCAGTGAAATCACTTGTTGTAAATTACTATTGTTATATTATTGCATACAAACTTCGTACGATTATGAAGTGCAGCAAATGCCGGCACGTTCAGCCACGCCACAAAAATGCCAGGGACCTCGCATAAGTTTACATGCTTAAAGCCCTACAAATGACGATAATTTTCGGAATTTTAAAAAAAGTATCGATAATACTATCGAATTCAAATTATAAATTAAAAACTATACTTTTACTTTGAAATTTTATTGCTAGCTGCAGCTAATACACTACAAAATGTGATACTAGCTCAAAGCTAAGCAATCGAACTTCAAACGTCAAACCTAACCTTACTTTTTGGCGTTACGATCCCTGAGGAGATACCACAAACGAAGAGCGATTCACAAATGTATGTAGATACATAATAGATATAAAGACAAATCAAGCCTTTACCGGCATTTTCCCTCTGCTTCTTCTTTCTTCACTTCTTAGCCAGTATTTGGTTTTACGCTATGCACTTTATGCAATTTTTGAATTTTTTTTCCTCTCTTACGTTTGCTGTTATGTGCCTTCCATGGCATTTTGACAAATTTTTAAAGTTTTATTGACCCGAAAGGTTGTTGTTACAATTCGTTGTGTTTAAATTTATGTGTTCTTTGTTAGTTAAATTTATTTTTGGATTCGTTTTAATGCATTGAGCAAGTTTTTGTGGCATTCGTGTTTTGAGAGCAGCCTTTTATGCAGTGAGCAAAAGTCACTCATACTTTTTTGTATTAATATGTTGTTAGAAGATATTTACAGTTATGAACATAAAAGACAGTTATTAACAGTATTTTTAGTCCGAGGTTGGTAGCTGTAAAATGAAATTGACAGCTGAGGGCTGAGGGCTGATGACACTGCGTGACATTAAGAACCCCTCTCGAAGTATAGGGATGATGTTTTCTATGAAATCGTAGAGTAAGACCTTCGAGTAAGCACCCCAATGTGCTTGTGCCACAACTGTCAAAACGGCAGCACATGGAATCTTACGATACTGTTAATTTTGGAAAGCCTAACGGTGAGTCAGTCCATTGCCTAATTTGTTGGTGGTCGCTTAGCATCAGTCGGTAATTTTGGATTAACGATTAGTCGCTCTTGCCATTTTTATATGGTAGATTTTTCACAATTTTTTTCGTTTACTTTGGAGTTTTTTTTTATGCATTTTTTTTTTTTGGTTTTCATTATTTAAAGAGGTAGACAAGCAACTGTTGTTGCCATTTCCAGTCGTGTGCGTGTATATGTAGCCCACAGTTGTTGTATGTATGACGGTTGTTCTTGTTGTTGACTTTTATGGTTTGCCAAGCTCTCGTTCGTTCGTAACGAAACTGGGTCTGTTGTGATGAAATGTGGACATGTTGTTGCTGCTGCTTTATTTACGGTTATTGTTGTTGATGTTGCTGTGTTTTTGTTCATTTTTGTTATTTGTGTTTGTTGTAGGAATTTTTCGCACATACATATGTTTGCATGCTGAATCACCGTCAAGCAAGCTGGTTGACCATCAGGTAGCTGATGTCGGCTGTTGGCTTTCGGCTATCAAGAGTAATGCGGCAGTGCGAATATATTTAATAAAAAACAGCCGGCGACTTTAACAAGAAAACCAGTCAAGAGAGTCTTTGAGCATAAACCAACAGACCATTTAAGCGATCATTCAATGACCAAATGCATAACAACAGCTGCAACAATAACAACAACAACGGACAACCAATGTAAAGAAATGAGTTCCCCTTGAGGTTGTCAAGAGGTGTGAGTTTACCTGTGGTTCAATTGCACAGTGATTCGGAGTAGGTGGATTTTGTATTTAATTTATTTAACTATTTAAGTATTAAGGGTTTACATAAGCCCTAAGAGGCGGCTGGAGGTACAACAACAATGTATTGAATAAAATTTTTTTTATCTCTAGCTATAATAACTTTTGTTCGCTGTAAGTGTGAGAAGAAGAAAAGATGGACCTATCTAAAACTATACCGAAATTATCAGAACGATGAGCGGGGACAACTGACCCCATCCGAACGATTTTTCCAGAATCGAATTTTTCCATATCAAAATTTTTATAATTTTTACTGCATTTCCTGCAGGGTACATACTTCATTTGATATTGGTATTAGACATTTATTGCTCGTCGTAACTAAAACGTTAATATGCCCGTTGGCCATTTTTTCGCACGCAACTCGGTAAATATTGTTCAACATGTACAAAAATAGTAACAACAAACCCAACCGCATGAACAACAAGCATCACGTACTGAAAACGCATGTGGAAAAAAGTGAGTAATTTTCGTTCATGCATAAGTTGTTGTATTTATTGTTATTTATGTATGTATATACGAGTACTATATCGCTGTTTCGCCTCATTTTTTACAGTTACACGATTTGCTTTTCTCAAACAAATAATAAAATAAATAAAAGAAACCCGAAAAACTTCAAACTAAAAGAAATGCCGCGCTTTGGACTTGTCTCATATTAGCTAACCACGAATGCCGTATAGAGCAATAGGAAGGAGAATGCGGTGGAGGAGGGTAGATGCTATAGATGGTGTAGGGTTGATAGATGTTGTGACCAAGTTAGGATAGTTGATCTCGATAACGTATGTATGTATGTACATATGCAGCTTCACTACGAATGTTGTTTGATCTCTTTGTCGCACCAAAAACGTTGATCTGCGTTGCATACAAATAGTCATACAAATAGACTGGTTTTGCATAAATCACAACTACAAAGCGCCGATGAACAGTAACCAATTGTGAAAAGCAACGTGAGACGTCAGGTGCGAAAACAGCCAACAACGTCCGAATGTAATATTTTTGCCAGCAAATCAGCTGTTGCTAATCCAATCTACATGTATTTGAACATTTACATATGTACATACATATGTATGTATGTATACATACATTAGGGTATGCTGAAAAAATTATTTTTCGATGTGTAAACACTTTTGGGTTCCATGTGAATAATATAAAATAAAACAAAAAAATTTAATAATATTTATTTATTTATTTATTTATGAAAGCTTATATAAAAATAAAATTAATATATAAACTAAAACTAAAGCAGCACTAGCAACAGAGGCTATCGGCTGACAGATGAAGTAAATTAAATGTGTCGTAAAAGATCAGATTCCTTAAGAAAGTTAAAAATCTTAACTACGTTACAATCAGAGGTTTTAATAAGAAAAATAATGGGATCAATATCTTGAAAATGATGACGTCTTATTCGGTTTAAACCCGGGCATGAGGAGATCAAGTGTAAAACGCTGACAGAACCACCACAAAAAGGGCACTGGGCGGGGTCCTTCCCTTGCAGAAGATGGCTATGTGTTATAACCGTATGTCCAATACGTAGGCGAGTGTAAGGTCTTAAGTAATTAGCGGGTATAGATGACGAGTAAAAAGGCTTACTGTGGGTAGAATTGAGGTCCGAATAGTGATGTTTGTAGGTAGACCATTCCGCTTGAATTTTGTCATGTCTTTGGACCTTTATGAGTCGAGTGATATCACTTGGGCAAAAGTATAAAGATGTGGTGGTAGGTGTAGATTTAATACCCTTAGCAGTGGTATCGGCAAAAATGTTACCAGATATACCGGCATGCCCAGGAACCCACATTAAACGAATCTTATTAGGATGTGCGATGATGATGTTACGAATTCCTTTAATAATATGGTTCTCGTTGTTAATGTTGCTAATGGCATCAATTTAATAATATAAAAACAAAAAATGAAATGAAATAAACAAAAAAATAAAAAAAGGAAAAAAAAAATAAATAAAATAAAATAAAAATTAAAATAAAATAAAAAAATAAAATAAAATAATTTAAAAAAGAATAAAATAAAATAAAAGAAGTAAATTAAATTAAATTAAACGAAATGAATTTTAAAGAAAGAATATATTTACATATTTCATTTTGAAACATTTTTACTCAATAATATTAAGTGCCTACTCGACCTTGGAAAAAATACTTGATCAAATGGGGCTGCTCCAACAACAGAATCTTTAAAATGTCCGGCCAAAAGCTAAGGGAAAGTCAGAAGTAAAAAAGTTTTCCTATTTGGCCCATTTCAGCTTTAACCACTTAACGACACTTATTTGGGAAGTTGAATCTAAAATCCAAAATCATAGTTTTTGGTTTCTTTATTTATAAATTATCTCCACTTTCTTGAAAATTTATTTACAACTCACCCTAATGTCCATGTTAACTTACGTATTTACGTTTCCGCTGTTGGAGTGGACAAGTCGTTTTCTCACTCACATCGCATAAGCCACAAGTAATAGGTCATAATGGCTTTACAGTTTACATAACCGATTTGTTATGTTTAGATTTGACATTTCTTACATAAACACAGAACCAATTTTGAAAATACACATATGGGATTCGTACAGTGAAGCTACATAAGTAAGGGATAATTTCAGAACAGGTGCTTCTCAAGCAATAAAACATTAAGCAGTTAGCTCATCGGTCACCTAGATTCCCTGTATATCAAGTGGAATCCTGCATTCATATTGTTCTTGTAAGGTCTGGCATATTAGGACAGACATATGTACCTACCTTAAAGCAGACATATTCTAACACACCCAACGTGGCGGAGTTCTCGTGTGGGGCTTCAACTGATTAAAGGCTAGCCAAAATATTTCCGTTGCATATAAAACAAATTTTATTTATGTAAAATTTTCTGCATCTGCTTGGAAGTGACTAAGAAAAAATACCAGTTTGATAGCTCTATGTTCCATAAAAAAAATGATTAATATTCTCTTGGATGCAAACAAACTTGGGTAAACAAGTCCATGCAAATATTTCCCAAACAAAAATATTTTTCCCATTTCATTGAATTCGTTATGTCTAGACTCTTGAGGCTGGGAACTGCGTAATTTCTCCAACAAAACATGCCCTATCAGCATTGCGCCGTCAGCCATCCGTCAGTTGGATCGTTATGAATGTGAACTTAATTTTCTGTTTTTTTTTCATAAATTTTTGTTGTGGTTTCTTACGCCCAGTAAATGGGAATTGGTCTTATCAGCGTTGTGCCTTGTACGAATGTCGGTGAAGTACTCATTTTGGGGGCGTCATGACATCGTTTTTTCAAGCGATCAATTTGTTAAGACGCATATGATTTGTTTGTGTGTTTCATAAATTGTTTAAAGCGCGTAACATGCATTCAATTTTATGAGCATATGTAGTATGTAGATATGTATGTACAAAGTAGACTTAATTGTTTTCTTTTTTATTATAATTTTCCTTAACCACCCGCGGCTAGACTTTGTTTGTTGTTAGCCTATTTTCTCTTTTTAAGCGGTTACTTTACTATGAGGTTACTATATGGAAGGTATGTATGTGTGTTTTTGTTTTTTTTTCTATTAAATAAAAGCAGTAAAATATATTTACAGAGATTTAAGCTTGTAAATGACTTTTATGTAAATTTGTTTAGCTCTAGTCAAGTGAGCCAATTGAGAGCGTAGTCGTTGATCACACAAATGAGCGGATCCCAAGTAGTGAATACAGTGTAGCAAGTTCATAAATTAAAGTGACAAAAATTAAATAAATTATTGCACTTCATGAGAAAATTGTGGGGGCTCATTCATTTCCTTCGCTTTCATTATTTTCCAATAATTTCCTTCCCTTAATTCCAGAAGCTTGAGCATCGGTTTTATGACTTAATTGTGTCAGTAATGTTTACCGGCTTGATTGATTATTTTCCTGAAAATCCATTTAATGATTAATTATCATTACCTAAATTTTTTTTTTTAAATTATTTAAAAAATAATAAAAAAGAAATCAAGATTTTCAACGATTAGATATTAAAAAAATAATAAAAAAACCGAAAATAATCAACAGTAATCAAATTTTTTTTTTTTTTTTATTGATTTCTTTTGATTATTTTTAATTTTATTTATTTTTTTGATTATTTTTAATAGTCGTTTTGTTATTATTTTTGATTTCTTTTGATTATTTTTAATTTTCTTTTTGTTTTATTTTTTTTTTTGTTGTTTTTTTTTGATTATTTTTAATAGTCGTAAAAAATCATGATTTGTTCAATGCACCGCAGCTCAACTTTTTTTTCTACTTTTAAGATGGTCTAGTTGTAACTTTTATAGTCTTTAAATCTGTCAATTCGGCTTAGAAGAGCCCTCTTTTTCGAAATTTATATTGATATTAACAACAACAACTCGACTTTTATTTTTTACCTTCATTCGCTCCACTGTATGCCATACCAGTTCCTATATCGGTCTTGAGCTGACACTCGTACCAAGTACCAATGTCTCTTCTCCAAAGTGACACAAATCTCAACAGACTCACCTCGGGAAATTTCAGCAACAACAAACACAAAAAAAAAAAAATCAGCTACGGAAAAACGTATACATACAGCTCCACCACCATCTATTTCAAATATGTAGCTGAGCGTGGCTCCAAAAGCGTTGAGTTAATGAGCGCTAACACTTGCGCTCTCCTAAGCTCCAAAGTATGGTGAATATTGTATGTATGTGCTAGTGTACATAACTGTGGCCCAATCTTGCTGTGGTCTCTGTATACGCTTATAAGCTCTGTTTTATTGAATATCATCTACCTTGTCTGGTTACTATTTTGATAGTTCGTGTACTCAATCGTTTGGTGTTGCTCTTTAGGTTTATTTTTTAAGTTTCTTTGCGATCGACTGAAATCATATTCCAAAAACGAACTCATCTACCGGCCTCAACGTTTAGTAATTTGTCAAAGTGCTCTGGAACAGGTTGTGTTTAAGGCGTTGTGTGTGGTTATCGTCGCTGTATGAGTACGTTTTTAGTTCAATTAGTTTAGGATCCTCGCTGTTGCGTTCGTCCCGTTTTTTGCATCGTTAAACGTTTTGTCTTTTCGACATACGCGAGTCAACGGGCAGAAAAAATAAATTAGAATTTCTATTCTAGCAATTAAATAAAAAAAAAATTGTCCTAGCAAACAATAATTCGAGAAGATTTCTTTTATAGAAAAAAGTCGGCCATAATTGGTATACGATTGAAAAGGTGTGTATATGTACTTCGCTTAAAAGCTCGTGAAACAACAGCCAAACCAAATAAGTTAATTTATCCAAGAAAAAAGTGATTAAAAAAAGTTTTTATATTTGAATATTTTTGCAGAAAATCTAAAAATTTTACCACTAATTGGTGTTTATCCGTTTTTGTTTGCAAAAAACTGGTTTTGAAATGAAATGCCATAATTTAGCTTAAATAACAAAATAAATAATAAATTAATAACGCAGAATTCACGGTTTAGTTTTCGAGAAATAAAGTTCGCTACATATGCAACAACAAATAACAATAGCTAACGAAACAAGGTTTGTGAAGATTTTTGTGGAAAGATTGCGAAAACGTCGTTAGCGCAATACTCGCAAAAAGTTGCCAACAAAAACAATACAGCAAACGGAAAATACCGTCATACAAAGGGGACTAACAAAAATTCGGCGAGATAAATATTTTTTTATAATTAAATAAGTTTTTATACTTATTTGGGGCAGAATAAGTTGACTATAGTAAGCTTTTTTTAACCTATTGAACATGAGCTTATCAAGGATGGTTAGTTAATGCTTTCTACAGAAGGTCTGACTACATTTCTTTAAACAAACCTCACAAAAAAAAATTGTGTTCTCTGCTTACTGAGCTAAATTTAAAAAAATTAAAAAACATTTAAAAAAAATTGTTTTGAAAAAAAAAAAACCAAAAAGAAATTGCAAAACGGACAATATTATGATTTTGTTTTCAAAACTCCTTAGCTCAGAACTAGTTCAAAATGCAAATGAGTAGATTCAGTGTTAAACATGTTTGACAAGATTTTTGAAATATTTTTAAAAATTTCTAGTATATCAAAATTTGAAGCCTTTCAAATAGTGTTGAATTTTTTTTCTAACTTCGACTTGTAGACAAATTCGATTATCGATAACACTGCCCGTTCTTTACCTTTATGTACATCCCTAATTCAAGAGCTCTACTATGGTTGTGCTAAATTTAATAATTGCGAAGGGAAGAACAAGACTAAATTTTAATTTTTTGTTCGAATACCTAGTAAGCACAACACGGCATTTTCGCGTTAGAGCAGAAAAAAACAACAAACAACAACAATAACAATAATTCCGAACTCAACCAATTGTACAATAACAGTAACAGATATTTGATATTTAATTAGCAAAACGCTCACCTTTCGTTGTTTGCTGATGCAGAAAAAAATTAAAAAAAAGCTTTTTCCAGTTAAAAATAATTTCAGTTTATACATATGTACCTAATTACACTTGTACATACATACATATGTATGTACATATGTAAATGACGTATTCACACACATACATATGCAGATACATTTGTGCCCATTTTATATGCAAACTTTTTATCAAACAATTAATTGAGAAAAAATTTCGTTTTGATGTTTTTTTGTTTTGAAACTAAAATCATCACCTCCAAAAAACAATTTATAAAATTGCTTTAATTTGCAATTTTTGTAAAGAGCAAATAACATTGATGGCGGTGTTGGTGAATGTAGTAAACCATGTGCCAGTGTTACCAGCTTGTTCAAAAGCAATAACCTTCCAATTTTTAATTTGATTCTGTGCCGGCAAAAAAAATTTAAAAAAATGTTGAACAAAATTGTATTGTGATTCAGTATAACATAGTATTTGCTCTTTGTTAGGAAAAATATCACTCTGTTATCAATTTTACAGACTTTGTCCGAAATGACACTAACCAGTTTCGGGGTAATATCTTCAGTCTCGTCTCTCAAAACTTTCTTAAAAATTTAAGGCGTTGCCAAATGTAGCAACAATAAGTGTGCAAAATAGCCTAGCACATTTTTTTTCCAATCTGGTAGCATTATCATGCAACAAGTGAGCAAATAAAATTATTACAACAAGAGTACTTATTGCTGACTTTATTATTATTGTTGTTGTTTTTGAGTTTGTTGTTTTCATTGCTTTAGTTTAACGTTGATAGTTTGCTGCTCTTGCTATGATTTTTTATTAGTTCTTCACTTTTATGCTATATTGTTGTTGTTGTTAATGAATAAGTCGACTAGTTGGTCGGTTAGTCAGTAGCTTGGGTATTTGGCTAGTTGATCGGCTTAGCTGGTAAGTTGGAGAGCAGCTTACTTACTTACTCGTTCCATCCAACTCAGAGTATTTAATATTTTCTTGTTATCTTTTTTGTTTTTGATTTAAGTATTTTTATTTTTTACATGTTTTTATAGTTTTTGAATTACTTTTAAGCATACATGCATACATATATATATTTAGCATATATGCATATACATATACACAATGTTTATATGTATGCATGTATGTGTTTTGTAAATGTAAAAATGATCTCTCGTTATCGCTATTCGTTTGGTCAACGCTGGATGCCTGACATCACTTGGAGCTCAGCTTGGAATATTTTCAAGTCATTGTTGTTGGCAGTTACTTGCTAGTTGCTTTGTTGCCTTTGTCATTAACTTTGGTGCAGGTTTTTGAGTTGAGTTTTTAGTTCGCGGTTATTCGTATGGTGAGTAAGACGTGTTTTTCGTGCGCTCTATTGCCGTTGTTGTTGTTACCTGTAATAATTTTTTTAAACGAGTTTTTTTTTTTACCTATATTAAACGTTGTTCATTGTTGTTGTTGTGTGGTGCTATTTGGTGGAGCTACGCGAAACGTATGTCTTCTAAGCTAAATAAATAAATTACGGTGAGATTCATTTATTGTGAGGTGTTTTGACGAAGGTGAAAAAAATATTTATTTTTTTTTGGTTTAATGAAAGGATTTCTTTTCAAAGCAAGAAAAATAAACAAACAAAAAATGTCTACAAGTACATTAATTAAATGTGCATATGTATGTCATTGTATTTTCAGAAAAAGAATATAAAAAATTGTGATTGCTTTAAATTGCTGTGAATAAAATAGGAAAAACTGCATGTGCCGATGAGTTTGAAGAGAAAATTTGAAATGCTGGGAAAATTTTGCTAGTTTCTCCTAAGCCAACAGTTTCTGTAAACCAGTTTTTCTGTGTTTTTTTGTTTTTGTTTTGTTTTCGTATTTACGTTTTAATAGAAATGTTGGATATTAGTTTTAAAAAACTTATTTTCTATTTCCATATGATAAAGTTAAAGTAGTGATACCATCCTTTCGATGCCTTTGAAAATTGATGGCCGCCCTCTTTCCGTAACTCAGCTGCAGTCGCCAGAGATTCCCGTCTAAGTATGTCTCCATACAAATTCTTATTTATGACAGGATTCTCATCCAGATGAGGTTGACATGAAGTTTGGTTTCGCTGTTTTCATCAAAAAGCTTGATCTATCTCTTTTTGCTTCACCTCAAAACACAAATTTCCAAATTTCTGGCTTTAAAGAAATCGACCATCTTCCAAGCATTTCAAGTGGAATGAGTTTGTTATAATTTAAGTCCTTTTCCGCATGCAAACGAATTTTTTTAACTTGAAACACAAATATATTTTTGTTTTAAAAACTCCCAAGTGTATACAGAGATGTGTACGTATGTATCTGCAAATATTAATTTCATATTTCTACGAAGACCGTGAAACTTAGCTTGTTTTAACGGAGTCACCATAAAGAGCCAAATACCATCTGTGGAGGTTTTTATTTTTAATAATTTTTTTTTGTTGATTTTTTTGCAATTGGCCACCTGTTGCTAAAACGATTGGATATTGCACACATGCCTACCCAACATTATTTTGCAGTCCAATAAGCACAAGCAATCAAAAACATTCTCCAAGACTTGAGAAATCTTGAAATTCCTGAGTTTTAGCTTGCTTTACCTATTAGTTTCAAAGTTTTTCATTGTTTTAACCCAGTTTTTCAGCATCTGAAAATTTGTGTGAAATATTTCTATAAAGTTTTGATAACCAAGATTAAAAAGTCGTGAATGCTATGATCGGCTTTGAGTTGCTGTTGAGTACTATCATTCGAGTTTTGTAAGAGCTATTTGTTAACAAATGCGTAACGAGGTGATAACAAACAAAATTGTTTACTGGGATTATATTCAGCCCCCCTTTCCGTATACGCATACATGTACATATGTATAGTGATGTGCGTTTGTTGCCTTATTTCGATTGCATATTTTCTTTCTTCCTTTTCAAATTGTAAATTGTTTGCCTATGAGTAGGTAGCTGATGAACGAAATGGCTACCTGCTGACAGTCAATCGAAAACCAATGACAGGCATTCTTTTTCCTAGTCATTGCATTGCACAGGCTATCTAACAATCCCGAAATTTTCTGAAACTGGTTTAACAATATTGGTAGTGGTCCTGGCATTTGGATATTCTTTTTCTGCAACAATTAAGATTTTATGGAGTGCTGCTCTCTGAGTGTTAAAAATTTGGTTAAGTGATCGAATTTCGAATAAACAGATTTTTAATATTTTCTATTTTTGTTTGAAATTGTATTTTTTTTAAATTCATAAGAAAGAAAAATTTAAAAGTTAGCACATTTTTAGTTGATATTTTTAAACAAATTTTAAAATGAATTATTTGGATGAGGACAATTTTGCTGAAGAAAAAAACAAAAATTTAATAATTTTCATAAATATGTAATTTAAAAAAAAATTAAAGAAAAAAATTAAAAAGTTTTCATAAATAAATTAAAGTTAATTTAAATAAAATTAGTTATCAGTAACATACATATGCACACATTTAAAATCCAGAAAATCACGGAATTGTAATCATCCCTACTCTCAACGTAATGACATTCGTATGTACATGAATACCCACATTCACTGTTAACACATAAAAAAAAATTACAACAAGTAGGTATGAAAGTAGTAGGTAGGTAGGAAAGTACGATTTGAAAATGTATAAACGAAGAAAGCAACAAATTATACGCACATGCTTACATACATACATAAATTACTATAAACCGACAAACCCATAGAAATAGGAAAATAAATGTTAAAAGTAAAAAATAAATAAACAACAAAAAAGGAAAAAAAGAAATGTAAAAAAAAACTAAAAAAACTGTATATTAAGTGATAAAGGCGTACTAAAAAATAAATAAATAGAAAAATAAAATAAAAATAGCAGGAACAAAAAACAAATTTTTCGTAACAACTTTTGTGCAAATGGGCTTTTGGCGTAGCCAATTTTAACCTGAAAATCCTGTTACAACAAATTGAGTGGCCCAGCTTCCGTTCATAGTCATTGTTGCTTTTGTATACAAAAGACAAGTGGTACAACGATTTTGTTTTTTTTTATACATACATATGACAGCTAATACACACATACATATGCACTATGTATGTACATATGTATAGTATATGTACTATATATACCATGAACAGTTGCGGATCCAGCATTTTGTTAAAGGGGGACCAATTTTTTTGAATGAAATGTCGGGGACATCTTTATCCACAGTTTTTAAAAAGTATGTCTTTTTTGATTCCGAAGTAGGGTTGGACCCCAAAACAACCCCCGTGGCTCCAACGCTGACCATGAATATGTATGTACTTTGCTATGTATTGGAGTTTTATGAATTCAAATTTTAAACCCTAAAGGCTTAAGGCCAGCTCAAGATAGCAAGTAGGAGCAACCCGTTTCTTCTGAAAAATTGCATATCTCTACGCTTTTTTTTAGTTTGCTTACAATTTGGTGAGCTCTTCTCTCTCACTTGGAAGCTCTTTATTTCAAATTAAGTTCTGTAGTATAGCAAAAAAAGGAACCGGGAAGCTCGATTAAGATTAAGATAAACCCACTTTAGCACATGTCTCGACACACTAATACTCAATTATCTATTAACAAAAACTCATTAGCTCTGTAGAAACTAAATACTTTCGCTTTCAAAAAACAAAAGCCAATTTTAGTTATTTTAAGTTAATAACTTAAGTTGCTTTCTGCTATTTATTCCCTTTAATAGGTATGCAAAGGCATGTACGTACTATGTATGTATGTATATCTTAAGTATGTATATATGTACATACATATTTTAGTTAATAATAGACGACTTCCATATTCAAGCGATAATTTACTCAATCATTTGCCATAACGCCAAACAATGATTTTGTCGACGAATGGCTAGCCAAACAAGCTGGTGACTGACGAGCGACGGCCGATAAAGACACAAAAACCTACAAAACGAACATTGCTTACGGAAGTCGTTGGTTTCATTGTCGTCTGTGACTGCAGTTGGCTGATAGCGGCTATCGCCGTCACTTTAACTGTCAGAGCTATTGCGAATGTTTTGTGTCGAGTCGTTAACTATTGGCTGACGTATAACTTATGTTATTAATATTCAAAGCGTGGTTGTTGTACTTAGATACATAGGTAGAAATATTAAAAGTTAGCAAAGTCGGCAGATATTGTACAGCTTAAAAACTTAATCTTCCTTGTACTCTTTTTTCGCTGACCTGTCCTCATCGTCAGCCTTTTTCCCCATCCCTACTCATCAACTTCTTCGAAAATTGTGTTGTCTTGTAGTTGTTGTTGTAGGCGCAGTTCTTCCTAAGCTATCTCCCTTTTCTCTGATCTTTACTTCTTCTGGCCCACATTGAGCTTTGAAGTCAATCAAAAAAAACCAAAGCTAACCGATCTCTTGGACCTTGATGTAGCAGAATCTTTTTATTTCAGTTGACCCTAATCTAAATAAATGCCATTTAAAATAAAGTTCATGGCCTAATGAATAGCCCTGTTAATGATTTCTGTTAATAAGTTATACATACATATGCATATGTGTATGTACATACATGTGTATATTTGTGAAACATTCCCTCCAAAAAATGCAGATCTTATAGTAAGGGTTAATGTATTAGACCAAAATGCTTACATCAGAGATAGGGTTGAATACTCTCTCTATCCCTCTCTTTCAATGAGATATTCCCTAAAACAAAAAATGTATGTACATAATTTGACTGCCTCTTGGGGTTTTCACATCGACACCCGGTTTTGGCAGTAGACTAAGGGGGTGGGAGAGAATCACCTACCTATTCAAGCCATCCACCGCCATATTTGTAATTTGTTATTCATGCTTACAACATTTTTTTGTTGGGTTTTTATTGAACTAAAATGACTGCGCATGCGCGCACGTCCATCACACAATTGAACACATTAATGTACCCATTGATGTAAGCGAAACTCCATACAGGGTGCACACTTTTGATTTCTTTTCTTATGTCCAAAACTGGTTAAGCAGGTAATACAATAATAAAAATAAAAATAAGTCCAAAAATAACTAATGCTATGATTCAATATTTTGATTTCTTTGCCGCCATTCACCACCATTTGTTTTATAGAAACACACACACCTACAATGTTTTTGTTGTTAGCTTTTTATACATACACATGTACATATTTAGGTTTGTACATATTTTGCAACCATTCTTTCACTTCATTCGCCTTTTAAGTGAACTTTGCTTTCGATTTATTGCACTTTCAAACTTGCCTTTTATTGCTTTTGTATTAAAAGTTGAATTGTTTTTGTTGTGTAGTTGTTCGTGGTTGTTGTTAGGCCTATTGTTTGATGTGTAATGTTTAATTACCATTTTCATTGCATGAAAGTGATATTAATTAAATATTGCGGATGAGGATGCATCATGGCTAAATGTACATATTTTATCTATGTATGAGTGTACATTAGACTGGATCAAATACAGTTTTCTTTACATTTATTTTGATATCATTTTTCAGAATAGCGAAGGTGGACCCTTCCAGAGTAATAAGGATTTTAACATATTTATAGTTAAGGTTCGGCCTCAACCTCATAAAAAGAGAGCCTGTTCTTTCTCTGTTTTTTGAAATTAGGACGGAATCACTACCCGATAGGCGAATTTTCATTCAGCAAGACCAATTACATGGGAATATATCATTCGATCTGATAATCCACCGAGGTAATCCAACTTTTTTAACTCCTACAGAAAAGAGGCACCCTAATATATTTCCATTTATATATGTATATACTAGAAGGACCCGGCAGACGTTGTTCTGCCCAAATTTAGGGAAAAAATCGCACGATAAATAAAAAAGTTTGGAATATTTTAACAAAAGTAAAAGACTACCTTTGTACCAAATTTGAAGAAAATCGCACAATTAATAAAAAAAGTTTAGAATATTTCGGTGCCTGGTCCACTTCCCGGAAAACAGTTAACCTCAAATTTTAACAAAAGTAAAAGTCTACCTTTGTGCCAAATTTGAAGAAAATCGTAGTATAAATAAAATAAATAATAAAACTTTACATAAACACTCTCCGGATTCCTACTGAGCTATCTTGTAAATATGAACAAAATCGGCGTGGTAGCTCCGGAGTCTATAACATACATACATACATACGTACATACATCCTATTTTATATACATATATACATAGATTCAATAAAAACTTGTTTCATACATGAAGACCCATACAAATATTAAACTACATGACCATTTGGCCTTCAAGTCGAAATCATCACATGTTGAGTTGAGTGAATTTTTTGTGTGACCTCTATTTTGTAGCCAATTTGAGGCAGGCAGGCATTTCCCCACTCTCTCCTTTTTTAAAACAATTACAAACTCTTTGAGAGTACATTTACTATCACCCACCTGACTTACGTAGAGGAGAAGACCATGCCAATGTGGATGACTGATCGAATCTTTCAATTATTCGAGACTCTTGTATGAATGTGTGACGAAATTTCAATATGCGCGACACTAACACTTATGACCGTTTGCACACATTTCTTTGTTGGAGGTCAATAACTGTTAATTGCATATACATACATACATATGTACCGCTGTTGATATCCAAGCTTGTACTTTGTTTCTATATTCTTTTACGATTCTTTGTCTTTTCATTGCTACATTGACGTGATAAGAAATGATTGAATGTGAGGTTTGAAACGTCAATAACCTATAAAATTCGGACGATTTGCATTTGATTAACGGACAATGACATTTTTTGTGCACTGAAAGTGTTATAGACAGAGATCGTTAGTATTAGGGACCAATAAATAAAATTTCTCCGAACTTCTGGCAAGTGGGTACTCTTTGTTCAACCTGCTGCTCTCTCGTTGACCAAAAATGGCTTATAACCATGGAGAATTTATTAATTTCTGTATGGACTTTGCACTTTGAAAGCTCAAATATTTATCATTTAGTGATTAAAAGTAGGTTATAGCGATGAGTTTATCTCTGAAAAGCTTTACAATAATATTTTTATTTACAAAAAAAAAAACAATAAAAATTTTTAAGCAAAATGGTGTTAATGAACTGGGTTCAGCTGATAAGAACTACAATCTTTTGGCGATAATTTTACATCATTGCAACCGACCAAAATTGCAATCTCAAATTCAGTAACCGTAACTATTGTGACTTCTGTCATAAATTAAACATTTAATTGTGATTATTTTACTTGCGTCATGTACACTTTCTGAAGTTTGACAGTTTGCTTCTTAAAAAAATAAAAAATTTTATTTAAAATTTTATTTTTGACATGTGTTTAGCTTTGTATTTTTTTTTTTTCACTTTCAAAATCAAAACATAAATAAAAATAAATTTTTTTTTACTAATCTCTTAATTTTTATTTGCCGTCTTAAAATCTACTCATTAAACTTTCATAAAATTAATCTCAATTACGCTCGTAAATATATAAAATTGAATTGCTTCTAAATATAAAATTTTGCTTTAACAATAAGCAATGCCAACAACGTAGCAAATTTACATTTATTTGCATTCATTCATTCATCCATATGTGCATTCAAGCATTTAAGCTTAGCTCGTTGCATCTTTTCATTGAACGTTGTTTGCTTGATAGAAATGACTTCTTAATACACTGTTGCGCATACGCTTTCAAGTTAGTTCCAAGCACAAATTCAATCTAATCAAAGCGTATAATAAACGTGCCTTGTAACAAACATTACCAAGTCAGATTGATATATACATTTACAACTATCTATTTACCTACATATGTTAGAAGATCAACATTGTTGTTCGACATAGTAGCCTCGTCTCAGTCAATCACAGTTCAAATGTCAGTTAAAATGTCATCAATTGATAATCGCTCAGCGCAAGCAAATAGAATGCGCTCTTTCTAAGTATTCTAAGCAAGTATTGAATACCAAATTTCAGGTCCTCCATCCTATAGAAAAAGGTGCTGAGTTTTTTCAGAATTTTTTATCTTTTGCATTGATGATTTTAAGCTAAGTAATTCGAAAGAAGTTCCTTTGGTAGTTTTGGAACTATCTATAAAATAAATCTTTTAACTGAAGTAGTTTACTAGATGAACTTAAGTTCTCTATGACAACTTTGCAAGTGAAAATTCATTGAAGTTATTTCAAAAGGTATTGCAACTCACTTCGTTGTGATCTATGGAGCAGCTGATCGAATTTTGAGGTTATTTTGCAAAATTTCATTATAATCAATTATAATTTTTTTTTTGATCTGTAAAGCTCTGCATTTAAACGAAAATCTCAAGTTAGTTTTATCAAAAATACTACAAAACAAATAGAACTTTTTATAGAACGCTAATTGTTCCACGCTTGACATACAAATACAAACACAAACATAAAAATTTATGTATGTATGTATGTATTTCCTCCATTGATATTCCAATATCAATATGCAAAGATTCATACATATATTCTAAATAGAAATAGTTTTATCTCGCTTTAAGTTACACAATCAACCCCACCCGCCATTGTAAGCCCTTAGGCATAGGCACTTGTTGTTTGACTTTGATAATGCTATTTATGAACCGGAAGTAACAAATGCGGATTTACAGTGACCAGTTTCTTGGTGCGATCATAGACTATCCAACATACAGATATACATACATATGTATTTATAATTTTAAAAATAATTTTATAATATATGGCGCTTACGAATTTATATTGTTTATTTTTGCATATTTTAGCTTCTGTTTATATAGCAATTTCATTGTATGTAAAATACAAAACATTCCTTATTAAAATTTATAATGCCTTAACTACTTAACTATACATACATATGTACATACAAAAATAATATAAATTATTTACAAAATATAATATGCTCATGCATTTGAAACGTGTTGGACGATATACATATATGTAAAAAAAGCTTTGAAAATATTTGGAATTTTTATTAACTTATCACAGTGAATTAGCCAACATTTAGACAAATTGTGAACAATGAAATGAATAAAAAATGTTAGAATAAAAGCAAATAATTGAAATCATTAAATGTCAGTAAGCAATAAAAACACTAAATTTGTTTGCAGTTGTAGGTGTAAAAAATTAGATTTTTATGAATTTATCTTCACAAAATTATAAGCGCTCAAAACTTGTACTGTTTTATTACGGAAAAGTTCAGATTTTAAAATTTTGAACAAATTTAATTTTATTATTTTATTCATAAGTCACTTAGTGCTTACGAAAAAAAAAAATGGACTAAACTAATTTAACGAAACACACTAGAATCAGTTCGTTCGCTAAGCATGTCTGAGTATTACAGAGTTATGCACTCTCTATGAACACCACATCAGTACATATTTTATTTAATAGAGTGCTAAGTAAGCAAATACATAATATTTGAATTAATTTTTATTAAAAATTTCCCTTTTTTGTAACCACCTTACAAGAATTGTATGATGCAATAATTGCAAGTTGCAGCATCAGTTTACACCGTCTAATCACTTGATTGTATTTAATTATTTTTGTTTTTGGTAATAACACCTAATTTAGTTAGCTTTTAGCGAATCATTGCAAAATAAGCATCAACCAAATAATGTAAAGCACAAGCAATAAACATTAAATTGATGAAAATAAACGCTTTAAGTACGACGTAATTCGAAATCAGATCAAGTTATTTGACGTGTCAAACGCCAACGATCAACGATCAACCATCAACAGTAATGACGGTTAATGCCTCCTTAATGTGCGTTCATACTCTTTCTTTGTCTTTATTTTTTTATTATTATTTATTCAGCAAACGTTAAACACATAATCAAACCAGTTTCGAAATTATAAATATTACGAAAATAATTTACCTACATAATAATATGATTATGCGGTGCTATATACATATGTATGTATGTATGTATGTATGTAAGAAGCAAGATGTGTTTTAAAACGCAAATAAATTGGGAACGTCTAAAGCGCTGATTGTGACAAGTGATTGCACGTCAAGCGTCGTTCGTTAGCTGTCTGCTTATGGGGACTTGACGTTATTTGTTGTTGGGTATTATTGGGTTCTGCGGTTACGCCGTTTTGCAACTCTATAATGTGCATACTAGATGCATTATGTTCCTCGATTTGTTCTGATATGGTGTATATATGTATTTATTTACGTTAGGGTGCGTCTCGATTTTAGCATCATATTTCACTTTTATAAACCAAATTTTATTTCTGATATCAATTTCGGCTTCCATATTCTTTCAAATTCGATTCTACAGTATTTTCGTTTCGTCAATTAGAATAAATTTCGTTCCCTATTTTGCTGCAATTTCAGCTTTCTCATAAAATAGTTTTAGTGTTTTATTGGACAGTTGGGACTCGGCTCTTTTTAAAAGTTCTTGGAACTTTTGATTCGTATATATGTATATTTGAACACACGCTAATGCGCTTACAATCAGACAAATATGTGCATCTGTAAATATATTTATGCGCGCATGCATATTTGCTTTTAAGAATTGATGCCACATTTAGAATCACGATGCAATGCTGCAATATGCACATACATACTTAAATGTTCAAGCTTAGAATTTCAACAATTCGTCTGGTTCAAGTTAATTAGTTGGCTCGATTGCATACATACATATGTATATGCAATATGGTGTGGTCTCGAGTGTTGTTGTGGGTTGTAGCGATCGGTCGGTGTTGCTTTGAGACGAGCATTCCATCACCATAGTGCGCGTGTTGATGAGTTTGCGAGATGGCGACTATTGATTGCAAGTAACTACAAATTTAAAGCTTTTGAACGTGCATAGTTTTTTATATACACATACATATGTATGCATATAGGTGTGTGTTATATACATACATACTAGTGTTTGTATCTAAGTTTGTCTATACATGTTTTGTTTATATACATACATACATAGGTAGGTATGTATGTTGATATTTTATTCACCACCGGATTTTCCCATTTTAAAAGCTTAAAGAAAACAAAATTCCTGCCAGCAATAAATAATTGGAAGATTCAGGTGTTGCTAGCGATAACAAGTTTACTAATCGTTGATCATATGAAAAAATGTCTTACTGATTGCGCTGATCATGATGCTATGCCGGCGACAGTTGACAATGAATAAACATGAGCTTGCGTGGCGGCTGTAAAACTGCGGACGATCA
This sequence comes from Sphenella marginata, assembly GCA_951509765.1. NCBI lineage: Eukaryota > Metazoa > Arthropoda > Insecta > Diptera > Tephritidae > Sphenella > Sphenella marginata. The sequence continues at coordinate 9,874,815 of OX608083.1, forward strand.
TTGGCATTTGAATTTTTTTTCGCATATTTTTATTGTGTAAAATATGTGCGAATTTTTATTATATTCTTTATTGTACTTGTATGCAAATGGTTTTTTTTGCGTTCTTATGTATGTATGTATATTAATTTTTTTTTTCAATAGTCCCTTGGAACAAGGGATCGAAAATGTAATAGGTACATTAGTATTGAACTGTAATATTCTTGTCTAACCTCCATTTTCTGAGTTTGCTTACCTCTAATCCTGGAGAATTATTGTTACCCCGCATATACATATGTCTTAATTCTTATTTATTCCATTTATGTATTAATATTTTTCTTAATATAGACTAATTTCGAAAGCCTCTAATTTTCTTTTTTTCTTTTCTTCTTCTTCTACAGATTGCATAACAGCGCTTCGCGAAACTTTGTATTAAGTTTATAAATTTTTTTCGTTTGTTTCGTTCTAAAATTCCTTCCAAAACGGCGCAGAAATTCAGTCCGCTTAAGCGCAAAAACGTTGCCGAGCCGACACATCAACTCCTCAGCAACAATAGTCGCGCACCACTTGGCAATATGTCACAGTTGATGTTTTGGAATAAACAGAACAACAACAAAGATAATACAAAAAATCAATCAAATGATAATAACAGTAAAAATAGTACTAACGGTACAACGGAAGATGCAAAAAAAGACAAACGTAATTGGTTACATACGCCCGATGCGCTTGTGAATGGTCATATCGTCTATCTAGTCAAGGTAAATAATTCGGCACAATACCTACCTACTTTCACACCTTATTGAATATTGAACAAAACTGATCTCTCTCTCTCTTTTTTCAGTTCTTTGGTAATTTACATGTGGAACAGGCCAAAGGCATTGAAGTTGTGAAAGATGCCATACGTAAGCTACAATTCGCACAAGAGATGAAGAAAGCCGAAACTGGTACTCAGGAAAAATGTAAAAAAGTCGAAATCACAATTAGTGTGGATGGTGTTGCCGTACAAGAGCCACGTACACAAAAAATTTTACATCAATTCCCGCTGCACAATATCTCCTATTGTGCCGATGAGAAGGGTGTTAAGAAATTTTTCAGTTTTATTGCGAAAACCGTTAAACCATTGGATGATGGCATGAATGGTGGTAGTGGCAGCATGAATGGTGTGAGTAGTTCGAGTAATGGCAGTAATAGTACCGGTGGCAGTAATACAGAAGAGACACATGAATGTTTCGTCTTTATATCAAATAAGTTAGCGTCGGATATCACATTGACCATTGGACAAGCGTTCGATTTGGCATACAAGTAAGTTTGACATTTGAACTTTTGTGGTATGAAGATGGTTAATAGTCATAATAGTTTGATATGATACACCTTTGAGATGGTGAACGAAAAGCTTCTTGTTTGTTCCTAATTACTCGCTACAAAATACATTTTTATTTTTTTTTTTATTTCTCTACAGAAAATATATGACCAGCGTTGAGAAGACCGATCTAGGTAAAGCGCAACAACAAAATGCGGAGCTAGAAAAAGCGCTTACCATTTATAAGAGTAGACTGCGTGAGTTATCGCTTAAACTACCCAAATCCGAATTGGATTCGGTACTCTTCAAAATGGGTATCAAGGATATATTGGATTTGCCCGCTACTGAAAATGGTCCACTAACCAATGGCAATGCCAACAAGGCAAATAGTAAGTTTATTAAACAACATTCCATCTTTTTCACACACAAATTAACAAAATTTCTGCATTACAGTGCATGAAGATAAATTGCTGATTGATACCAACTCGACGCATTCAATGAAATCATCAACGGGCTCATTGTCGGCCTTTGTGCCAATGGTGCCGCCACGTAATAATATACCAAGCCAAATTATACATAAATCGAATAGCCAAAAAATGGAAGAGTTATTACTTAATTCAGATTCAGATAGCGATTTTGATCCGCGTGCGGATGAGTGCGTCGATGGTGGCAGTGGCAGCAACAGCACCAGTAATGGCAAAAATATTAGCAATGATCTGTTTGGTTTTGAGCCATCCAAATCCTATGGTCAACAATTGTTTACCAATCAGAGCAATAATATAAATATAAATAATGGTAGTGTTAATAATAACAATGATAGTAAATCGATTAATAACAATCATAATGGCATCAATTTGGGCCTGAGCAGCAGCCTACACAATAATGGAAGTAGTTTTACAAATGATTTGAATTTAACGCCACCATTGTGTAAGTAATTAAATGCTAATGTAATATTGATTTAATTATTTTTAATTAGTATTTTCAATTTCTGACATTAATTGAGTTTTGAAAGAACAGCCTAGAGATTCTTTAGAATAGTACTTTAGTTTGAAAATGTTTGACACTTCTAAGGTTAATTTAACTTCACGTCCTCACAGCAATGTATTAAAAATAATTTCACCATATGAAGATAACTCACCTTACACTGGCCGATTTTTGTCGAATGCTAAATTACTGAAGAAATCGATCAGAAAATTGACTCATATAGAGGCGGATTTGGGAAAGCATTCAATATTCGATTTTCAATTAAACAATATATTATTATTATTATATTAAAAATTTTCTGCTTAACAGCTGTGTTCTGAAGTTCACACCCCTATTGCGAGTGTCGAACATGAATAGATAATCGACTACTAAGCGGTTAGCGATCATCGAGCAATTGCGAGTGTTCACCCGATCGACCAACGAGCGACTGTGAATGCTCAATCGATCATCTTTCTACCGCATTTTTGCAATCGTTGGGGTGTTGATTGATTTCAAAAGTGCTCATAAATGAATAAAAAGAAAATTATTGGCAAAAAAAATTTAAAATACATTCGCGCAGTTTTTGTTCGACCCCAAGTTACACAATACCAAAATAAAATACGATCGACTCAATCGAAAAATTTCAATTCTACTGCAAATCGACACACGCAATAGGGGTGTCAGTCTCATTTCAAGTCACTCGAATTTAGAATTTTCACTAGAGCCAATTTTGCGAGACGTTTATATGTATGTAATTCGCAAATGCAATTTTACTTTGTTTGATCATAGCTTAACTGTGTTATATTTGATTTATCGCTATTTTTTTTATATGTTTTGCATTGTTGTCTTTATTTATTTGTCGTTTTATGTTTATCTTTTTTAACGATTTTTTTTCTGTTTCCTTTTTTTTATTGCTAATTTATCTCGCTACAATCAATATGTAGTGGCACCCCCACCCAAAGTGGCCGCTCCCAGGCGCAGTACATCGGTCACGAACAGCATCACAAGCAACAACAACAATAACAACATTGCCATGACAAACGGCAATACAGATTTATTCGGCTCAGATCCATTCGAAATAAATAATGGGCCCAGTATTTTCAAGGTGAGCTTTAATTATGATGATGATTTTGTTGATTTATATTTTAACAGAGGTTTTGTGATTTTATTTCATTTATTTTTTCTATTGTTTTTTTTTTATTAAAAAGCTAAACGCCGTAATTAAATAAAAGTGATGCTTACGACTTTACGTTTAAGCTGACATTTAATTAGAAGCGTCTGATTGATGTGTATTGATGAGTAAAGCCGGATAAACAGGCAGACAACCAGCATTGATTTTTTGCCGGTTTTATTTGTTTCTTTTTTTTGTTTAACGAGTTTTAAAGGTTAATCCCCCGGTTAATACGAATCGAAATAAAAATCCTTTTCAAATGACATGTTTTGAATTTAATTAAAAATTTTATGGATATGAGGGTGAAACCTTTGTCTTAGGAAAAACAATTTTATGTCTTTTAGCTTTTTAAAATAATTTTTAAAATAATTACTATAAACAGGGTCGGGTTTGAATCAGTAACTGTTGATAAAAGATGTCTTCAAAATTTCAGAAACAAAATTTAGTTTCCTCCGTTTATTTCATTTCTAAAATGTATCTCTTTTTATTTTCAGAACAAAATGTTGAGCGTCGATGATTTCACATTGGAAAGTTTGGATCCACTGCGAAAGTAGAGCAATGAAAATGCAGGAGGTGAACACCGCTGACCTTTTCTTTTCTATACGTAGGTACTCAATGCTTCCAAAATCAGATCAAATAGAATATTCATTCAAGTATGAATCTCTGCAGCGCAGGCGAGCCCGTTTTTAACGGTTGCAAAATTTTCAACAATGTTATTTAAAAAAAAATAGTGGAAACGATAAACTTGTCTTAAAACTGTAATATTATTGCATCGAATAAATGTATATGTTAACTTTACTTACTTATATACAGAAATAATGCAAAAGTGTACATATATATGTATTGATTCACTAAATAACTCAATAACATTATCCTACAGGTTACAGACATATAAATAGGAACATAAAATGTGCGGAAAAAATGTGTAATGGAAAATTAAATCTTTGTGCAGATTTTTTTTTTTAATTTCCATTTTGCAAATTTTTGTTTGTAACTAGCTGTTGTTTTTTCAATTGAACAATCTAAGACGGTGGAAAATTTCTCTCATTAAAATGTACGCAATGTATTTAGTTACGCTCCTCCTGTCAAACGTCACCTAAATAAATACAGTCATTGAAATATATATAAGAACGACAGTCGCAATTTACTTTTTTTTTGAACCTCTGTCAGCAAAATTGCGAAACTATTTACAATTTAGATTGGTTTTATAAATTTAAGATATGGTTAAAAATTTATGGACTTATTATGTAAAACTCGTTTAAAAAAAATTCATATTATATAGAGGCGTTTAGTGCCTTCAGTGAATGTCTGTACATATGAGTTTTGCTAAGTAAGTTTCTTTGGTATTAAATACAGATGAAGGTGAATGTGAGTGACTGCATCGTTAAGTGTCACGGTGACTTACATAATCAGCCCTTGTTTGGAAAAAATTTAATGTTGACTGTCATTCTTTAGTATTTTTCAATTGCTGTATAGATGTATGTATGTATGTAGTAATGACCGAATATATGTATGCAATTATAGTAAAATTATATTAAAAAAAATTATTAAACGTATCTATGCTATGTATTATTTTATTTATTATTGTCTTATTATTTTTGTTTTCTTATAAAAATAAATATTATAATATGTTAAATATCTGCCGAATTATTATTATTAGATTTTATTAGTATTTTGTTAAGATAAATCGATACAAAAGGTTTAATTTTCACTGTAGCAGAAAATAAAATCGTTAAAAATGGTAGAACAAAAAAATAATAAATATAAATTTAATATTAAAATAAAAATAAAAAAAAAAAAAAAAATATCAATGTTAATAAAGATAATGTTGATGAAAAGTTAAAAATTTTAGTTGTGTTATTTGACTTAAGTGATACCGTAATACTAAGCCCCCCCCCTCTTCCGCTTCTAAGAATTTTATAAATATTTCAATTTTTCCCTCAAATACACTATAGCCTTATAACTAAAATATTTCAATCTGTAAAGTAAAAAAAAAGTATCAAATTAAATTTATTATAATAATGATAATGTTCTATATAATAATGTAACTTTTTTTTTAAATTATTTAAAAATAAAAATAAATGTCAAAAAAAGCTACACACACACATATAATAAAGAATTAAATTTATAAAATGCATTGTTATGTTAATTTGTATGAAAATGTGGAAATTTAATTATATGTATAATACAAATTGATAAAATATTTATAATTATATGGATGATAATTATAAAAGAAAATGGTGATTATTATTATTTTAATTTTGTACATTGTACGAGTACGTTATTTGCTAGCAAAGCATACATTAATAAAAAAGACAAAAAAATTTTAAATTGTGTTTTTTCTTCTTCTCTATTTTTTTTATTTATATTGCATTTTTTGGGATTTACATTTTTCAGTTGCATTGGTTTCACAAAAATTTATAACAAAAAAAATATAAACAATTTATTATGCAAGCGCTTACTTATTTGGTTAAACCAAGAGGACAAAGGACGCATAAAATAGCTTACATAATAAATTAACAGTTTCTATGATTCTTTGCTTAACTTATTTAATTCTAAATAACAATACTACTAAAAAAGCTTTCAACAAATGCTATTTTAAATATGTATTTTTTGTTGTATAATAGAAAAAATAAGAAAGTGCAGAAAACAGATCCCAGCTGTGGTGAAAGCAGACTTTTTTTAACTATCAATTCACACAGGCTAATTTTTCCATAATCCATAATCATGCATTTTGAACTGCTGATTGCCATCACGCACTAGGCGCCCATAATAACTAGCAAGGGGTATCAGCATCGCATTAGAAAGACAAATGAAAAATGAAAATTCAAACATTTTGTGGAACACCAAATCGTTCCAAGCAAAAATTAAAGAGCGAGCTGCTCCCTCAGGTCAATCTATGCTCTTTGGTATGGAGATATGTACGAGTATGTACGCCGCCAGGTAAACACCTGTATTGATTCAATTGGAGCAAATAGAAATGTTTGTCAAATAGCATCCGCGCTCGCATTTTTTCTGCGTGCCTGGTAGAACTAGTTTTTGCGCTGGTATAAAATCAAAGCAACTGAGTCCGAGATTGATTTTTTTTTATTTGAGGGGGTATTCCATTTCTAAAGTAGTTGCATGAAATTCTTAAAAATCCAAAAAATTATTGACTGATAGAGGATCATATTCCCTCCCTTTTTTGATCTCAGTGGTTAATAGTCGAAATCAACTTATTATTGTATATTTAGTAAATTAAGATAGTGTTTATTTGTTTTGGGGAATTTAAGGTAGGGTATCGTCTTTTAAAAAACATTTTTTGGGGTTATTCAAATGTCTAAATATTACGGTCCTAAATATCAAACTAAACTGTATAATTAAGTGTGTTTGTTTTTCATTTCTAATTTATAGTTCTATCTCTTTTCAGTGCGTTTTATGTTTTGAGCATCACTGCTCGTAATCCAAATGCGTTTTCTAAACGATTGGCTGTGTGGTAAAAACAGGGAATGATTTTATTGGCCAAACCTTTTTTTTATACGTTTACAAATTTTATTTTTAAGTCATTTTATAATAGATACTAGATTATTTTGCTGATATAATTATGTTTATATATATGCATTTCTCGAATGAGCTATGTAAATTATTTTCATAAATTCGAGATTTCTACAATTGCTTTTGTATCTATATATTTTTTAAATTCTTTCGAAACAATGCTGAATAGATATATATTTTTATGCATATGTATATTTTTCACATATTTTTTTATTTAGTCATTTCTAGTTCGGTTTAATTTCTCTGCTAAATGGTGGAAAATTTTGTGAAGTGTGTGCAGATTTTTCGAGTTATTTTTTTTTAAAAGTAAAAAAAAAGCTAACAAAAATAAAAATACTACTAAAATCAGCAAAATGGGTTCACGCCACCTTGAGTTATTTGTAAAAATTTAAAATCACTATAACTTCGAAAATAATTCGAATTTCGAAGAATTATCAACTTTTTTAAAAAAGCACAAAACAGAAATTAATACTCTAAAAATTCGGATACATTTCACAAAGTTTTTACCCAAACCCCTACCGGATAGTTGTTTGATCTGTGACAACTCAGCTCTGAAGTAGTGAGGCATCAGAACTCTGGGAAGATATTTTTTGAATCATTTGATCACAACATTTCTGTTTGTTTGCACCTCAGACCTGAGTATCAGATGAGTTGTCACTGATCAAACAGCTTTTTGGATGTTTTGGTGTGCATCTTGATAGTCTGGTAGGGATGTTTCTTTTACTACTTGTTGCAAAGTTTTTCAGTGTCTTTTTTCTTACTACTTGTTTGGAATTTTTTTTCAGTGTCTTTATTTCTTACTACTTGTTGCAAATTTTTCTCAGTGTCTTTTTTCTTACTACTTGTTGCAAATTTTTTTCAGTGTCTTTATTTCTTATTACTTGTTGCAAAACTTTATTTTTATATAACATTTTCTTTTAATTTGCTTATAACTTCATTTGACTACTACTTGCTTCAAATATTATTTTTAATGGTTGTAAGATTTGCTATTCTACATTTCGAACATACATAACCTCATCGTGATAAATCGAAGAGCGCTTTCACATCCTTTAAAATTCTACATATTTTAAGACATCCTCCACTTTCCCCATTCCGGCCTCCGTTTTTTATCAATCGTTCGTTGCAGAGCTTTTGATATCAAAACGTTGCCGGTTCTGCTGTCACTGCCGATCGTTCGGTTGGTTGTCCTGCAGCGCTGCCACCTTCCTCGGTCTATAAAGCTTGTACGTCATTATAGCGTTTCGGAGTCGTAGCACTCAACTGTCGTGCATTCATATCAGAACTCTGTAAGTTAAGATAAAAAAGGTACTTAAATTTTAAATTCTTTTAAGAGCAGAAAGAAATAACCACATAAGTATTATATGACATCACAAAAAAAAAATTAAATAACTGTGGCTCGAAATGCTTAGAGATGTGTGAATGCTTCTAAATAATACTAGTACCTTTTACGAAAATTATAATAACCAACACAAAATTATTAAAAAATTGTTTTTTAATAAAAAACCATACGTTAATTGCTTTTGGATGTGAAGTGATATAAATAACGCCAGCGGTTGGAAAAATTCTGAAATATAAATAAATATAAAAGAAAAAGGTAGTTACTAATTTTTTGTTGGGTTCGAAACTTCACTTGAAATCATAAAAACGCAAAAGCAAATAAAAACACTGGGAAAGCTGGAGAGTACGGCGAAAGGAGCTGCATAAAGCAAGCTAACAATAACACATAAAAGCTTGGGATATACCAATGGTGAGGCATGCCTGCCATGCAAGTCGATGGTTGATTGAAGGATGTGATACCACATTACTAATATTCTGCTTCCTTATTGAAAGCGGGGTCAGGTGGGCTGAAAGGTTTCACGTGATTGTAATAAATTATGTGTCCGTCCAGCTAGTAATGAGGCGTACGGGGTTCATAAGAGTCATAAGACTGTTATACGCATATTGTCACATGCGAAGCGAATGAAAATTTTGTCGAATTTCGCCGTCTCGAATTGCGGCATGCGAATCTGTGGCGAATTCGCCAAAAAGTGGCGAATGAGTGACGAAAATGAACTTCTCGAATTGCAAGTAGCGAAAAACTTAGATTCGCTTCGCCAAATGTGTCAAAATTTGACGAATGCTTATTTCATTCGCATTTGAGAAAAAGAAGCGACAAGTTTTGTGTTTATTCATATATTTTGATAGAAAAAAGAATTTTAACCGAAAATAAATCAACATAGAAGTAAGCAAACAACTTTTGTGTGTTTTTTAATGAAATTAAATAATAGTTCCTCTAGGTCAATGTGGGTAAACGATGGCGCGTTAGAAAAAATGATTACTACTGACAATCTCCGGGTGCAGATGCAACATACTCCTCATAAGTAAGTGAAGTCCACTGTACAAGACTGCATGAGGGGCCAGTAGTGGATAAACATTCTTTTTTTCAAATATATGTAAATCAATTTTTTTTGAACCAAAGCCCGTATTTGTTTCATTAAGTTCAAGCGAGAGTTCAACATTTGTTAAATGGATTTAATAAGATCTGGTATAATTTTTTGTAATGTTGCTGCAGTGGCAAAACACAAACGTTTGAAGTAACGCAGTCGCACCACTATGTATTCATGCGCACCTTTTGCGATATTGCCAATTGTTATACGCACTTCAAGTGGATGTGATTCCAAACGTCTTCTACTATCAGTAAATCACCATTGGTGCCACTGTGGGTTTTACGTTTTTTTGCACCACTACTTTCCACATCCAGCTCATCTGTATCCGAACTAGCACCACTTTTTATGATCTCGGTATGAGCTGCCATTTCCAATTGACGCACATCATCCTCGCTACCTACTACAATTACACAAACATCGCGCTCTTTTGTACAACTAAAAACAAAAACATATGCAAATGACACAAAAATGACAGAAACGTCAAATTCGGATGAACTTTTTGAATTTGTTTGAATGGCAACATAACATGACAGGCGAAAAAGTTCATTCACCACTCACAATGCAAATTTTAGATGAGTTCGCCAATCCGTTCGACTCGCCAAATGTATTCGCTTCGCAAGTGACAATATGCGTATTAATATCAGCCTCCGGGGATGGCTATCGTCAAGCTCGCTGCAGTCTTTTTTACCCCAACAACTTATACAGCTGTTCTGTTGGCCGTCGGGTCCTACATACATTTCTTCAGTTATAAGAAGCCAACAACGAAATTCAGCTAAGTATTTTGCTATGATTATAGGATATCCCTATATCTGTTGGCTTATTGTTTGTTTACTCAAGCAGAGTTCAAATTTTATTCCACTTCTGAATTATATAATCCTGGTCCTGCATACATATATAGTACAGAAAACAAAATCTATTATATAATCCAAACAAAACTAAAAAATATATTAAAAAAAAAATAACTGCACAACATAAGGGACGGTAAATGAAAATTGGAAATTAAAACGAAGTTACATATGGTATTAAACACTTTTTTATTTTTCTTATTTTCAGCTGCATAAATATAAATGTATGTATATAAAACTGTAAATGTTGTATGTATGTATGTTTTGCATGCTTGGTAAATATGTGGATAACAACAAAAGTCGGATGATAGCTTTGCTCGAAAGACAAAAAAGGTTAATAAATATTTATGTAATTAATAGCATAACTCTGAAGGGTAAACAATTTCAACTTAACAAAATTAAATTGTTTTTTTTTTTTTAAATAACATGATTTTCTTTACATGTATTGTATATAGAATAACATATTCCCAGTTACTTATAAATCTACAAAATTAAGAAACAGCAACTAACAAAAGTGATAAAGTGTTTAAGGATTTGGCAGTTTTGAAAATATATTTTTGAAAGCTTTCCACTACCATAAACCCAATAAAACGTAATTATGCGCATTCACTAAATTAGTCTCAGCACAAAACATTTTTTTAAAATTATATTAATATTGCATTCACCTGCTTAGATACTTTATGTATGCGCGTGCTACATTAGAATCGTCTGCAATGTGATAATTTTTTTGTTATTAAAATTTGAGTTTAGTTTCTTTTTTTAACTGATACCACCATTCGATGTATGCATTTTAAATTCTTTTTAACAAATCAAATTCTTGTGGGTGATTCCAAGTCAAATCGGCATAGTGGTTGAAAGGGACTACTTTTTGTTGACATGAAGTTTGGTCAAAAAATTTATTTTTAATATGTAAATAAAATGAAATTCTGTCAATAGAGACAAACTTATATGAAGATTTTAAACTTTATGCATAGTTATCAAATTTGGTAAACTTTTAACAGTTATATCCTTAAAAAAGATTAATATGCCTAAATTATTAAATACGCTAAATTTCACATTTTTTTGAGATTGAAAAACTCCTCAGATTTGTATTCTAGAAAATTGACAAAAAAAAAAATATATATCGTTCTAAGAAATGTGATGTGTGAACTGATTATCTATTTTGGGCCAAGTTCAAAAATTATTTCTATAATCTTGTTTGGAGCTTCTCGGCTGTAACTTTTTTTCTTAAATAAAGACATTGAAAAAAGTACAGAAACAACAAAACCACTACAAGTACAAAATATCATTCAAATTCATTCCAACCATAGGTTGATTTGTATTGGAATGACCCATATAATACACAATTGTGTATGTGTCATGCTATCAGCTAATATTCAAAAGCGTGAAAAATGCGCTTGAAGCGTAATTTTTTGTTTAATTTTGGTCTTAATACAGTCTAAGTGTTTTAATTTTAAATTTTACAAAATTTTGGAATGTAAGTCTAATTTAAAGTCCAATTTTTTTACAGCCAATTTTACACCAAAATAAAGACATATTTACAAGATAATACAATTTTTTAATTAAATTGTTATGTTAGGCTAAATAGCGGTACTTTCACAAAAAGAAGTAGATAGACAACGCTTTTATCGCCAAAAAAAATCAACCCTACAAGACGACTGCGCATTTTATAGGTACTTAGAGCAAGCATTTTCATTAGGCTAATTGGAGTATTTCAAATTGCGTACCTCATAGTACTCATATCCGCCGTTACAAATTGCTTAGTGATCAGGCTTAATGTACTTAACAGCGTCTTGTAGGGAAATAATTACGTTGCATTACATTAAAGGGATTTTCACAAATAAAGACGAATAAAAGAATAAGCGCATGCAAACGCAAATGCTTTTTTTAATACAAATTATAAATGCTAAAATTAAACACACAATTTACTTAATATTCTCTATTTTAAGCATTAAACTAATTTCATATAAGGGAAATTCATTCAAAGGTTACGAGACCTTGAAAACTTCATATAAGTTTGCTGGCATTACATGAAGTTTATGAGGCCTTCGAATGACTTGCCTAATCGTGTTTGTATATATATGTATATGTAAATGTTTCCTTGTAATATTTTGTTGCAAAAAAAAAAAAATTAAACAGAAATGAAAAACATAATTTTTTAGCGCAGAATCAAGTAAAAAGTTTCGTATTTTTCTTTCTTTTTTTTAGTTATCTTTCTTGCAAAGCAATGTGTTTGGGCACTTGGTTAAAGAGCGTGGGAGTGATGATGGACGCTGCATTCTAACACGCATTCATTGCATTCATTACGCAGCAAGTATATCCAATTCTTTCGGTTTCTTTTTCGGATGTTTTACCTGATTCGACCAATCGCCTGTCGGTACTGTGGCGCGATAAAATTTCGAACTTGTCTTATTGAAAATTGGTAATAGCTCGTTAGCTTCATCGGAAATGGCCTATGAAGTAGAAAGAAGAAAGAATTGATTATTTTTTAGAGAGAATATTTACTCTCATCTATATGTATGTAGTTCGAAAACCGAGTATGGCAGTGATTTCCTGCAGTTTCTGACTCATACAGCAACACAGCTATGAAACACTTACCTTCATATAAATAATTGCATCGGTACCATAACCTTCACACGATAACAATACAATATCACCATGGAAGTAACGAGCATATAAACGTGAAATTGGCAAACCATAACCATAGCCAGCCAAAGGTACTGTATGGAGATCAGATTTTGATGGTTGTGGCGCTGTACTGTACATATATTTGAAAAGCTGATCAGTTTGAGAACGTGGAATGCCACCACCTTGATCAGAGATCTGAAATGAGTTTCAAAGGAAATTAAAGCATAGTTATTAAAAACCTTCTATGACCATACCATACCTTAACGCATATATCCTCTTTACCCGCAGCTATTATCACTTTAATCGGTGGCAAACAATCACATTTATCTTGATCATTATTCTCCACAACAGCACGCATAGAGTTTTTAAACAATTCGAAAAGCATATGATATAAATGCGATGGCACATAAACTGTACGTATTGGATTATTTCCATGCTCCAAAGGATTTTGTTCGGTAATTTCCAATGCCGGACTTATCAAATAATATTGATCGCAAAGAAAACGTGCATTCTCATATGCATCCCTTACAACTGATGAAATCTGACAAGCTGGATCTAAACAACCGATATGACGACCCTGTTCATTAGGAAATTGTCCAAAGAGTATTGCTGCGTGACATTGAGAAAAAAAAAACAAATTTATTAATTAATTATTGCTATGTACATACATATGTAGGTTAGTATTTCATTATTACTCACTATGTTGATTGATAAGCATGCGTATACTTATACGTGACATATATAAACGATCAAGAAAATATTGTATAGATGATTCCATGCCAGAATCGACACTACCACTCTGATGTTCTTTCATTTCGATAACGCCTTGCGCCATGGTTTGTACCACATCACTATGACGATTGCGTATATGCACCAAAGTGTTGACAAATCTAAAATAGAATAAATAATAGTATTAATTAAATTCACATACAGCTCGATATAGAAATACATAAATAGCATACTTAAGTCGGTAATGAATCAATTAGGTTCATGGAAAAGCTGCAAAAGTACGATTCACTATGCAAATGCAGGCTAGTTTAGGGTTGTATAATAAATAAAGTAAGTGTATTTATGTTTAACGCGCTGAATCGTATAATGAGTTAGTCATAAAGGTATGCGAAAATATGGAGACCTTGCAATTTACATTACGGCCAAGTGTAAATTGACAAAGCTCACGATGCGCACTCGACTTGGCTATGCAAATTAACAATGCGAAAAGTGTTTGTGTGAAGCAAACAAGTAGCCACTGTAGCTGATGGCACTTGCTTTCAATGCATAGACCAAAGGTTCACGGTTCAGAGTACTATATTATTCAAAATTATGCATACAGGGCATTGGCATTAAATGATCAAAGTATATAATATGAGAGAAAAAAAAAATATTGAAAAAGCTTTCCTGTTTTTGAAAGCGCCAAGAAAAAAGTCATGTGAGAACATTTTAAAAATTTTTGGGAGATGCGACCCCAATTAAAAACATCATCCAATGCAGTCGAGGCCTCACGCACTCTCTTGCACAAAATTGCCCAGCGTGATTCAATGTTTATCGACATTTTAACCCTTTTTTGGCTGAGTTCAACAAACTCTTAAGTATGCTTCATAAAATTTTTTTAAATGGCGTCTGAATGATCAGTCATACTAAAATACAGAGCCTAATTGTATGCTACAAAAAGGCATGCATTTCATGTTGGATGCATTCGTAAATATCACTCATACGCCTGGGTTTCGTTTTTTATTGTTTTTTTGGTGTGGCAGGCACTTACTTCTCTAAATTTCCATGTGTCGGCTCGGCCTTTTCGAATTCCAATACTTCCTCAAAACTTTGTACATACCACGAACTCACTTGACTTACGGAACGTGTATTTAGTAAATTGTCGGGTAGTAAAGCAATCTCCTTCATAATATTTGCCAAACGTACGGGCAATTCTTTGCGCAGGAAAATAAATGATTTTTTCTCGCATGCATTTTGACCTGAAAGTGGAAAAGAGAGTGAAACGGTTAATACCAAGTATTTTTACAATTATTTTTGTGATAAAAAATTAAGAAAACGAGTTAAGCAAATGCGCAAAAAATTTTGAAGTTTCTTTTTTGTTTCAGTTCGAGATCATTCATTATTATTTTTTGTACGATCAGCTGTACTGGATAAATTAGCAATCAAATAAAACACGAATACACAACATTCAGCAGAGGAAAGTTTATGCTTTTTTTGTATGTTCTATTATTTGCTTAAATATTCGCTTAACTCTTTACGTCACGGTGGTTAGCGTTGGTAACCACCTACTTTTTATTGTTTTTACGACGCTTGGCGAAATCTATGTTTTTAATTTTGCACAAATATTGATTATTATTTTCTTTTAAGTGAAGAGGACACTAATAGCTAGAAATACACCCACCACATGTTGAGAAAATTAAAAAAAAAAATAAAAAATAAAAAATAAAAAAAATTTTTTTTTTTTGCATTTGTGTGTTGAGTTGCAAAATGAAAACGAGAACTATTCAGATGTCTGGAGAAATAAATTGGTAAACAATTCAAGCTGTGATATTGATTCAGCCCATATGAGACAACATTGAAGCACGTTTCACTTTGCATACGAATTCGAAAGTGCAAGTAAATGTACTCTTGAAGTATTAAAAAACTATTTAAAAGTACTTTTCGAAAGCAAAAAAAATTAAATTTTTCCCGGAATGTGATACTTATCAATGTATGAATGAGCTTCTCCAATACAAGTACAAGTACTGAAGTACACAAACTGGAAGCGAAACTCAGCCTCAATCTCCTCATGTCCAATTATTATACGGTTTTTTTGTTTTTCATATTTTTTTATTTGCATAATAGAACAGACAGAAAAATGCAGCTCGAAATGACACATCCTAATATGCATATTGACAAAACACGTTTTATTATATAATCTCCAGTTAAATAGTAGGTTGCATCTAAGCACTCCAGATAAAATAAATCAGCTGAGCCAGCTAAACAAATCAAAATAATCAGCAAGGTGCTTGGAAAGTTCGCATGGAAGCAATCAAACAATTAGATACCGCAATACAGGTTGTCAAGAACTCTAACAAGAGACCTTATATAAACCGACATACATACATATGTACATGTACATATGTATATGGACTCGTGTCGATGTACTTTGGCCATATGTACTTTTACTTAATAAATTTATAACGTATCAAACCAATTAAGTTCCACATGAACTTAGATAAGATAGCAAGATAATTATATACAGTGGGACAAAATAATGTCAAAGTAAATAAAATAAAAATACACAAACAATAGAGTGAGCAAGTAAGCGCTGAGCTAAAGAGAAAGAGTATTTATTTATCCACACAAGAGTGGAAATATAATTTCTCAACGCACCGCTTTTATTGACGTCTTGCTGTCTCATAAAAATGATCCAACCAGCAAGTGCGAAATAACAAGTTTGGACCAAACACTTACACACATACATACGTACTTTGTGAAAATAATTGAGCGCAAAACAAATTTAAAACAACATTCGTGAGAGCTTGTCAACACCAGCGCCGGCATATTGACGTGAGCTTTGTTTGTTAAAATTGGCTGATAATGAGATTGGAGGCCAACACAGCCAAAACACATAAACGAGAAAGAATAAAATGAAGCATATAAAAAATATATGTATGAATAAAAACAATAACAAGTATGAGCTCATTCGACATTAAATAAACAACGCAAGACACATAAAAAAATAAACAAACATGACGCCAAAGAAAAAAAATTCACAAATCTTGTTGTGTTGTTTGAATTTTTTATTTGTATTTTTACCAGTGTCAAAAGCAGGTTTTTGAGTTGAAAAGGGGAAAGAGGGAAAGGGGGGGGCAAATTTTTATGAAATTTCGCGGACATCTCTTATACACATTTTTTTAAAAGTAGGTATGACTTTTTGGATTCCGAAGTGGGGGGGATTGGACACGAAAATCACCTCCGTGGCTCCGTCCCTGACTTTTACATATGCAAAATGAAGTGATTATTTACATTTGTATGTAATATGCTTTCTCAAGAAAAATAATCAGTTCTTATATGAAAATACAAGAGCTAACCAAAGGACAAGCCCCTAACAAATACACCAATAACAAGCGTGGAAATTTTTTGCGGTTGTAAGGCCGTGTACATACATATAAATATACATACATATGTACTACATACAGTGGTGGCAAAAATAATAGGCCCAAAATACCTACATTTTTTTATAACAAAAAACACCCACTTTTCTTTTGCTTTGTACGCATTTCTTTTCCCCAGATACCCTTTCTCTGTTTTCTAAACTTTATTTTTGATCACTGGCCAAACATCGGTTAAATTTCATTCAATTCTACGCAGCAGCTTTTGAGTGATGTGCATACAAACATACAGACAGACATACAAATATTCTGAAAACTGTTATTTTGGCTTATTTTGCTCTAACGTTATCATTTTATTGTACACATACAAATGTACATATGTATGTACATACGTATAAGGAGAAGCAAAATCGCTCTTAATTGAAGTCAAGCTGCGGTTCAGTTCAACCTCGGTTTGCAGCTCTGTTGAACAATAATGTGAAATATTTACAAAAATATCTCAAATACATATATATGTACATATGTGCATTGAAAATATGAGATGAGGCAGATTGTTGAGTCAGCTTTTGTAACAATATTATATGCAACAAAAAACAAAACATTGCAATTGGAGCAAAGCGAATACGAAGGCTCTCTAGTTGGCGGTCTGAGAAAGGCACGGCTGGAGCATCGCAGTAAGAAAAAAAAAATCAAAATACATTTGTAAGCATTTATTGTTGCTTATTTAGTGCAAATCATATAGAACGGAAAATTATGTTGTTCTTAATTCTTCTAGAATTGTTGAATTAAATACATTTGATAAGCTACTAATAAGACACAAATACATAGAAGCATGTATAATAACAATAAAAATAAATAATAGAGTAAAAAGTGAAGATTCCACTTGGGCTTGTGACCTTTATAAAATGATACGAGTCGGTTGAAGGGGTTGCGAATGACAAACATTGCAGAAATGACAAGAATTTTGTTAGAGAAAAATCAGAATTTTCGTATGTGAGTAGGTATGTATTTAAATGTATTGAGGAGAATGCATGAGAGGAATATGCAATGAAAAGCCCACATACCTACTTTAATTAAGAAACATATGCACGCTTATGCATGCTGAAAATGATATAAATTTCAATTAAATTTAGCTTATTTATTTCAACGTTTGTATTGGGTTAAAGCGTTTATGTAGAAAATGTAAAATTTCGAAAATTTTGAAATGAATGCTGTTAGCAGTCAAGTAGATATTTATTAGAAGTTATATGCAAATAAGATCCCAGCTTAGACGAGTGGCTTTCCCGCTACGTTTCGGTACAAATGTTTGATTCTATCAAAAATTCTATTTGTACCCCTCATATCACGTACTCTTTTTCCTTATCACACTTTTTTTTTGTGAAATGCTAAAAAATTTAATTTTTTTATTATTCAAACGGTCAATAAAAATATCAACAGAGTTGTTTCCAATATTTTCTAGGAAGCATATTTTTAATTATTATTTATTGTTGGTCGTCCCAGAATGCACATAAATGTTTTTTTTTCTATTAAAAAGGCACGTATCTTTTGTGCTGTTTTTAAAAACGCTAACGTGCTATAATGCAAATGAATATATGAGAATTTAATTCAGGTATTTAATACTTTTATTTTCAAAATTAAGGGTAAGGGTCACCTATCATGTCTTACTCGACAGCTTCAGAGCAAAAAAAGTGTCTCGCAGGTTTCTGATGACATAACTGTTGTTTATGGCGCTATACAAATTTTTTAGTATTGTTTCAATTTTTTTAAATGAAATGAAATTTGTTTTGCTTTCAATAATCAATATTTGACATTTCATCATACTTTTCTACATTTGTGCCAACTTACATATACATATATGAAACCTGCAATTTATTATGCAATTATATTGATGAAGACAAAGAAATTGGTCTGATAGCTAATCACACATGGCTTTTGAAGTGTTTACTCCTGATAATAAATTATAAATTTTATATAATGTGCTATTTATTTAGGATCTTCAGTATACATTGCTATTAAACGTGTCAAAACAAAAAAAAAACAAATATGACAAGATAGAAACTCACTTAAAATTGTTTACAAAATACTGTCAAATCAGGCATTTCCCTTGTGAAGCTAATAATTGCAAAATTAGCATTATAAACAGGTTTCATTTAATAATATGAAACGTTTTTAAAGATTAGATATATATCATTAACAACCATTTCGTGACTAACAAATTGATTGATTGATTTTTTTGTAACTACGTACTAACTAAGGATGTTAGGATTTTTTTCTTACTATCCCGGAAATTTCGGGATGGGAAATATGAAATTAGTTTATTTTTGCTATTTTCGTATGTGAGCTTACAATTTACCGGCCAGATTAACATATTTTTTTTTTTTTCAAAACTAAGTCGATCAATTTTAAAATTTGTATTAAAAATAACTTAACAATTCAAAAAATCTAGTACAATAATTCAAACATCCTTGACAAAAAAAATTCTCAAAATTTAGGGAAAATTCTGAGGTACTTCTAACTTACACATTGGTATACTCAAATTGAATGAGCGATAAAACTGCGAACTCAAAAAGTTTCTAAAAATGCTGCCAAAAAATATTGAAAGTTTGGTGTCAATTTTTAAAAGTTTAATTAACTTTCTTGAACTTTGTGTAATTTCTGAAATTTTTTTTGTATGTGGTTTCTGTTATGGAATTTGCTATATTTTAAATAAAAATTATTAAAAATACAGCTTCTTTTTATTTCGGCGAACCATATCCAATTTAATTTCACTACTATTATAATGAACACAACTGTACATACATACATTCTAAGGACAGATAGTTTCCCAAAGAATTTATTCAATTTTTTTAAGCTACTTCAACATAATTAGAGATGTGCAAATAATCGATTAAGCCAATTAATTTTTGTGACCAAACAAATTTATATTATTAGGAATGTTGAAATATTTGTTTGCGCAATCTACTTTTACCCACGCTAAGGAATTAATATACAGAAATAAAACAATTTGTTTACTGCAAATTTTTAAAATGAAACGGACGTATCCCGCTATATATTATTAACCCAAAAAAATGGCAATGCATTCACCTCGGACTTTGCACATTGGACTAACCGCTGAATGAGTAACAAAGATAAGACAAAGCGAAAAATTTAAAACAACAAATTTATCATAAGAGCAAATACGCAAACATCATAATTGAACTTTCAAAGCGGCAAAACAAATTTAACAAAAAAATCTGGTCGAAAGATGTTTTGAAGAGACATTAATTTATCTATAAACAGATGTCCTCTTTGCAATAAAAACACAACGAACCACAAGCTCAAAGTAAATAAAGTAAAAAACATTAATTTTGCTGCTAGAAATTGTGGGCTGTGGGGAGTCTGCTGTCGTCAACTTTTTTGGGGCTCTACACAAGAAGCTAATTAAAAAGCCAAACACAAGCGAGGACCTTTAATTATTTGAAAAAAAAAAACACTTTGATTAAAAATGAAAAATTTGCGCTCTATTCAATAACTAAAAAATATAACAAATAATTACTTATTTAAGTCGCCATGACGTATACGCAACAAATACGCAAGAGGAAAAACATACATACATTAAATTTGTGAAATTTACATTTTCCGATTTTCACATCCTCTCTTGTCTCGCTGCGTAAATCGTGCTCTATATTTGTACCACTTACGCCCACGTTTTGATTTGTTGTTTTGATTATTAATTCATTTGAAATTGTCTTTCACATGGAAATTTTCTGAATGAAATTTCAAATAGGTTGATGAAACAAGCAAAAAAACAACAAAAAAGCACATACACATACATGTGTAAAAAAAACAATTGGGAGGGTATTTATGATGAATGAGGACGAGCAAATACTTTAACCTTGTTGATCTATTAAATTGCACAACAACAAAAACATTTATGCATGTCAACGCACGGACTGTGGTGTTCTTATGGAAGATTAAGCATTTAGAGGTGCATGCGAAATGTGCAAACTTGAGTACAGTGTTGGGCAAAATACATTAATGATGCTAATATGGAATTACAGTGCATTTTTTTTTTAATCTGCTGCTTGAAGAGTAGTTTAGGTTAGGTGGCTGTTAAATGATTTTATCGTACACACACATGACTCAATTGAGCCTTGCAGGTGCTGACAGCTAACATCTGTTAGTTATATCATTAACAGTAATTCTAAAGTTAGAGTAATCGGCGGTGCAATAGTTTTCACGTGCAATTCTCATTGCCCTGATCTGTTAAATACATTCTTCGATAAACCTTTTGTCAGCATGTTGCAAGATGAAACGCGTCATCAATTGTATGATGCAAAATAAACAGCTGTTCTGTGCAACAACAATAAATACATACAAACAAATACTTTTCCACACATGGTAACTGAAGGCATATAATCTCTGTATGCAATTATTAAGTACTCGATGAAAACGTCAATTGAACTTTGCAATATATTTATTATTACGTAAACAGCATTCACATATACATACATACACATAGTACACACTAGTACCGTAACGGTAGGTAAAGAGGGGCTTATAAAACTTGTAAATGTGTAATAAATGGATTGCGATTTAAAACGACAATCGCAAAATGCCAATTGACAAACAGCCTTGTATACTCGTCGTATGTGAAATGAGCGGCGTTTAGATGGTGCGGGAGTGTAATCCCCCCCCCCAACAGGTATAGAAAAAAACAATAGAAGGAAATGCTTGTAAAGAAAGCGCAACACACGCCAACGCTTACGAACTGATAGCATTTAATTGAAGAAACAACAACACTAACATTCCCACTTCATACTCACATGCAAAGCTCATAAGTAAAGCACGTGAAATGTGAATGAAGTGCAAGCAGCGCAGCACTATTAAGTAATCGCTCATATAAACAGGATGTACATATGAAGGTAATGTGGAAACATATCAAAGTGATGAATGGAAAATTGCGTGTAATTGCAATTACGTCAATAAATTACTTGAAGTGTTAAGCGCGTGGCGTCCTAGCGTCTTCGACACATGGAGCGATTTATTAACAGTTGGCGTACCACAAAGTTTCTTAATTTAATTAATGAGATTACCTAGTGATTTGCAATGCAAGTGCGAATGTCGAAATATTATGTATCAAAAACTATTCCAAAGTTGGGGTATGTCTTAACACATATTAGCCGGGTCTGCTAGGCTAACGTTGTGCTAAACGAAAAAATTAGACTATTTGACATTAATATTTCACTTGAAACCCTAAAACGGTATTGGTATGTTGAAATTAGCTTAGTAGATTTATTGTTTATCTTTTCAAAAAATCGGGTTTTAGTTGCATAAATATAGTTGTTGTTTATTTAGGGTTTGTCTATCGTTTATAAGTTAATCTTTTGTATGTACATATATTCTTTAGAAGAGCCTTATAAGTAAAGAAACCAGTGCAAAACACGACCTGTTCCTCTTGCCACACTTCAGTTTATTCCAACAACAGTCTGCCGAGTTTCCTATTTATTTATAAAGTTAATTTGTTATACAGTTGCCATTGTTTGGTACACAAAACTTTCAGTACGATTGTTATGCAAATCTGTTACAAAAGAATTTATTTACTAACATGTGTTTTTGGTATATTCTACTAAACGTTTCAATTTACAAAGTTATTACTTTATTGACTTTTTCGCAACAGACTTAACTCATCCATCAGATGCATTCACAAGTGCAATTTGAATGAGCCCACCCATGAATAACAGATTGTGAACTATGTATGTTAGTGCATTTAGAGAAATATAACAAAGAACATTCATATTAATGCATGAAATGACAATTTGTAGGTCGCATTTGTCCGAAGAACAAAAAGCACAAAGTTTGAATTCTAAGCGCTTTTTTTTACAAACATACTTATACTTATTTACACATAAACTGTTTATAAGGTGGCCCAATGCATATTAGCTATAACGAATGTAACTGACGTTTCTTGAGAAACCTACTCTGATTTTTTAGCCGAATCATAATACGAATATGACATACGGTTTTCGATGTTCGATCGTTGTTGGTTATCGAACATGGAAAACCGAATGTCATATTCGAATTATGAGTAGGCTAAAAAATCTCCAGAAACATCAGTAGCATTCCTTTTAATCTTGGAATTCTGAATGCAGTCCGTCTTGTCCGGGTTTGTAGTACTAATCTTTTTAGTTTTGCCAACGTTCGTTCCAGTATTTCGTTCAGCACGAGAGCGAATGGACCCGAAATCAATATACATACATATATGTATATATTTACTCAGACCTTAGTCAAATATAAGTTATTGCGTCTTTAAATATTATTAAAGGTGATATGTAGTTTAAATAGATGTTATAATAAATCAGCAGCGACTGGATTGCAGTACATGGTCACCATACCTTTTCATTGTTTGCTACTGTTTTTAGTTCTAGCAATAGTAACCTTAAAACATTTACCCATATGTTAGTTAGTATATTGACTTGAAAAAAAAATGCATTCGTCAAATGTCAGTACAAATATATATTTACTAAACAATAACTTAAATTTTTTAATTGCTTGCTTAAATGAATATATGAAAAATGCAATATAAAACTTAAATTAATACCACGTTACGTGATACTTATAACTGCAAATTATGGATGTACATATAACTGTTATGTATATTATTGCCGCTTTCACAAAGCCCGATTAGATAGATCATTGTGAATAAATTAATAAAGATTAAATTGTGAAAAATAAAACAGGGAGTGTACGTTAATACACTAAGCGCAGTGCTCGCCTCTTCTTTGCAGGTTATACTCGTAAGTAATGGAAATAAATACAAATTTTAATTGCGCAAAATAAACATAATTACTTAACGGCAATTCTCAATGTCTAAACATTGAACACTTCCGACATGATGTGCAATGTATTAACTTACATTTATTTGATTGGTTGTAATTAAATTCATACGAGTATGTTCTAATGTAAAGGGTGGACTTGTAATTGGTAGTTTAAAATTCAAAACATGCATCGAAAATTCTACCCTATGATGTACATTAAGGTGGATCGACGAAAAAAGTGTTTCCAGTCCACCCCTAGGATTAAAGATATTTTGAAGGCAATCCCAAAAAAAATTTTTTTTTTTGCCACGCCCCCCCGATGGGCTATTTACCTTTTTTGACACTACGTCGCCATTTTAAGTCCGATTTTAATGAGCCGTACACCGCTGTTCATGGCTTGGAAGCTGCCACAATTCTTACCTTAATCATTTTCAAGAAAAAGTTTCACAGAATTTAAAGGCCTTTTCGGCAGACTAAAAAAAATTGGAGTTTAGGTATGATGTGAAACGAGATACCGACAGTCACTATTGGAATTTAAACTCGGAGTAAAAAATGATTTAGGTAGGAATTGTGGCGGCTTCCAAGCCATGAACAACGGTGTACGGCTCATTAAAATCGGACTTAAAATGGCGACGTAGTGTCAAAAAAAGTAAAGAGCCCATCGGGGGGGCGAGGCAAAAAAAAAAAAATTTTTTGGGATCGCCTTCAAAATATCTTTAATCCTAGGGGTGGACTGGAAACACTTTTTTTTTTGTATGGGAACCGATCCGCACTAATGTACATATATCATAAATAATACTTCTATATTGATATAGATGCATGTACGTATCTCTTTAAATTTTGCTCGTTTTGGAAATTATCGATACCAAAAGTACTCGATTCTGAGTATTTGAGTGCATAGTCACCGAGTTTGCCAAAGTATCGTTGGTGACATGGGCTATGGGGACGTTGCATCAGATGGAAAGGAGCTAAATCGATATGGAAATAACATACATATGTAGCAAGAAGGCGCAGTAGAAGGGAAACAATATCTTGGTATTTAATTCTGAACAAAATTCTTTAAATTGTATTAGCAAATAGAATACTTTCCGACAGTTCTGCCAGCTCATAAAATTGTCTTACATATGCATGCAAAACTGAAATTATACAAAGTTTTCAATTACTTTATCAATGAATCAACCAAGACACTAATAAACAAGCTCGTCAACAATTGCTTGTGGGTGGTGCCATGAGTATTGCATCTTAAAAGTTTGATTGGCAAAAAAATCTATATTGACGTAAGCGAATAGTAGTAAATCGTTTTGAATGTATTCCTATACAAACTGTAAGTATTCAATTAAACAGTGGATTCAGCTCGACAAATGATTCCACTGTGTTACAAAAACTGCTTACATAACATTCTTCCAAAATCAGTGGGACTGCAGGCGCTGACGCAGGATTACCTGCTACTAAAACAAATCCATTTCTTGAGTCAAAATATTCTCCTCTCGCCTATTTAACCTTATTCACCAACATACATGTTTATATATACTATATAGATCACTTGACAAATTTGTTAATCAAAAATATATTTTTGCACTTCAGCAGCATTTTAGCACTTATGTGTTATCTTTTAAATAATATTTGCTCAGACTTTTCCCAAAGCGCTATCAAGTACGAATAATAGTAGAAAAACTAGAAGATCTAATTTTTCGATAATTAACCACTTACTGAATAAATAAATTTAAATTGCAAGGTATGCTCTTGGCAACAAGATATCTAGGTAAGTATTGGAGTAACTAAGTATGAAGAGAATGTAAGTTCTTTTTTTGCAGAGTATTTGGAAGATTTTTGAAAAGTTTTATGAGTGTATAAATATTTGATTGGGCTCATGATCCAATTTATCGCATTTAATAAGTGCAGCATTGATTTTTCTAATAAACGGATTTTTATAGGCTATTGCAGTCTCAAAAAGTGCTAGTCTCAAGAATCTTTAAAATGTTGTTGATTTTCGACGTTGTTTTAGAAATAAATAAAATAAACTAAACTAAAAAACTAAATAGAATGACTGCACAGGCTCAAATCTAAATACCATTCAAAAACATTTTTTTAAAGAGTCTTGAGATTTGGACTTTGTGATACCAAAATTTAGAAGGCTAAAAAATTTACTCACAAATCATTTTAAAATTCTTACCTCACATTGGAAATTTCTTACGATTTTGGCAGTTTGCAAGAGTTATTGAAATTTTTCCATAAGCTTGGAATTTTTATTTACATACATACATACATACTACATATAAAATTAAATACAAATTTTTAGATGAAATTTTAACATAACGGAATTTTTAAGTTTGGAAATATGTCACTAAACAACAAATACATATGTACATATGTGTGACTTATTTACAAAAATTAATTTACCACTTTTGTTAAATATTTTCTTCTTATTTTTATACAAAACGAGCTGATCCATTTTAAAAAAATTAACAAAAAAAAATTAAAAACCTTTAAACAATATTAAAAATGTATGTATTTTTTATATACTATTTGATTAAAAAAATGTAAAAACTTTTTTTTTTACTTACCGAAATCCATAAATTGCTTTATTGATAGCGGCGATGGATTAAATTGGGAATATGTATCGAGCATTTTTGTAATGTTCGATAAACGCACCGGAAACAACCGCATTTTGATGTTTATTTAATGTTTCCTCTTACCAAATAAATATGTTTTGCTAATTTATGAAATTTCGTTTTATTTTTTGTTGTTGCTGCAGCCGGTGTATCTTTTTTGATCGTTATCTTTATTTCTATGGCCAACTGTTTTTACTTAGCTATAACTAATTTATTAGCAAAAATTCACTAGCACGTCGTATGTTTTGACTATCTAACATTATTTCTTATTTTTATTTCTTCTCCACTATTATGTTATTTTCACAAATAAGCGACTGACGTCAACACAAATTTTATTGAGGTCAAAATTGGATTTCTTTCAGTTTACCAATCTTCGTCACTGACCGTCGATAATGTATAATATATGTATGTATGTACATATGTCCTTGTTCACCTCTACACAGGTCACTGATATCTGTCGGCAGCGATTGCAGGTAGGACGTTAATTTTCATCAACTAATTTTTTGGTTTTTGGTGCCTACGTGTCCTTTGTGGCGTAAGCAAAATGCACAAATGTACTTTCTTTCTACATTGCGATGGAATTCTTTTTATTGCCTTTCAATTTTTTCCTACGTATTCATTTGAAGTCCAGCTGCTTTTGTACGTAAACTTATGCTGAAATGGCGATGTCGGCGTCGACTTTGTGACAGCGCTGTTGACGTCGCTGTATTTCTGTAGCGTTGCTTTCAAAAGGCCACTGTCCTTTCCTTATGAACGCACCCCTAACAAGCTGGAGGTTGTGCACGTTTGTATACAAGATATATGTACGTATGATGTATGTGTCTAGAGCACCTCTTTGGCTACTTTTCACACTTAAAATTGTGTCAATTACACTTTGCAGGTTTGCAAAAATGAATCACCTTTAAGCCAAACTTATCAAGTCTAGTTTATTCTTCCGTTTTTGTACACGTCAACTTTATCTTTAAATTGCTTTATATGGTAAGCATGTATACATATATACATGTACGCCTAAGTGGATGCACTAATAGCCGTTGTTGTGCTACTCGGTTCTGCTAAATTCATACTGACTGTTTCTCTGCCTGTGCTTTGCTTTTTCCACAACGCTCTGGATTGTTTTGCTTTCGTCTCGACTCTTCCTCTAGCTCTCGTCCAGCACTTTAGTCGTGAGACTTTCGCTTTGTTTGTTTCTCGTTCTATAATTTTGTTTTTGTTATACTACCACAACAAAGTGTGCAAGCCACTACTGCTGCCGATAGCCGTTGTCTCTGTTGATATTTTGTTTATTTATTTATTTGCTTTCCATCGGATACATCTATACTAAATAAACTAGATTTTCATGCTGGTATCTCGAGCCGCTGTTATCTTTTCTAAATCCAATAATTGCAAACTTTTTTGTTGGGTTATCGGAAGTGGGGCGTTGGAGCTTTTTTGACGCTTAATCAGCTGTTTTTGACAGCAACTTTGTAGTTATGTAGCGTTTACACTGTGTGCTTGAATGGATGAAATATGTAAAAAATTCAAGAAACCCGAAAAAAAAACCGAAAACTTTGAAATTTGAAAACTTTATTATATACGTATAAAATAAAAATTCTATTCGGTCGATGGCTGTACATTTTTGACTGTCTGTATCATTGTGTATCAGTACAAGTGTGATATGTTATCTGTCAAACGTTTGACAGGCACTTCAAAATGGAGTTTTTTTCAGTTTTTTTGTTTACATCTGAGGCACTCCAGCATGGCGGCGCATCGCTGCTCCTATCTTCTAACGAATGATAGAACGAGATGCAGGATGAATCCAACATAGAATATAAAAAAACAGGTGTTAATTTTTTTAAAAATTTTGACGTCTATGCTTAAGATATCACACTTGACAGGGTACACAATGGTCTGTATGTTTGGGTGCACATCACTCAAAAGCTGCTGAATGGAATTGAAGGAAACAAATATGTGACACGATGATTAAAATCGAACTCAGTCTATTAAAAGTCCTGAGAGGCAGGGATTATCTAGTAAGCAAGATAAATAAGGGGCAGGTTTGACTCTTGCATACATTTCTAAACAGCGAACTTACCTTCTATTTGGGCATTTGAGTTATTGTGCCTGTATGACAAAGAATCCGAGTGCTTTCAACTTTGCGTATCTGATATAATACACTTATGCCAGCGTTTTTTCTAATCCTCGAAACTCTTTTGAAATGCGCTTTTTGGTTTCGCCAACAGCTCTTGTTTCGATTTTTCTTTTACCTTCTCAATGGTATCAAAACGCTTTCATTTTATCTGTCTTCGGTTTTAGGAAAAGGAAAAATTCAGGCGGAACCAAATCCAGTGAATACTGTGGTTGAGGCATGGCAATGGTATTATTTTGGTTCAAAACCAGGACGAGCATTGTCATTGACATCTTCTCGACCTTCCTTAAACCGGTAATACCGCAATTGAACTTTTGTTCAGCTCGTAGTAGACTCGCTAGAAGCCAGTCAAAATTTCAAATGTCCTTTAAATGGCATTTAATTTCATTTTTTACACAAAGCTTAATACATACATAAAAAAGATTGTACTCGATTTTGCTTCAGATACATATTTTATTCACCTTAGCTAAGAAGAATATATGTACGTAGTTATGTAAAACTTTGAATGAAACTTAAATAGTATATATGTATTTTACTTGCTCATATGTTTTAACAAGTAACAAAATAATTATGTATAACAGGCATTAACCCCTTCCATTGTATATTGTATATTCCTCAAGATAAATAATAACTAATCTTAAGAGCTCATGATGTGCTAATTTTTATGATTTTTCGGATTTATATATTTTTTTTTAGCATAGGTATGTTTTCAATATTATATCGACGGCTGATTACTAAATTTGCTTTAAGAAGGCTTCATCTGAAGATTTTTTTCAACAACTTACAACTCCAAAATTGGTTTCAAGAAAGCGCTAACTCAGAACCACATCAACAACGCCGTATCTCAGCATTTTATTTAAAAAAGACCTACATATCTCAGCTGAAAATGTATTGCATTTTCGTTGAGATTTGCAGTTTGGAAACTCCAAAAAATTGCTAAAATAAAGGTTAAATGAAAAAAGTCCTACGACCGGATGTTCTTTGAATGAATTCTTAAGGCGTTTTTTTACATACATATCTTGACATACGGTGATCTTCCACTCAGCCGTCGATATGTAATAGTTATGTATAACAATTTTATTGCATACAAATTATTTTTGATATACATCAAGGTATGTATGTTTACATGGATATACTAAACATTTATAATTTTAATTTCGGATTTAATATAGTGCATACATACGTATCTGTATAGAATATTTATGTTATTGTTATATTTTTCTGCTTTTATTTTGTTTCGTTTGCGCATACAACTTTTAACTATGCTTATAAGAAAATATTATAAAACTAAAAATCAAATTATAAATATTAACAATCAATATGTAGTATGTATGTATGTAGTTTTTTTCTTGATATAACGACGATAAACCGCCAAATATTTTTACAGTAAATTCAAAGTAGAAATTTATCAAGCTTTTACCGTTAAGCCAAACACGATATTAGTAAAACTTTCAAATATTTTTTTTACATTCAGTTGAAATCTTGGAAAGCCGTCAAAAATTTATTCATTGCAGGACGCCATCATTTCGGGATCTTTTTAGAGTAACTTTTCGAACGATTTTAGGATAGTTTCGGAATTATATACATTACATTTTTAGTACTTAAGTATTTGAAATTGCTTCAGTTTATATGCAACTTGCGGAATATGTATTATATTGTCGCATCAACTACTTGGTTTTTTTTTTAATGGTTTTTGATTATATGTAACCATCTTCTGTTGCATGAAACACCGCTATTCAGTATATAGAACCTGTGATTCGAATATATAGAACCTCGAAACGCTAGCCATAAGTTACGAATTGTAGAACACATTTCTTGGTTTTACGTTGCACAAAATTTTCATAGCAAGAGCCTACTTAAAGAATACATTAAACTTCCTAAAAAACCTTTAGGTTAATCATAGTTTAGAAAAGGGTTGAAGTTGGATGTAATATTCGTACACATATAACAAGATTTACAGTTTAGTACATTCGTAAAACTGTTGGGCATCTACCGAAATACATACACAGATATTACACTACATATTTTAATAGTAACATTTGGACGACTGAGTAGAAGATGCACTATCAGTGCTATGGATTCTTAAACGTCTTTCCAGTGTTAGGACCTGCTACCCTAATATAGAGAGGGAGCTTCCACTGAACATATGCATATAAACTTTTGTAAGGTTATAAGCCTTTGTTGGTGACTCTAATGGATATATTTATGTAGGTTTATATGAATAATGAAATAGTGATAAGTATAATGCATACATATTTAAATTCAAATCTCACAATTTGCCAAACGTAGGCATACATTCATATGTATGAAAAGTCTCCTAACAATACAAAATTGCTTTTTATATCTTTTCACATGCATTTCATTCACACCATTTTTTCTTCATTACCATCGTCATGATAAACATTTTTATAAAATGTATATACGACATATCCCTCTACAAATAACTACAATAAAAAACAAAATTATACAATTTTGTTCAAGTTCCACACATCACACTCATAGTGCTGCTTCTTAGTAAACAAACCGGTTAACATTAATATCGAGCGCATTTCCCCCACAGCCACTAGCAGGTGGCGGTTGATCCGAATCGTTATCATCATCGTAATCATTACGTCTTCCTCCTTGACCATTACCACCGCCACCACGTTTGGCCGCTAGCGCACTTTGCAATGCTGCACGACCGCCGCTCTTCAGAATACGGTCTTTTACTTCTTCAGTAAATTTATAATTATCACGATCGATATAGCTGCGTAATTCAGGTGTAAGTTCCTCTAGTGTTAATGGATTGGGCACGTCCACTTTTACCACTTTTGTTGTAGTGGAGCCTTCAAATGAAGACGACGATGCTGCTCCGAATTCATTTGAGCGTGCGCCCATTTGATAAAATAATATATAAGGTGTATTGGGTGGTGTCAGATTATGCAATTCCCCTGGTTTCGATGGTGTAACGACATTATCATTAAACTTATACCATTTATTTGTAACATCAGCTGCATAAGTATAATAATGGCCAGAGTCCATGCTAAAACCCGAATGTACAACGCCAGCATAAAGATCGTAATGAACAGAGGAAATCTCTTCCAATGTGTCTTCAGCACAAACTTTAACAGACACCTAAAAAGGAAAGACGACTTATTAAGTTATATAAGGAGATTAATTGAAAATACATTTTTCAACATTTAATGGACTAAATATCGGCAACTAACATAAAAATACTCTAACGTGCACACATATGTACTGAGGTTAACATTCAAAACTAAGAATCGGCTAAAGACAGCACTCAAAACATTCTTGGCACCAGGGCCCAAGCTTCAATTCCATTTGATTTAGTTCAGTCATTACGTATGTATACTAACCTTTTCGTCGTGAAATACTTTGTGCATTAGTTTTGCCCGTGTATGATACTTTTGATCATATTTGAAATGTTTCAATGTTAATATTAAATTCTTTGGCGCACAAATAACATTAATATAACGTTCAGCATCGCATAATTTTTTACAACGTTCACAAAAATATTGATTATCTCCATACAGCTTCTCTGGCGAGCAATAGTAATCAATAAGATCCTGGACGGAGTAATTGGAAGCGCATTCATTTTTCACTTCAGGAAATGATAATTGCAAATCCCGAAAGCTATCGACAATGCGACTTTTCCAACCACATGTCAAGCACTCATACGTTGTTGCCAATTTGCCAGTAAAAGTTTTTTCAATGGTAGTGGTGTAACTTGTAAGCTTGCTGTTGTTGTTGCAAGCATTTGTAACGCTACTCGAAGGATTATCTTTGTTTTCATCTACGTCGGTGGCCGACACGCTACTTCTGTTTGATGCCTCTAAAGTTGTGGTGGGTTTTTTGTCCGGTTGCTGCTCGAAAAATGATGTGGCACCCGCGACACTTGCGCTACCGCCGCCTTTAATACAACAACTATTATCCTTATCTGCTTGTTTGGCGCTTTTAGCAATCGGCTCAACAATTGATTCGCCATCAGCCGCACCAATAGCAGCTTGTGTTTTAACAAGTGCCTTTGTGGTGGATACATTTGTGCTGTCTGTATCTTTCTTCTGCTTACGCGACAACATTTCCTGTTCGTGCAACGTTTCTAGTAAATATCCCAAATATTCTGAGCTATCCTGTTGTAAGCCAGCTGAAAAACCAGGTGGACGTGTAGCATTTAAAACACGTGATGGTGTTAGCTCAAATCGTCTGGAATACAACATTAATGCAATCTGTTGTTGCATATTAACCAGTAATGGAGACTTACTTTGAGAAAGTAAGATTTCGCGACTAAATCTGAGACAGGAAGAATCAATCAATAAATCAACTCAATTCAAATAATTAACTTACTCTTTCGTCATAGCTAGCGCTTGTAGGACACTGTTCATATAACATGTGTTGCCTAAATTAACTAGACCAACTTTGGCATTAATGTCATGTGGTAGAATGTCAGCACCAAACGAGGATGGTATATCCTTAATGGCAAACTCCTGAAATAGTTATTGTTTTTGAAAATCTTAATTTAATAGTTCAAAGATAACTTACCACTTCTTCATATAAATCATCATAACCATAGAAGCGCACCATCAATGACTTGGTCAAGTCCACTAGTTTTTGTAGAATCGTTTTGGTTTCTTCAGCATAATCGTCTAAACGGTTTGATTGCTGTTTTAAATACATGATAACACGCGGGAAATTGGGTATAATCTGGAAAGAAATTGAGCATGTATAGGAAATAATTTTTTATAAATTCCCAACAGTCGCCTACCTTGTGGAACACTAACGGTGTTTGATCGATGGAGGACAGCATGTGACATACTATTGGAAATACTTTTGGCCTAAAAGCGGGCAATATCAATGTTAGGAACAAATGTTCAATTGTCTCCAATGCAATATCGCGAAATAGCGCGTGCTTCTGCTGTTCCTGTAGCCCTTTCAAAATGGCCAAGATCCAGAGGTTTAGATTTTTACAAAAATTACACATGCGCAACCATTCGCTGAGCAACCTTACAGTCTTTCTTATATTTTGATCGGGTATTTTGTGATCCAACATTGATTTAACTGCCTCACATATCATTTCAGAGCTGAATAGTTGAAAGATTATTGCAATGGCACATGAGGGTGTCTCATCTTCACCCTGCGTTATTAATTGACATACTACACGCAGATAAAAAAAATATACAGGTTTTTCGTTGGCTTTACCAAAAAATGCTCCAACTTTGACAATGTCTTCCTTGAAACGTTTTAACTCCTCCGGTGTCTTACGTGGTATTTGTACGCGTGCCAACTCATTTATCAAATGATAATAGATTCTAAGAATATCATTGCTGAAGTCTATATGTTGTTGCTTCGACTCGACCAACTCGATTATCTGTAGTATATGTGTAATATCAGTTGTTTGCTTACTAGTTTGGCCGCTAATATTGCCTGCTTCAGCTCCTGCAACTGCAACACCAATATTGCTCTTTGTTCCTGTAGTACTTTTTTGATTTGTCTTGGGTTTGTTTGGCACACTACTACCAACACCACTACAGCCAGGTTCCACCGGCTCTGCATTAACGACAGTCACTTCCCCAGTAATGTTTACATTTGTATTCAGTTTTTTTGATTTAGTGACAACGCCACCGCTGCAAATACCGCCGCCAGCGGCACCACCACTTCCTCCCACAACACCACCAACGCCACCCGATACTCCAGTCGTACCGCCACCACCTCCTCCTCCAGCGTTCCCATTAACGGGTGCGGGCGTAGCGTTGGCTTCCGTGTTATTTTGCTTCACAGCCATTTTCGCGGACACGGGAACGCGTCGTCTACGTTTACCGCTCCCTGGGAACGAGTTGTTGGCTTTGCCTGGCGTTTGCCGTTCGCACCGTTCCGATGTCTGGAAGAGAACTTACCACTGGACGTCGTCGCTATAATCTTTGCTTGGAGCTTTTTGTTCAATACGGAAACGCAAAAGCTGTGTACACGCGCCAAAGAAAATTGACAGCCTGTAAATTGGGGGACAGTAACCAATGACGGTCGGCCGACGACCTTAATACACACGTATAATATGCAATGTAGTCAGTATTTTAGAGATTATCACGCAAAACTTATCTAAGTTTAGATACAATGACGAAATTTCTGCTTTAGGTAAAATGATGAATTTCCGTTATTATTATGCAGTTTTATAACGAGATTACTTTGTTTGCTTTATTACTGATGAGTTTCCCAATTGGTATATTTTTTTCTCCTTTTTGTTCACACTCGTCTGTAGTGATTGATAGTTGATAGATAACGTTTTTATGAAACGTTTTGCTGCTGCTGCTTCTGCTTTACACAAATTGTTTTTTATAATTTATTTGTAATGAATTTATAATTTTTTACTTTCTGAAATCTCTACCAAATCTTGTCAAATTGTTTTTTATTAATTTACACCAGCAAATCGCGAAAATTTTCACAATGCTCTTGTCCCTTCGCGGCGAAATCGAGTTAAAGCCATTCACGTCAAGGCGAAAAACAATTGAAAAAGGAGCTGCCAGCTTTGAAATTTATTAAACAGAACTTCATCTTGACATGAGTGCAATTTTTATACAAAATTGAGAGTTTGGGTTTGTGAACAAACCTTCTGTGGTGTAAAAATGTTTTACATTGTGGTATCTATATAGAAAAGTTAAACTTGCCAAAGTAACTATTTTCAAAGTAATTCATGGATAGCAATGTGTTTGACTGTGTACCGTGCAATATTGATGGATCTTAAAACGAATTTCAGTACATTTGGAAATGCATCAATATGGATCACGGCAGTAAATATTAAGCATGTATCATGTGTCATTAAACCAAGGAAAAGAACACGAATTGGGCAGCTCGAGGATGAGTATAGGCTAAAACAAAAGAACCGTAGTAGCACATTGACAGTCATTTGTTGCAACATCTGAGATCCAGTGCTTTCAATGTAATCATCAGAGCTTTGCATCACATCCCTACCGGACAATCCTGATGCACAACAACAAATGCAGACATCTGAGGCCTCAGCGCCAACTCAGCTGATATTGAGATCTTAGGTAAAGCACATACACATACACAAACGGGTTACATGTACAGAAATATTTTGATAAGATTTTGCACCACCGCCATAGAAATCTTATCACAATTCTGTATCAGCTGATTTGTCACTGATCGAACATAATGCACCAAATGTCCGGTAGGGATGTTTTCTTGCTTCTCCACGTAGCTTCGGGTGCTAAATTTTTCCTTTCCCCATAAGCTATAGAAAATTCTGGCGTTCACGTTCAAAATGATAAATGCTAGAATTTTAAATGGTTTGGTGCCTCATGCAACGTGCTGCAAG
Source organism: Sphenella marginata (assembly GCA_951509765.1). Taxonomy (NCBI): domain Eukaryota; kingdom Metazoa; phylum Arthropoda; class Insecta; order Diptera; family Tephritidae; genus Sphenella; species Sphenella marginata. Next base: position 9,910,601 of record OX608083.1, read on the forward strand.
CAAAAGGGATATGTATCAGTTTAAAAAAAAGCTTTATTAAAAGGACTACAGCACTAGCCACTTTGCTCAATTCCAACCGGCCACAAAGGAGTTCGCTTGTGTCTGGCAGTGCTGCTATTATTGACAGCTGAATTTATTTATTTAGTTTTTTTAGCCGTGCAAAAACACAACATTTGTTGACTTTGGAATCAAAATAACAATAAACCAATATGGTAGACCCAAATTTCATTGAAGTTAACGAGATTACAGGTTATTGGTCATATTTAGTCAGCGTAAGTCATTAACTTATGCAGAATCTTACTGAACGATAAATAAACTTTTGACAATTGTATAGATTGATTGGAAGGACCCATGGCTTATTGCACTCGTTTTGTTTCACATTTTGACGACGATAACAACATTGACGACAAGGAATCATGCAAATTTTCAAATAATTCTATTTCTTTTACTATGTAAGCTTTCATAAAAATGCAACTATCTCTTCTTCGTTTTATCCAACTTTTCTTTCCAGTATCAGCAGCCTATTGTTCTGAGAATATTAATGAACTCGCCGCAGCCAAATGGAAAAGTTTCTCAAAGCAGCAATATTTCGATAGCAATGGTCTTTTTATTTCAACAGTATTTTCAATACCAATTTTACTGAATTGCATGATATTAATTGTGTGTAAAAAATGGGATGTAGAGCACGTCTTAGACATTAATTGTTTTTACTTGTATTCTTTCAGGGTGGTTGGCTGTACAACTCAACACAATTGATGGTTAAGTTAGGGAGAACGAAAGTCTTGCAACGAGTTCAACTGGAACAAAAGAAAAAGCCTGAAACCACTGAGCATGTGAAATCGGAATGAATTACTTATTAATGTTTGTTTTAGATTCACATATATGTACATACATTTATAGAATATAGTTATATATCTTGAAATAATTTAACTAATATTTAGAAATGCCATTCTGTACTAGTATATCTTACCTTTAGTCTAAGCGTCTTTGGCTTCGTCCGGACTGAAAACCCCCTATTCGGAGGCGTATTTTAAAAAACAAGGTTGAAAGTTTCTAAGACCAGCTGCTGGGAATTTCGTTCCCAAGACATTTTTTTTTCAATGGCAGATAAACGGGTCAGCTTGTGATATGACTAGGAAAATCTGGTTCCTATTACAATGAAGAATAGTTTCGCAGCAGTTATCACGATTATCCGGCGTCAACGAATTCGTTGGCACGGCAGTAGGACTAATGCGTAACGGATTTAAATCCGAAAAGGACCACTGAAATCAGTTAAAACCTATTTGGCGCGTTCAGTAACATTCAATTGCAGAAACCTAGAATAATTCTTCGTACCGTTAAAGCCAGCCTAAGGATCCGAGTTGATACTCCTTCGATTGGAGCAAAGTCTCAGTCCCATTGCGCACGGCAGAAATTATGATAAGGGTGGAGAAAACAAATGCACATGCCAGTATTTAACTGAGGCAGTAAAATTTTACCCTGAAAAGAATCCATCCTATGAACATCATAAGAGAACGTATTGAAATGTCATCTTTGTATTGAAATAAATTTATGTACCAGCCTAATGCCCACTTACGCTACAGGGCGATATGAAATATGAAAGTTTTATGATTGAAGTATAATCACCTTCTTTTTGATGACATTCGCAATATCGCCATTTTCAGTTTCTTCAATTTTCATGTTTTTTGGTTTTAAAAAATAAAAAATTAGAGTTTTAGAATTTTTTTCAAAGAGTTTTTTGGGAAAAAATTCAAACTTTTAAAGAAAATTTTTTTAATTTAATTCTTTATTTGTTATTTGTCCATTTGAAAATAATAAGCAAATGGCAGTTTTTGTGGGTTTATTTGGGATCAAACATTTTTATCTAGTGGCAGCCGTGTCATTATTTCTTTTTTTGTGCGGACATTTTCCCCCCCATGACATACGCTGGCTGTAGGGCTGATTATTATTATTTTTTGCACTTTTACAGACGAATGGCTAATAGTGTAGTGTTTTGAGATGATAAAAATATATAAAATAAAAATATTACATCGTAAAAAGAATTGTCCAAATAGACATAATTAAAAAGTATATGAAACAAAAGATATTTCCAATATTTGCAAGGAAAAACATCATAGTTCGCCCGAGCCTGAAAACGTGTATGTACTGATTGTTGGTGGTGCGACGTAAAATTGAAGACAATCAAGCAGTAATATACAGACACAAGAAGGACAAACGGAGGCCATCGTGGTGCACACACCCAAACAGCCATATAACCGGCCAATATAAAAAAACTGTGGTATTAAAGGACGCGAAATGAAAAACATATCATGTTCTGGTTTGAAAATGTCCGGATCGTCGTCGACATTATTGTTAGTGCTCATGTTGCTTCTTAGTCGTGTTGCCGGCGACATAAATAGAAGCGGAAGTTATAGTGATCAATCATCAGCGGCCATGACAGATTCGGGTACAAGTGACGAATTGCAAAGCAGTTTGCGTTTTGAACCTTCAACTCTCGATTTTGGTGATGCATGCCCGGTTGGAAGTGCTCGCGCACATACGGTGACGCTGGTGAATCAAAATGCAAATCGCAGTGTGTATTTGACTTCTGTATCAGGACGTACACCCACATTTTATTCAAGTTTTTTCGAAGCAAAAGTGGTGCCACCGCAAGGTAATACCACTTTTAATGTAGTTTTTCTACCGCGCGCACATGGGAGCGTCGCTACCGATCTACTTATACACACATCATTTGGTCAGGCAAGGCTGCAAGTGCGCGGTGAAGGCCGTGACTGCCCGTATAGACTAAAACCTTTAGTGGGTATCAAAGCGCCACTCAATGCAACAATAACACCTGAAATACAAATGTATAATCCACATAATAGGCCACTTCAAATACTTGAGGTATGTATCCAAAGTATTTTTAGCTAGGTTTTCATGTTCTTTTAAAAACAGTCATGAATGGTAACCTGTCTGGAACATTCAATTTCGACGGGGTTGGACTAAACTCAAAATTCAATTTGAATCCCCAGATTGAGAAGATATGAAAATTCGGGAACTCAGATCAGCAAGAACAAATTATTGTGTTTATTTTTGCTTTCTGCTATTCAACACATTTCTTGAACTCATTAATATACATAATCTTTTACAGGTTTACAGCAGTGGTGGACAATTTCAATTAGAATTGCCGAGTGGAGGACAAGAAGGTCCACAAACCTTATGGGAGATACCGCCTTATGAAACTAAGCCCGTTATACGTATACGTTTCCATGCGCGCTCAGCTGGAAACTACACCGCTTATATACGCATCAAGATCTCAGAGCAGGTTAGCGAAGGTGATACATTGGATCATAATGGAAATGTGCTAGTGATACCAGTCGAGTTTGAAATTCTACCACTACCTGGATTGTACGCTGATAATCCAGTTATAAATTTTGGGCGTTTGACGGCAGAACCAGCGGTACGCGTTAATAGCATAAAAACATTACAAATTAAATTACAACTACACAGTTCTTATATACGACAACAATATCAGTTACTGGACTATAAGCTCAGAAATATGCCGGGTCTATCATTTGATCCCAAAGATGGTGTGGTTATTTTGGAATCAACACTCTTTGAAAGTACAACAATTTTAGATGAAATACTGCTTTTGCGTAGCGTGCCAATTACAGCTATGCCAGAGAACGCCACCATGCAACCTATTACACCTATTGAATGTACGGTGCTAATACGTGCCGAGGTATTTAAAGGATCATTGCAATATGATTCTAATAGCACTACTTTTGTGACGCAAGCAACGATTGGTACACGCGGCGGTAACAAACGTACTTTGGTGATACGCAATGATTTTGATACGCCACTCGCATTGTTAAATGTAAGCTTACCACAATATATCGCGGAAAATGGTGCATTACGCGCACAATTTAGTAGTGAGTTCTTGGATGCTATGCCAGCAGGCAGCACTTTGGTACTGCCACATAGCAGCTCTATAACTTTGCTGCAGTTACAAATGCTCAACTCAAGTTTGGTATATAAAACGAATTTGCTTATACGCACGAACATTACACATATCGAAGTGCCATTGGTAGTGTGTGGTGGTCGCCTTCATGTGTCCACTTATGATACAGCGCGCATACAGGCTAATGCGGCATATAATGTTGATCTCAACTTGGGTGCCATACCATTAGCGGAGACATCACATAATGGTTATATAGTTCTGCATAATCGTAACCCATTGCCCGTCAAGTTAAATACATGGCATTTTCAATCGCCGCAAGGTGTATATTTTCATACAACATTTCGTGGTTGTTTGCGCCCGAGTTCGTTGCGCGCATTACGTAATGCTACACTCAAATTGGAGAGTGCTAAATTTAAGTTATGTACACAGTTGGAAGAGGATGATGTGGCTGTTTTTCAAATTACTATACAATCGTATATAACCGAGCAGCATCAGTGTACTTTAAAAATATGGACAACATACGAGGAGATAACGACAACAGTTCGGTTTCGTACATGGATTGGCAAGTTGGAGGTAGATCAGGAGCATCTATATTTTAACAACTGTTTTCCGGTAAATACAATATTCTACTTGCCATTGATAAGAAATTTAGTAATGGCAGCGTAGCGAAAAACTCGCATGATTCCAATTCGAGTAATTCTTGAACTTTGGAAATGAAAACCAATTTTCAATACGAGTTCCATGCTAAGCTGCAATCATGCCACATTACCAAAATGACTTTCAAAGCAAAATGCGTAAACTAAAATATATACCCATGTACAATATTGCTTTTCACAACATAATTTAATTTTATTGTTTTGCTATTTTTCAGGGAAAACACTGCTCAGCCGAATTGACAATTCGATCTACTTTCCAGCACCCTATACATATAAGCTCAATAAATTTCACAGAGGCAGGTTTATATTTCGAGGATTATAAGTCGAATGGCTCAACTATTGAAGGCAATGCGTTAACGAAAGTTGGACGTATACACTTTGAACCGTCATTATTGTGCCAACAACGGTGCTATATACCTCAAGATGAGCGCACTAACATGATAGCATTTCCAGCACCGGAAAACACTCGAGGTGGACTCAATAATAATCTTCACTTTGATGAAACCGAGTTGCGTCGGCGTACCGAATTATTTCGTCATTTAAAATATGATTTTCAAAATATTGCCTTCACACTTAACAGCAATGAGTTACGCCAATTTCTGTTAGAGCTGATTATAGATATTGAATGGCCAAAATTTATCTCAGGCAAGCAAGTGCTACCCACTATAGAAGTAAGTAAAATGCAAGAGGTGCAAGTGCTATTAAGTAATCCTGCTGATACACCAGTGCTAGTCGATTACTTTCTCTCTGATCCGAGATATGCGAAAGAGACACAGTTATCATTGCCCTTGGAAGTGGTGGACATTTCCCCAAATTGTTATCTAACTGATAAAGAAGTATTTTCGTTGCCAGCTGGTGCTCCGCGACACCCAGTTCTCTTGCCACCACACACCAGTTTGCCGGTGAGGATACGTTTTGAGGCGCCATTGGTAGATACTTATTGTACCCTGCTGCATATACGCAATAATTTAACCCTATACGAAGCCGTGTGGGTGAGCGCCAAAGTTGTACAATCACAATTTCGCATTGGTAACCGTAAGCCAGGACCAAATGCAACGCTACCTTTTGAATTTAATGAAAAACATTTTGCGGTTTGTAGTCAAGGGCAAACACAATCTCAGTACCAAACAAATATTGATGGCGAAACAGTGACTGATTTGCGGAAGTATCCAAAGGTTGTTTTGAGGCGCACATTTACCGCACGAAACACTGGCGAAATGCCAATTTTAATAAACACATTTCAAATAGGCGATCAATTTTGCAGCGGATATGGTTTTAGTATAATAAACTGCAGTAGCTTCGTGCTTAAGGTTAACGAAACGAAAAAGCTTGAGTTCGTATTTACACCAGATTACACTTTATCACGCATTGTACTGCCACTGCGCGTACACACGAACCTCTCTTATGATGTGAATTATAATTTGGTGGCGCAGCTGCCACCGGGTACGATTGAAAGGTGCGGTGCTTTAATACTACGCCCAGCATGGGAGGAGCGTATACGCAATTCGGCCATTGTGTTACTGGCGACCACATTTATATTTGTGCTACTCGCGGCACATATTGATTATCGTAATATATTGCGTAGCCAGACTGTGCTATATGAAGCGCGCGATAAAGGGTCTGTATATCCGACGTTTAATTTGCGCAATATTGCTTTAAAGTCGTTGTCGCATACACCAGACGAGGAGCAACAGCAGACTAGTGGCTCGGCCGGAAATGCGCATGCGCAATCGCAGCGACGCGGTGGCAGCCAACAGCAACAGGGAAAGGCTAGTAATAGCAGTAGTAGTAGCAGCAGTAGTATCGCTAGCGTAAATAATTTCAACGGCGCCACCAGTAATACGGCGGGCTTAAAAAAACGTGGCTTAAAGCGACAAACGAATGCTAATGGCAATGTTGCGGCATCGCGCGTTAGTCTACCATGGTCTTTGGATTTAAATGCTTTCAAGAGCGGCGTTTCAGCTGCGAATACATCGGGCGATAATGAAAGAGCTGGTAGCGGCAGTAGTTCAACCAGCGCGCAGCAGATGGTTGGCAGTGCAGGTGGTGGAAAAAAAGGCGCAGGCACGCTGTCATCAACGAAACTACAACAAACGCACAATGAAAGGGGGGATAAAGGAGGAGCGGATACAATTAGCACAGTGACCACTACAAATGGAAGTGCTAGCAGTGGCGCAGTAAATAGTAAGAAAACGCAGAATTCGTTAGTGGCACATCCGCTGGGTGGGACTTCACCGCAGCAACAGCAACAACCACGCAGTGCTCGCAGGTCAAGAAACGTTGCTACTTCTGCGGCGCCTGCTTCTGAAAAGGAAACTGCGAGTACTAATGCTGGTAATTTAAAGTCACAAGTGAACGGCTCTAGTAATGGCAAAAGTGCGCGCAGTAACAAGTCAAACAATAGCGAAGCAGTTATAAATCTGTTTGGCAATACTAAAGGAAATGTGTATTCAGACATGGGTGCAACCATAACACCCTCGCCACCCGCTAAAGAAGTCATAGCGCAGACTAACACAACAAGTGGCAAACATGGCAAAACACCCGGACGTGAACGACGTAAAGACAAGGATGCTCAAAGCAGTAGCTTAAGTAACAATGGAAATGACGCACCGCTCTCCAACTGCTCATCATCATCAGCAAATTCGGGTGGCGGTTCATCAAGCGCATCACGACGCGCTGAACGTAGAAGTCGTCAACGTGCAGCAGCTGCATTGCGCGCCTTAAATTTCGGAGATGCTTCAGCCAATTCAGCAGTAGCACGCACAAAGGCCGCTAATGCTATTGACAATAACAGCAACGGTGCCAGCGGCGCTAGTGGAATAAATGGTTTATTGAGTTGCTTAACTACGGCATGGGACACAGGCAGCCCTGCCACTTTCAGCGATGTACTGCAAGCACAACCCGTTAACTTGATGGGAACAAAAAGTGTGCAAAATTTAAAAGAGCACTCTAATGTTGGTACAGTAGAGAGCCGATCAGTTTTCCACTTTAGTGCAGACAAAGATAAGGGAACTGGCGGTTACGAAAAGGACTATAACGGTATACAGCCAGAGCAAAACAAGCCGGAATCCCAAATTATTGGACAAAAATTATCTGACGTGTTGCATGAAAAAGTGAGCTCATCTACCGAGTTGGGTCCGATTGGTTCAAAAAAATCTCCATCATCTACACCAGTCTGGGAGCCAATTAATAGCAGCAGCAGCAGCAGCGGCAGTAGCAACCATAGCGCCAGCGGTCTTCAAATTCCCAAAGCTGTTATACCGACAGGCAATTGCAGTTTCTTTTCCAATATGTTGGGCAATTATGAATATGACGGCAATCGTCCATTGAGGGGTAAGTGATGATGTATTTGTATTGTAGTGAGACCTTCAACTATTTAATTGTTTGAAGCCATAACTAAAAAGAATTAATTTAGAGTTTGGTAATATCACTGAGTACTCGAACGCTTACTGTATTTTTGTTAACTAAATAATCCCATTCACATTCTTGTTTGTTTTTAGCCATGGACTCAAATCTATACGATATGAAAAAAGCACAAGACGAGTATTTCGAATACATGTATAATCTACGTCAGCAACAATTGCAAGCTCAAGTTCAAGCGCATGCGCAGGCACACGTCCAAGCACAGCAGCAGCAACAACAACAACACTTATTGCAGGGCGTTGATTGGGCACGTCTAAACAGCCGCACCTGGTCTCCATTAGCAACATATTTGGGACAACATGATAGTCCCATTTTGAGTGGCGGTAATGGTGGTGGTCCATTATCTGCAGCTGTTAATAGCGCATCTGCTAGTGCTGCTTTGCAGATGAGCAATTTGAATACTGGCTCGCATGATGTCTCAGCTTGGCCTATTGGTGGTGGAGGCGGAAGTACAAATTCGTCCTCACCGGCCGGCAATGTTGCCCCCAATAATAGTGTTAACGTTAATTCAACCATTATTCGTCCACCACCAGGTTTGGAGAGCAATTTTCAAGGTATAACCAATAATACACAAGCAACCGCACAACAACAACAACAGCATCAACAGCAACAGTCCTTAAATGATGCAACACAAGTCACTAATGATACAGCCAATATGCAAACATTTGATCCATTTAGTTCGCTTAGCTCAATTTGGTCAGATAGTTGGCAAAAACGCAACAATAGTAATAACAGTAATAAGAGCAATGGAAATATGAATTGAAGAATTGTTGTTGTATGGTATGTGTGAGTGTGTACGCGCATGATGTTAGACTGTATGTATGTCCTTTTATGTATAGCATATAATACAGTCGCCAAAACAATGCGTCAGGTTGAGTGTTTTAAACGATTGGCGGGTGGTAAATGTTATCCGTTTATATCCTCTCTAGGATCTCTAAGGAGCAAAAAAGAGCATCCCTAGTGAGAGTTAAATTTTATAGTTTGCATATTCCAAATTCGAGATCTTAAGGTAATGTGCCCGAAAGCATCCTATTAATATTTCAAATAAAAATGTTTCAATACAACTTCAAATCTTTTAATAAATCAGATCATGTACTCCTATTTTTTCAATTTTGATTCTTGTGGGTTTCAGTAAAACTTTTCATATAATGCAATTACATCTGTGATGCTCGGTCCGTAACTATCTACATATATGATGTTTAGAAAAATTTCCACCCGCCAATCGTTCCATGTGTTTTTTGCTTAAAAGTCCTACCAACTTTTTTTTTCTATTAAAATATGCTTTTTTTTTTGCTAAAATCTAAGCATTACTATTGAACTTAATATTATTTAGATTTATATTTTGAAACTTGTTGCCATATATGCTCACCCTAACATCATTTGTCCAATAATCCCCTGATCGTCAGTAACCTGGGTGTACACCAAAAAAATTAAGTCCAAAGAAAGAGATTAACCTATCAAGAATAGAGAAAAAAATGTGCAAAAATAAAAAAACGAACACAAATTCACACGAAATTCGAAAAAAAAATTTTAAAATTTCACAACTAATGGCTACATAAACATACCATACATATATTATTGTTGAAAATTATCATGTTTAATTTGTTTGTTCAAATAACTACTAGACTGTCAGGCAAAACGGCGAATATAAAAGAAAAAAACAAGAATGTTCCCTGCCATTTATGAAAGTGATGGAACAATTTTGCGAAGAACATCCGCTACCACTTTCCTAAACACCATATTCATCTTTACAGATTACATAAGTTTGCTAAAATTAGTTTTCAGTTGGACAACAATTTGATTACTTCAAAATGTTATGGACAATTTTAATAAAGCATATTTTTTACACACTTTAACAGCAGCTACGTGTCAAGAATGAGGCAATTTGAAAGTTGTTTCTACATATAGTCCTTTGAGTATGGTCGTATTATCGCTCCGTGCGAGCAAAGAATGGATGCGTATTGGTTACAGGCATGTCGAAACTAATTTAAACACACATATGTATTTGGATTTTTTTAATTTCTAATTTTTGTTTCTTAATTTCATTCACATATATTAATTTACTTGACTTTGTTATTTAATTTTAATGCCATGAAACAAGAATAATAATTTATTTTGGATATTTTAGTTGTATCTAAAAACAAAAAGTTAAAAAAAGTTAAATGAATGTTAATTGCAATGAAGCAAATCATAATTATAAATCTATCGAATTAGATACTCAAGAGTATTGCTCAACACGACCTAACTAATAAAAAAAAATAATAAAAAGAGATCAAGATACACTATATTGCCACACAATAGCCACAACTTCGTTGCTTTAGAATAAAATATTTGTTTGAAATGAATAATTTATGAAGAATGATAAAGCAAATTAAAACGACAAAACAAATATTTTATGGACTTAAGTGCAGTTAACGCACATAATGAAATACATTACATAACTAAATAAGTAATACATGCATACAAACCAAAAATACATACTTTGAAAAATATATTAAAACCCAATTTCATTTATTTGCAAAATAAATTAAAATGTGTTGTTATTGTTTGGAGGTAAGGCGTAAATTATATCAGTGTTCAACATAGTACCCTATACTCAGCGGTTGCTAGTTCTAGTCAAATTATTTGATGCTTAACTGTCTAAAGGTATTATAAAAGCAAAACGTATCAGTTGTTTCTTATTGTAGTAACATTACTACTTGGACATGACATGCCCACTCATGGATGCCTTAAAGGTTTTGGAAACCGGACTAACCTCCACTACTAGAAAGAACAACATTTGGTGGGATAAAATCAATGGGTAATTTTTTGCTTAGGTTATTCTTTCGGTTCTAAATTCTTTAATCTCACGACTAACTATTCCCCAAAATACTTTTAACTCTTTTATTTCTCGTCCCCATTATTATCGATTTTTTCTGATTCGTTTGTTGATTACAAGTTGTATAAGTTTAATGGATTAACTTGATTTTCATAAATAAAAAAACAATTAAATAAACAATAATAAAATGTACATAAATTAACCATATAGGTAACAACACTCACCATTTAGTGTTTGGAACCCTGAATGAATTATTGGAACTTGCATTACAATTGATACCAGACTATGACTTTAGTGTTATTCGTTTTTTTCAGCTCAAATTTTATTATAGGTCTTGCCAGGCACATTTTATACTATTGTTTCTATAATTTTGTTCTCTTTTCTTCTTAAAATATATCGTGTTGAAAAGCAAATAAAAATTGAATTGGGTTAGCAGAAAAGTTAAAAAAATTTGCTAAAAATAGTTATTTTTCTTTGTATGCAATAATGTTTTTTTCTATTAGATCTGGTATTTCAACAGCCAACCATGGTGCGAGCTGTAAGTATGTACAGAAATGGGTTAAAATAGGTAAAATATAGATTTCCCAAATTCTGACTCACCCCTAAAGCCATTGCGTGTGCTATTCCGAATTTTGGAACATTGCGTGCCCATAGAGGTTTGAAGTGATCAGTTAAACAAATTTTACCACCACGATACATTTTAGCAGTTTTCCCATCCAGCTCCGGTAAAGCAATTTCTGGTGCAGTCGTTGGATAGGTTACAGGTATCTGAAATGAGGAAAAAAATATTGTACCGAAATTAAGGTGTTATAGGAATAGAAACCAAAAAAATGAAGACTGTTGTACTGTGGTGTTAGACGAATGGGGGATTAAGGTATAGACCTAATCCACTATAACACAATCAGTGTAGTAACCATTCCCAATACTAATGTGGAATATAAAGTTTCTTCAAAAATACCCAAGGGTTCCAAATTCTTTAAAAAGTACTATACCTACATATGAAACAGTCTCGTGTTTTACTCACATCGAATTCCACATCAAATTCATATTTCAGCAGATTGTGCATGTACCAACATTTTCCAAACCAACGTGTCCCCTCTTTATTGGATTCCAAACGAAACCAGTCAGTTCCGGAATCCTTATTGTTTTGCACATATTTTATGAGTGCCTGATATTCCTCCTTGAGTCGCTGCACCCATGCATCTTTGTCGCGTGGTCCAGCACGTGTTTGCAGCAATGGAATGTTGCTAAGCGTTTTCCTGGTGCATTCATCAACCATTTTGGGCTTTATTACATCCAAATAAATTTATTTTAGTCGAAGAAATTTTCCAGGATACAAAATAATCACAATAAACAAAAATTGTCACCTGCTGATTGGGGAGAGATGACACGTCAAAGAGTGCTAAAATTTTTAGTGATGCCAGAAGTGACAAATTCCGAGATTTAACCCTAGGTAAGCAAACGATGTAGATTAGCAGCAGTAAAATACAGACAAAAGTTCTTAAGGTTCAGATTGAACACGATGCTATTGCTATCTCCGAGTATGCGCGCTTACATAAATTGGTGTTGAATGCAGGTAAAACTAAATTAGTCAGGTTTAGACCAAAAATAACGCCTCAAACAAATTTGGATTTCAGTGTATTTTTTGACGGAAGGGAGATTTTTGAGGTGGACACCGTTAATTATTTGGGAGTTCATATCGCTAGAAACTTATCTTGGGCTACTCATATTGATGCAATAAAATCTAAAATTTCTCCCGCTATTGGAATTCTCTATAAGTTTCGTAATAAGCTTACAACGCAAGTTAAGTTGTCCTTATACCAGTCTCTTATTCACAGCCATTTGTCGTATCTTCCAATAATATATGCCCATAAGGTAAGCAATGAAATAACATCCCTCCAATCGTGTCAGAACACCGCACTAAAACTTGTTTTTAACCTGCCAAGAATGCATTCCACATTAACAGCCTCATTCTCTTTGACGATAACGTGCCCAAAACGATCGTCGTTTGTGTGTTGGTAGCATGAATAGCAATACGATAGCCAAAACGATAGTCAGCACGATAACAGCTGACTCTTACGTAACGAAAGTGCTTAATCGGTAATCTGTTTGACGATTATCGTCTGACAATACGAAAACAAAGTGTCAAAATCAAACAAGAAGGGAATTGCTATCGTTGTTGAGCAAATGGAAGCCACAAACAAAAGAAGTAAGTATTATTATTCAATTTTCCACTATTGTTGTTAATTATTGTTATTTATTTATTTTAAAAGATTCCAAAAAGAATCCTAGCACCCGGCAAATTTTGAACTGACGAGAGGAGCACCAGTGTTTGGAGCCAGTAATATTGCCTTCGAGGAGGAATATTGCCTCAAAGAAGGGACGTGTTTAGCAGTTGCTTCCTAAAGGAAGTACTACCGCACATCAAAACTATGAAATAACTATTCACAGAAATAAATATTTAAAAATTATCTTATGAACTATTGATACCGATGGATTTTGATATCACATTAGTCACATTACGCTATCTCTGCCGTTCCATTCTTAGCGCACCTTCCTCCGACAAAGCCAAAGCAACAGCTTGATACATTATTATAAACGAAATATTCCCGATTTATTAATAACAAAAAAATTATAAACCTTTTCACTAAGTCAAAACACAGGTGCCCAGAGTTGCAAAATTAACATTTGATTTCGTTTAGTTGGCGATAGACGTAAGCCAACACGATAATCGTCAACGTAACATTCATGCTACCAAAAGCACACGATATCGTCAGCGCGGGTATCGTTCGTTAAGCGTATCGTTCGTCAAAGAGAATGAGGCTGTAAGTCTCTTTAATGAGTATGCGAAATCGATATTACCAATAGTTGGCTTGTATAAAAAGCAACTTTTAACTTACGTTTATAAAAATATTAATAATGTGGGCTACCATGTTTTAAGATTTGATCGAAATCAATCAGTGTTCAATACGCGAAACTGCGAAATGCTTAGAGTAGTTAGATGTCGATTAGAGACTTCTAAACAAAGAATAGAATACGCGGGACCTAACCAATTTAATAAATTGCCCAATAATATTAAAACGTTGAGTCGTATATCTAGTTTCAAAATTCAGCTAAAGCGCTATCTTCTAGATAGCGTCGAATCGCTTCTTAATTGAATCCTCAGATTAGTTGCTAAGTAATTATTCTTCTTTAAATTTATATTTTATTTTTATATATGTATGTTTTCCAACCTAATACTTGTACAAGCCAGATATCCTCTATTAAGCCAATATGGCGCAGAGGAACCATACTATATGTAATTTCTTAGATATAAGCTTGTATTTATTGTACAATCAATTGTCTTTGTTAATAAAGTTCTGATATATAACAAAAAAAAAAAAAAAAAAAAAAAAAAAAAAAAAAAGTTCACACTTACACATGAGTTTGGGGTTGTCAACTCGCCTTTAATATACTAATAGAAACTGTCATTAGCAGCGGTGGTAGGCCTGGTAGCTATATCACATGCTACATACCTGCTAGTTAACTTGCAGGGTTTCTAGATATCACACCAATGTTATCGGATGCACCACACTTATTGGCTGCCAATAACGTCAGTAATAGTTCAAGCTTATTTCCGAGCAGTCATGTGTGCCACGGTAGCCCAACGAGTTTAATAAAGTGTAGATCTTATTGCAGATTTGGGAAATTGTAAAAGATCATGAGGGAATTCAGTTGGTCTAATCGGTATGTGGTAGCGAATTTCGATAAATTCAATAGAGAACGCAAAACTATTACACTTAAGCGGCAAATACATTACACGAACTTTTCCGCGAACATTCCCGTTATGTCATGTTTGTGCGAACTGTTCTCTCGTGTATGGTGGTGTTTGCCAGTTCGCGCAAAAGTTCGCCAAAAATCAAAATATTTTAATTTTTGGCGAACTTTTGCGCGAACTGTTCGTGTGTGTATGGCGAAATAGCTCATAATCGTAGTAATTTCTGAACGGAACAGACGTGCGCGGAAAAATAAAATGGACAATAAAAAATTTCTGAGTGAATTTATTGAAATGTATAAATCCTTGCCATCATTGTGGCAAGTAAAAAGCAAAGATTATTATAATAGGATTAAAAAGAATAATGATTATGCGACTTAAATGGAAAAATTAAAAGAAGTAGATCCTGATGCCACAAAGGATACATTCCATTCTTTGCACCAAATTCTTTTTTTGCGATTTTCTTTCTTTTTTTTACGCTTAATTGCCACAGCGAGCAATATTGCTGCAGCACAATTGTTGTCCGTATTCATCGCTGTCTGAAAGAGAACTAATGTTCGGCCAAAAGTTCGTATGGTGGATGGCCAAAGCTGCGAACAAGATATCGGAATGTTCGCGGAAAAGTTCGTGTAATGTATTTGGCGCTTTATGCAGCTCCGCCGGTTACAATTATTTGTTGGGTGAACGCACCTTATAAAATCAGCTGTTGCCTCATACAAATTGGATCTTGCTTTCATACAAATTGGATCTAGAGAAAAAACATAAAAGTTGTGAAGTGCGCTTATAATTAAATTATTTATTTTGGAAGCTGCTTCTTGAGTTCCTTTGAACTTTGGGCGAATCTGCAATACAATGCATTCCCAATATGTTGCAATACATGGCGGTAGCAGGGATATGCATAATCGTTGCTGTGGCGGACGGGCTTGGTGTGTGAAGGTGAGAATAATGATCATATCAAGATTTCATATTTGATAAACTTATTAATGTGCCGGTATTTTAGGATATTTGTGGCATTGTCTGCGCAGTGTTCACATGGCTACTTATACTGTTTGCCGAGTTTGTTGTGATGCGGGTTATATTATGGCCGAGTCCATATCCCATCTATAGCACCATAAACATAATAATATTCCAGTTGTTAGCCTTTCTCGCTTTTGCATCACACATACGTACTATGTTATCAGACCCAGGCGCAGTACCGCGTGGAAATGCAACCAAAGAAATGATCGAACAGATGGGCTATCGGGAAGGAGAAATGTTTTTTAAATGTCCGAAATGTTGTAGCATTAAACCGGAACGTGCACATCATTGTTCTGTTTGTCAGCGTTGTATACGAAAAATGGATCATCATTGTCCATGGGTGAATAATTGTGTGGGAGAAAATAATCAAAAGTACTTTGTACTATTTACGGTTCGTATTAAATTATGTGTTTTTTCTTGTTAAATTAATGTTATTTTCATATTTTTTACAGTTTTATATTGCCTCCATATCCATACATTCGATGTTTTTAGTTGTCACAGAATTTGCGCAATGTGTTCAATCCGAATGGAGGCAATGTTCACCATATTCTCCACCAACAACAATATTTTTACTATTATTCCTATCATTTGAAGCATTATTGTTTGCAATATTTACGCTCATTATGCTCGCAACGCAATTGACTGCAATATTTAATGACCAAACGGTAAGCTAACTAAAATGTTTTTTTTTTTTTCAAAACAGGAACCCGTATCGAGAGATCCCAAGTGTATTTTTTGCAATGACAATCTTCTAAGTATAATATCATAACGTTCACTGGCGCTTGCTCCATTACTCGTAATTTAGAACACTCAATGGACCGATGTAGATAAAAAATCTTTATTTCACATTTAAAAACAAAACTGCTTTCTTAAAAAAAGATAAATTTTGTATTGTAACTTAAGTTTTTAGCAAAGAAAAAGAGGAAAAACGTTTTAGGATAGTTTTGACTCACATTGGGCAGGAATAACCTCGAACTATTTCCTGCAAAACTCCTTGGTATTCTAGGATACATAGGCCTAGCGGAGAAGATAGGTGAACGACAAGAGAATACAAGAGAAAACAGAAACGTGCCAGCTGAAGTATAAAAAAGCTTTACTACGTTTATTAAACAACTTAAATTTCAATAAAAAATATAAATGTAGAAACTAATTTTTTTTACATACCCATATGATACTAAAATTAAAAATTTATTTCCATTGCAGGGCATTGAACAATTAAAAAAAGAAGAAGCCCGTTGGGCAAAAAAGTCCCGTCTAAAAAGCATTCATTCGGTATTTGGACGCTTTTCGCTTGCTTGGTTCTCACCATTTACAAAACCATCATGGCAAACCAAATTCAATTCACATTTTTACTCAGTTTAAGATTTTTTTAAACACCATATATACATACATACATATTTACTATATGACCCAGTTATTTTTATATCTACATATAACACAATATAATTTTTATGGAATATAAAAGTTTTACAGCTAATATTACATGTGACAAAGAGCTGTGTTGGGCTAGCTACGACCGTCCTTATAAAAAAGCTCAGCTTCTGTACATGTGTAAAAAATACGCGTATATTCCCAATGTTAAACTTATATTCGTTTTTAAAATTAGTCATTAAATATTGATTTGAAAGTATAATTTTAATATTAAAATTAAGCACAATATATTGAATTTTAATCTTATATAGCCAAAGAGCTAAATTATTAAATAAGTATACTTTTATTATTACAACACGTATACTAGTTTAACCAATCCTCTGTTATATATTTGTGATTTCCCCTATATCAGTAAGTTTTTGTTCAATATACATATTTGAATGTATAGTTATATGCGGCTGAGATTTGGCATGTAATGACGACCAAGCTGGGCAAAGGACTGCTAAAACCACTACAACAACATGAAATGAAAAACAATATTTTCTGGCAATTTGCTGTGTAAGTGTATGATGATAAATGTCATATCGCCGCATACTTAATATAATTTCTTATTGTACAACTAACAACAAAACACAAACAACACCTGGTCTAATATTAAACTGAATACAAAATAAAAATCTCACAGAGAAACTGTTGTTGGCCAAACTTAACCAAAAATCGACAATAGTCAATTGCGCGATTTACATTGTATTGAAAGGATTGGCGACCAAAAAAAAAACGATTTATGAAATGCTGATTGTTCATGTTTGTGCGACGAGCGCACTTGGCATTGAAGTGTGGGTAAAAAATTTGGCAAAAATAAAAGTTTTAAATAATTTATTACTTGCTGACAAAATCTAAAAGGTTGGAATTAGTGAAAATGGACTCCCAATAGCCTCAAAACGACAGATTGGCTAAGCTATAGTTAAATGGATGTATTCATAAGTTTAATTAAGTAGATAGGAACTTATTCTTGAAATACATACAGTTCTACCACTGTCCACTAAAATTTTAATCGCAAATTATAAGCGCCTTTTTACTGCTAATTTGGAAGACAGGATGCTTATATGTGTAAATAAGCCACATCCTAAGATATGTATACTTACATATGAACATACATAATGACTATTTTTAATTGTATTAAATTAGCCATGTAAGCAAAAAAAGTTACTAAATTTTAGTTGAAAAGTTGGGAATGTAACAAAACAAAATATTTACACATGACTACGTTTGTATCATTGTGGAGCGAAATAAAAAAAAAACGGTTTAACTAATAAAACTAAATGCCTGCTTCCACTTGAGAGCAAATACTATTTAAAACAAATAAATCTAACTTTTCCAGAAACGAGTTATAATTTACAATCAAACAGCTGGACTGTCTCATATACATACATATATTGTCTACACAATTAAATTTGTATGTAAAATCGAAGTTTTGACCGAGCTTACAGGCTTAGCATTCAGATTTTGTTTTTAAATTTCATATTTTTGTATTATCTATAAGAAATGAGATTTTGAGGCAGAACAAACGAACAAAAAATCAAATATAAATGACTCACCCTAATGTGTACTTTATGAAACTCTCCAAATACATATGTATATAAAAATTGTGGATATTCACCAGATATATCTGAACTATGTATGTATTTACTTTGTTTATAATAAAAATGAAACTAAAATATGTTTCATACAAAATAATTTTTAGTTTTTTAAGAGATATTCGCCTTGTAATATGTATGCAATTCCTAAACAAACTTATTTTTCCACATAAGCAATCCGATGTATAATAAATAATTTATAAAACAATTTTTACGATGTTTTCACTAAAGTTTTCAAAGATATGTACATACATATTTATTTTTTGCTAATTTTATTAAGTGACATCTACATAGTTGTGTATATGTATATCCAGCAATCAAGTCAACTAGATGTAAATTTGTATGTATTTCAAAACCAGTCGGAATCGCAGTCCCAACTAGTCAACAAACTGCATTTTTCTATAAAAGGCAATTGTTGACGGGGATATACTACTTGTGAACTAGTCGTTTTTTTGACTAGTTTGATGCTCCACTGCCGTTTCGTGTTCATGCAAATAAATGTCTCTCTTCTTTCATTGCCCATCCACTCTCTCTCCACTCTCCTTTATGCTTTTGGATGCATTTACCGTTGCAGCATTTGGAATTTCTATAGTTACGGGAATAATTAGATAACAGCTGCTTGGTGGGAGCATCTTTTCTTAAATCGTAGGTACAATGAAAAATTTGCTAATAAATGTCTAAATGCATGTTTGGCATAGTTTTGGCTTTTTGGCCCGGCGCACTGTGCAATGATTCTGAAATTTTTGTTTTCAAATTTTCTGAGACCGGTATGAGCAGCGCCCATAATTTTTTTTCCTATTGGTTGAGCTTTTTATCTTACGACGAGTTTAGCCTAAGTTGTCAACTCTGTTATTTGTTCGATCATTAGTTTTTGAATACCTAAAATTTTGGTTTTATTAAAATCTATCCAACAAAATCTAAAGGCGCATTTTACTTTAAAACTTTTTTGCAGCTCTTTTTTTTCGAACCTACAAGTGCACGAACTAGTTAACCAGTCTATTGCACACCAACAAACATACATATACTGAATGCAGATGAGTTCCGCATACGTGGTGCGCGACCTGTAGATGAAAAGCGGTCGACGACGCTTAATAGTCTCCACAGTGGCGTGTGTGCTGCGCACACCTCGACCGAAAATAGCCAAGCAGAGCGGAGCAGACGATGGATGGCAAAGTTGTACAAATATACAAACATTTAAAAGAAAAAATATATATGTATGTATATATTATGAATGTGTGCCAGCTATATTTCGACGAGCCATCACACATTGCTCCGGCGGCCGGTCAGCTACGTCTATTCAGTCTGAGGAAAACTATCGGAGATCCAGGAGGTGTGCTTACGCTGGATGCGTTTTATAGTGCGTGTTGTCGTTTGATTTTTTTTCTAATTTACATTCATACATATGCACAAATATACATACAGGCATGGGTATGGAAGATACCTTGATCGTGCGTCAGTAAATTAAAAGCAAGCGCGTCCCGGTACAAAAGTGAAAAAGTGTTTTAATGAAATTCTGCCTCTGGAAGGGGACATAATAATACGAGTTCATATTTTTTTTTAAGTAAATCATGATATATGGATGCGTGTTCTTAATGTGCTGTGTAGCTATGTAAAATTGTGTAGTGTGTGCGGGCTGGGTGTGACAAAAACCTTCAGTCGTACAGCCCAGAACAAGATGCTTTATTTGGATGAGTTAAAAATGAGCTCGATCAGTTATTGAATTGAAAGAAATTGAAAAAAAAAAAAATTGAAAAGTGCATGAAATTAAAATTGATAAATTTTGTCTCTTAATAAATTCAATAAATCCACGCACTGGGAGTCATGGGCAAAGCCTATGTAGCTCGTCCTAGTGTGTGTGTCGCTGTGCAGGCGCTATTGTGTTGGTGTGTGGTGCGCTAGTATATGAATTCCGTTATACTACAGTGGCATGCTAAATATAAATATCGGTTGTGCTGTTGGCTTTTAAGCGCCTGTGTCTAACACTATGCTACATAAAGCGACAGAGAAAAATATTTACGAGAAATGCTGTGAGCACTATTTTAAAAAACTATAATTCCCTTAACTTCACACTTTTTTTTTTTACAGTGTACGTCGACGGATAACTTGACTGTTTGAAAAGCTGTCTATTTCAGAAAAAGGTCGAAAAAGACTCCACCTTGAAGTGGTTTGCGGGCGAATAATTAAAAAAAAATATGTTTTTTCCCCAGTCGGTATTCAGTGTAAAAAAATATTAAGTATGCACTTGCTTTCCAAAAACAACTAAGTTCAAATCCTGTTTACAAATACTGCAGTGTGCCAAATTCTACTTTCTTCAAATATTTCCAAATCGATGATTTCCTTTCCATAATTTTAAAATGACAAAATTGCAACAGCTGTTTGCAAATAGTAAAGAGTTACCAGATTTTAGGTTAAGCCATAACATTAAACGTTTTTTTTTAAAAAGCAAAGCGCTGCTTAAAACCGAACTAGATTGTCAGTAGAAGTTTGAAAAGCACATTTATGTCGTATTTTGGCTGTCGCACGGTTTAATTTCTAATTTTGGAAAGAGCGAGTTTGCTTGTTGAACATAAAGTGCGAGTATATACATATGTATTTTTAATTTTGAATATGCTCAAATATTATTTAAAGCAAAATAATTATATTGAATAATTAATAAGCTGTTAAATGCATCTATTTGCATTTACCGATCTTGTAAAGTGTGTGTGTCATCGCAAATATTTTTATTGCAGTGAATTTGAACGAGTTTGAAAACATACTCGTATATATAAAAGTTTGAAAAATAAAAATAAAATAATAAAATAAATAATACATATGTATATGTATGTCTAAAAAAAAGTTATTGCATGAGAAAACAAAGAAGTGTTTTAAAATTCGAAAAGTAAAGTGTTTCAAATCAACTCTGCCTTTCGCGCTCTTAAGCGTTTGTCAATCTAAATGGATGTGGCAGACAAACCGTCGACCGACACAGTAGCCGGTCAAAGTGTTGTTTCAGCAGCATCCGCCGATGCGGAGAGTCCAACAAATGCAAAAGGTAAAATAATTAAGAAAAAAAAAAAAAAGATTTATGTGTCATTGTTATTATTTGTTATGCAAGGCGCTTACTAATCCACAAACAAAATGTGTGTATGTATGTACATATTGACAGTTGAGTGGCAGATTACCATATTTTTAAAAAAGAATACATTTTAAATTTTTTTTAAAGAATGCCCTATCTAAATGAAAATTCAACATAAATTCAGCGTTTTTGAATTAATGTTAAAAGAGTGCGTTTTCAAAATTAATAAAAGGTGGACCACCTGATGTTCTATGTTTCAAATATGAATGAATAATATCCAGCCCGGAAAGGACCAAGTGTAGAGCAATCTAAGATGCCTAGTTGGTTTTCGATTGGAATCAGATAAGCCCCACTGAAGTAAACAAGGAAACCAGAAGATTTTCATAGTTCCAAACTCTTCTGATTTAAGGAGTTTTTGAAAAAAAACTGAGATGTTTACTTCTCATAGAAACAAAAGGAGAGTTCAGCTCACAGCATTTCGTTAGACTCAACATCAGACATTCGAATGCAAAAAAAAAAATGCATTTTGACAATTCTGAAAATTGCTAAAATAACAAGAACAACAAAATTTTGTGTTTCTTCGAAGGCATGACAAATGTGCGAATGCAAAAACAACAACCAACCAACGCATCTACAGAAAAAGCTATAGCCACCGACTCTCACTTTGGATTCCCCTGACTTGGCAAAACGTCAATCAGCAATGGCTAAACGCTCGATGCAAGAGTGAAAATATATTATTCCTGTCTAAAAATAATTCAGAAACTTCTTTGCTGGCTACGGTCAATACGCGACAAAAACAACAACATCTTATAATGTTGTAGCCACAATTAAAGATTTAATTTTTATTCATATTTACATAATATAAAGGGGTATATACATATGTAGACATACAGGGTGTATCAAAATCGAATGATCAAATTGGGTGGCCGATTCGATTCTCTTTTTCCCGGTAGGTGATTATGTTAAGAACCTAAATCTTAGTCCCAGTCATTTTGATTTTCGCTTTCTCAAAATATTTTTCTAAATACTTAGTCAGCTCGGTTGTAGGAATACTAACTCAGTTGGAAGAATTCACTTTCACCACTTTAGTTCCGTGCAGCCTGTATATGAGTACATATATGCAAAACGTCACCCTTGTATGAAAGCTAACAGAAATGGGTAAGCGTAAAATATGGTAGACGCTGGCTAGGGGAATGGGAGCTGGTGGTATTGGAAAGAGTCATGTGAATTTTTAATATTATATTTTTAATTAATTTTAGGTATTTCAGAATTCTGCTTGTAGTAAACACCTGTAAAGAGGTATATACATTGGACTGGGCCAAAAAAAAAATTGGCAAAAAAAATAGTGCAAGTTTGCACACGTTGATATGAGTTTTTAATTTTTTTCAAACATTTTCACAGTGAATAAAATAAAAAAAATTTTTTTTTGGTCCAGCCTAAAGCACTAATGTGTGAACCATGTATAACCACATATTTGCGTAAATCTATAGGTGTCAAGGAATAATTATTTGAATATTGACAAAGAATTTTGAAGCTTTTTCTAGCTTAAATTTGCTTTGGTGGCGGAAAAGCAAAAACAGGAATTAGCGCGATTATTTTACTATGAATTATTTAAAATTTATCTAACGCTTATCAAGCCAAAAACTTGCGATCTAAAATCATTCGCCTATATAATGTGGCTGTAGTTGCTCTTCGCCAGTGACCATAACCTATGACGAATATAATACAGTTTTGGAGAGAACGCTTTCATTCATCTAATCCAACTTCATCTTTTTAGCAGAGGAAAAAGGGGAAGGAAGGATAAAAATCATAAATCCAGATACAAATATATTGGCCTTAGCACTCTTATACAGACCGGTTAAATAATGATGACTAATCGTAAGGTGGCCGTTTATTTTCCTGAGACTCCATTGATTAATTGATTAAGATTACTTTACATTTTTAATAATGAGATTAATTTAAAAAAATTAAAAGTTAGTAATCGAAAAAGATTTTCTTTGATTACTTTTTGATTTTTTTTGTTATCTTTTAATTATTTTTTAAATCGTAAAAAGTCAGGATATTTTTTAAATTTTTTAATCGTAATCAATTTATAAATGCCTTTTCATGAAAACAATTAAAGTAATCATTGCCAATTAAAAAAGCCACCTAATCAATTAATTAATAATTATTAAACAAATTTAACAGGTTTCCTCTTATCAAAAATGTGTACATTAGGGTGGTCCTTATGATCGAATGTGCGACTTTTTTCAGTCTCACCCCCTAGATCGGTTCCACCATGGTCAAATATAACACATATAAATTTTTATCCCGATTGGATACGGTTAAGGGGTGCCGCACGGGGGTCAAAGTTTAGATTGCCCTATGGAGACTCCAAAAATAAAAATGATTATTTTTTTAATCTAACACCCGAAATCGGTAACAATATAGTCGAAAATATTATATTTAAAATTTGGTCCCGATTGGACACCGTTAAGGCATGTCGCAGGACGGTCAAAGTTCAGATTAGCCTATAAGGTCTAAAAAGAATACAAATTATTTTTTCTTTTATTTCATACCGTAAATTAATAGCACTAAAGAAGAAGTAATCACATATAAAATTTGGGTCCGATTGGACACCGTTAAGGCGTGTCGCCCAGGGGTCAAAGTTCAGACCAGGTCTAAAAAATTCAAATTTCTTCTATTTCATACTTTAAATTGATAGCAATAAAGTCGAAGTAATCACATATAAAATTTGGGTCCGATTGGACACCGTTAAGGCGTGTCGCACAGGGGTCAAAGTTCAGACTAGGTCTAAAAAATTCAAATTTCTTCTATTTCATACTTTAAATTGATAGCAATAAAGTCGAAGTAATCACATATAAAATTTGGGTCCGATTGGACACCGTTAAGGCGTGTCGCCCAGGGGTCAAAGTTCAGACCAGGTCTAAAAAATTCAAATTTCTTCTATTTCATACTTTAAATTGATAGCAATAAAGTCGAAGTAATCACATATAAAATTTGGGTCCGATTGGACACCGTTAAGGCGTGTCGCACAGGGGTCAAAGTTCAGACTAGGTCTAAAAAATTCAAATTTCTTCTACTTCATACTTTAAATTGATAGCAATAAAGTCGAAGTAATCACATATAAAATTTGGGTCCGATTGGACACCGTTAAGGCGTGTCGCACGGGGGTCAAAGTTCAGACTAGGTCTAAAAAATTCAAATTTCTTCTATTTCATACTTTAAATTGATAGCAATAAAGTCGAAGTAATCACATATAAAATTTGGGTCCGATTGGACAACGTTAAGGCGTGTCGCACGAGGGTCAAAAGAAAAAATTAGCTTTTTATAACCCATATCGATAATACCTACTATAGTCGAAAATATCACATATAAAATTTACTTTCGATTGAAAACCGCTTAGCAGTATCGGAAGGGGGTCGAAGTTAAAAGAAAACAAGTAAGGAAAGGGCTGTCTTCTATACCAAATTTCATCGAGATCGGATCAAATTGGGGGAATTTCCTGGCCACGTCATGTGTTGTATTCCAAGGTCTTCAAACAATCTCTGCACCTGAAAGAGAAAAAATTATGACAGATGACACTATTTTAAATAGAAAGCATGCAAATAATTTGGAAATTGAAAACCATATAACACTTACCGATTTGGCCCGATGGCATGGTGCCGAGTCGTCTTGAAAAATGGCCTCGGCAGTATTCCCATATTGGTCTTCTATAGCAGGCAGGATAAAATTTGTTACAACCTTCCGTATTTCTGCGCGTTCATCATACCGTCAACCATTGCTGTAAGGACCAGTCCCGGTGGTTTCTTGCCCATTCCAACCGAGCCTGTCTCATCTTTGCAGTCAAGAGTGGTTTTTTCGCTGGCCTCCTTCCACATAAACCATACTCTTGGAGCCTCCTGCGTACAGTTCTTGCACTAATTGCTACTTGGTGTTGCTCTTCCAGATCACTTCTTATCTGGATGGAGTTTCTGAAGCGATCTTTCAAACTTATCCTATGGATAATATTGTCTGTTCGGGGGGATGTTTTCCTCCTGCTTCCAGTCATATTCGGACGCTCCAAACGATGGTCCTGGTTTTTTTTCTTCAATAAATTTAAAACTGTTGGATGGCTGCATCCTACTTTTCTTGCTATCTCGCGAATCGGCACTCCTTCTTTTTCCAAAGTAAAAATAACCACCTTTTGGTCACGAGTCAACTGCTTATATTTAGCAAACATTTTTTCAGCCACTCTCTTTATTGTAAGAGTGCTCACTAATAAATGAAGTTTGTTTGTCAATATTTTATATTTCAATTCCAAATAAACCCTATTGCTTAGATTAGACTGAAAATTTAAATTTCTTTTGAGAAATGAAGTTAAAATTCCATTTAAATGCACATTTCTTTGAAAACCACAGTGGTAAGGTTTAATTGGCCACTGGTGTATCTCTAAAATTGAGGGACTAGTTTGCGTTCAAACAGACAGACGGACGGACGGACATGGCTAAATCAACTCAACTCGTCGCCCTGATCATTTCGGTATACTTAATAGTGGGTCTATCTCTTCTTCTTCTCATACTTACAAACATCGGACCAAAGTTATAATAACATTTCATGTTCATGAAAGGTATAAAAAAACAATGTTTTTAATTACTAAACCTTCGAGACCACCTGAACCTATGGTGTGAAATAATACTGAGTAAGAAATGGTCTGTAAAAAGCAACTTTCGGCGTTTTTGTCAATATTATAAACAATTGAATTACAAAAAATTAGTAGAGTTTTCAAGTGGTCGGGACCGTACGTTACAATTTCGTGTCAATATGGAATCGCGACAAAAAAATAAGATATATTTAGTGGGCTTCCTCGAAAGCCAAATTACCGGTGCCAAGCTGCCTTCTAATGGACAAGTCTTGCGGGTTCTTTTCCACAATGTGAGAAAAACAAAGCTTAGTGTTCATGAGAGTGCATCTTTTGTGATAAAAGATACGGAAGTGTTCTGGCAAAAAGCTCGCATTCCCCTCAGGCCTAAACAGCATAGTGTAGTGAAGTTGGGAGCATTATATGCGAAGTGGCGTTTGCTTGTAAAAAGCAGTAAACGCAATTCCACTCATCAGAAAGCGAAAGAGGCGAAATTTTACGAGGAGTTGGAAAATTTGTTTGATATTGCTCACGAAAAAGCATTGAACTTGATCAGCAACAAAAAATATAGAGAGTTTCTCATAAATCAGAGGAGGAAAGGAAGATTAGGCGCAATATTGAGCAAAAATTGTGCTAAAAGTCAGAAAGTTGCTAGTAAGAGCTTCGATGTAGACGTAGCTGAAGGTAAAACATATTCTGTGCTTTGGCAGATCCAAAGAAAGGGCGATGGATGCGATTTTCGCCCCTCCCACCCCTTCTCCCCCTCGCCATTAATGCGGTGTCCAATCGGACCCAAATTTTATATGTGATTACTTCGACTTTATTGCTATCAATTTAAAGTATGAAATAGAAGAAATTTGAATTTTTTAGACCTAGTCTGAACTTTGACCCCCGTGCGACACGCCTTAACGGTGTCCAATCGGACCCAAATTTTATATGTGATTACTTCGACTTTATTGCTATCAATTTAAAGTATGAAATAGAAGAAATTTGAATTTTTTAGACCTAGTCTGAACTTTGACCCCCGTGCGACACGCCTTAACGGTGTCCAATCGGACCCAAATTTTATATGTGATTACTTCTTCTTTAGTGCTATTAATTTACGGTATGAAATAAAAGAAAAAATAATTTGTATTCTTTTTAGACCTTATAGGCTAATCTGAACTTTGACCGTCCTGCGACATGCCTTAACGGTGTCCAATCGGGACCAAATTTTAAATATAATATTTTCGACTATTGTGCTATCGATTTTGGGTGTTAGATTAAAAAAATAATCATTTTTATTTTTGGAGTCTCCATAGGGTAATCTGAACTTTGACCGCCGTGCGGCACCCCTTAACTGTCTCCAATCGGGCTAAAAATTTATATGTGATATCCTTGGCTATATTACTATTTATTTGGGGGGTGAGACTAAGGATATCTCATGTTCAGTTTGTCTCCATACAAATAAGGACCACCCTAGTGTACATATGTACATATATGAAATCTATTTTATGGCTAGAAAAACTTTCAAACATAAAACAACAAAAATCCGAAAACTCGACATTAGTCACATAAGACCTTTATCTGCGCGTACATGCTCAAACAATCACTATGCTTTTAACAAATTGCTAATTTTCACCTTACAAAATGTTGCCAATATTTGCATGGACAAAGTGTTTTGTTGGTACTACACGGCGTATGCGTACTCTCACTCATCAAATGGAAATTATTAGCTGTTGATTTCGGCATTTGCTCAGTCATTCACGCGCTATGCCATACATTTTCATGTGATTATTTTTTTCTTTATATTTTTGTAGTATATTTAGACGATTTGACGGTAGATTGACTGACTGTTTTGTATTTATGGCACTCAGACTTGGCAAATTTAATTGATGCTGTGATGTTGCTCATACGACATGACGCACGAGTTGTGCGTGCATATAGAAATATTATGCGGACTTATGTATGTACATATATGTTTGTATGTATGTATGCACATATGGAAGCTGAATGTGATGTGTATGATGCATATGACATCATTGTCTAAAACTATAAACGACAAGTGTAAAATGAATTTAAATTTATTAAATATTAAAATAAATTTTTGAAATATTTAAATTGTCAATGGCGTGATTGATTATGAGTGTATGTTGTATACTCGATAGTACCTAGAAAAAAATCATTGTTTGAAAACGGCAATCCTTCGATCTTGAATTTGAGTCGCTCCCTAAGACAAGTATACCTTATGGTGGGCCTATTTTAAGCTCCTCCTTCGTGATTGTGGCAGCTCTCATCCCTATATGCGGCCATGAAAAGCCCCACTATAAAAGGAGGATTTTAAAAGAGCATCCTCAGCTCTTAGTAAAAATAATTCTTCTAAGATATAAACTGATTTTTTTTTTAACACAGAAATAAGAATAAACATACATCGCGTAATGCCTTAAATAACCAATGTTTGTTTTTTTTTTTTTAACGAGCTACGTGGCGTGTGCCCTCCACCTGTATATTTACTCATTTTTAAATATTTATTTTTACTTAATAATTCTTATAAAATTGTATTTGTTTTTTGTTATTTTTTTTTTGTTTTTCTGTTTTTCTTCCAGATCCCCGGGGTTTTCCTCTTGGAGAAGGCGAGCAACAAACAATGCCGCCACCGAATATTTCATTTAGCGAGAATTCGAGTACGCTCATACGTTGCGTACCGAACGAAAGAGCAACATTCTTCGTGAAAATCGACTGTGACGAAGATTCCGATTTGTTGCCATTAAAATTTGATTGGTGAGTATGAAATTTTTGACTCAAAATTATTTTCACTATTGAAATTTTTATAGTGACTCTCTCGAAATATGCTGAGTTATGGTATTAGGTAGATCGTCATCAACGTTGTGCTGTTTTTTTTTTAGT
Organism: Sphenella marginata; assembly: GCA_951509765.1. Taxonomy (NCBI): domain Eukaryota; kingdom Metazoa; phylum Arthropoda; class Insecta; order Diptera; family Tephritidae; genus Sphenella; species Sphenella marginata. The sequence goes on from OX608083.1 coordinate 9,939,779, forward strand.
TGCCGAATTTCATTTGGCTACATTCCAGAATTATACTAAGAATGAAAAGCGTTGAGTAGTGCACAGTGTAATGGTTTGTGATATTGTGCATAAGAAACAGAAAAAATAAACTTGGAAAAAAAATGTATTAGCTACAGATCTTTTAAAATTATATTTGGGGAGACCAATCTGTTTTGATTACTAAATGCGTCGCTCAGAGAAAGGTGATTAAAAAAGAATTTCACCACTTGGAAAAAATTTCACCACATATGGTGAATTTCAAGGCTTTTGCGCTAATGTTTTTCAAATCCTCTTACTATATATTTTCAACAGTCTTACCCACAACTGCCCTATAAATCTAACACTGTTCAATTTTAACATAGATTTCAAATTTTTACCTCATATTATTACAATTTAAACCACCGTACAACATCCCAATTACGCCAACTACATCGAAGCAATATGTTTCAACATATGTAGCCGAGCACAATTAATTCTTTTTGGGACACTTTTGACAACCTTCTTCAACACTGAGGGCGAAGATGTGCTGAGAGCAGTCGAACGCCTACAGCAACAAACTTGTTTCTATGTGTGTGTGTGCCGATGAATATGCAAGTGTGTGAGTACTATGTACGGTAACCGGAAAGAGCGTTGTGTACGGATTAGCGCTAGAAAACAAATTAGCGTGTCTGAAATTATGTTTCCCCATTGTATTCATGTTGGTACTTGTCTATGCATATTTACATACATATTTACGTGTGTTTGTGTGCGATTTTTGTTGAACTCAAATAAATGAAAACAAAAAAAAATTCATTGGCACACTGTGCAATGCAGCGAATTTTTGAGAGACAAAATAGCAAAATGTGCTGTTTTGAGCAAATTTTCTTAAAGATTTTTGAGTTTGTATGCGAGTATGTGTGTGTGTTTGTTAGTGGATTTTCTTCTTTCAAATACACATAATATGAGCGACGTTGTAAAGAAAAGCCCTGTTCATTGTTTTACTCGTTAGTCCTACTTTGTCGATCGTCACGTTCAGAGATAACCATTCGGATTTCCGTTGCCCTATGTTATTAGTATTTTGAAAGTTTGAAAAAGGAATAAGAAATATTCGAAAAATAAAATTAAGATTTATTTAAATAGTGAATACGTAATAAAGTAATCTATATGTATGTATGTATTTCAACAATTCGGTGGGCTAGAATGAAGTGGTGTGAAAACAAAAAAACAAAAATTCATGCCTTATGAATGCGACGAAAATCAATAAGTAATAGTATTTACTGGAAAAAACAAGAAAAATTTAATGAAACAAAAAACAACGACAACGCTCATTTCTATATGTACATAATTTGAAATGTATGCTTGTATTGGTGTGAGATTGAAAATACTTCAAAGATTTTGCAATGTTTAAAAAAATAAAATAATAAAATAATAAAAGCAAAGAAAATAATGTGCGAAATACACTCAAACATATCTAATACCTTAAAGTAATAATGCGAATATTTCAAATACAAAAATTACAAACTTGCATTAGTTTTGAAGGCTGAAAGAGAATTTGTGTATACTTTTGTTAAATTATTAAAAGTGACAGAATACCGAAAAGAATTTGTGCAAAACTGAATACTATATATATTATCAGCTTGGGCACAAACGCGTCTTTCAAGGAAAAATCTAAATTTTGTTTGAAAGTACTATAATAGACCGGGCAGAAAAAGAAACATAAAAAAAGAAGAGAAAAAACATAAAAAAAACTACATGCATAATTTTTAGAAATTCGTTTTTTAAGTAATAAAAATTTGAAAATAAATTATTTTTGGAATATTTAGAAGCTCGATAAATTATAAACGTGACTAATTGTTTTTATGCCAAAATTAAAAAAACCAGAAAAAAGTATAAGTTAGAACAGTTGTTGATCGATTAGTTCATTAATCGAATAAAAAAGTAATCGATTATCACAATTGTTGAATTTTTTTTGTTTTTAATTTTAAAAATGCTAATTGGTCGAATAGTGAAAGCTGATCTAAGAGCGAATATTTAAGTGACAAATCTCACCACCAGTTATTGGGTTAAACTTTCACGACAATTTTTTCGTGACTCTGAAAAATATTCTTTATCCATTTTTTATTACAAAAAAACTCGTGTTTTAGGTGCAGTCTAATGTACTTTATATATGTATGTGTATGCATACAAAGAACAACAAAAGAAAAATGTTTATTTATAAAAGCTAAAATTGGTTTAGTGACAGCTGTTTGTTTTAATATGATGTAATGCAATAAAAATAAAAATAAAAATAAAAATATTTAATAAACAAAAAAGTAATTAAAGTAGAATATAATGAAAAAACTGTGTGGTAAAAATGCATTCAAACTTTTTATAATGAAATGAAATTGATCATGGAGAAGATGTGATTTAATTGAGAAAAAAAAACAAACAAACAAACAGAAGTTAAAAAAGGGAGGAAGTGAAATTAAAAAATTGAAATATGCTTATTCTGAAATGACAAATTGTCGGTGGATAAACCGTACTCACGCAATAATAGAGCATACATATACAAAACAGACCTGTTAAATTTGATTAGTATTTAGTAATCAATTGATTAGACTGATTTTTTAATTGGGAATGATTATTTTTATTGTTCTCATGAATTAATAATAATAAAAAATAATCAAAAAATTATTAAAAAAACCCAAAAACAACAATAATTTTGCGCTGTAGAAAAAAAAAATTAATAGGTCTCAAGCTCGTACCGAACCAGGATACTTCAAAGGCCCGAAACACAAGCTTGTTGTTTGTGTAAAATCTCAATAAAATTATCAAAAGTAATAGAAAAAATCGAAAAAAATAAAAAAACCAAAAAAACAATCCAAAAAAATCAAAAGTCAAAAAAATACCACAAATCAAACATAGTCGAAAGCAATAAAAAAATCAAAAAAATTAAAAATAATTAAAAGTACTAACATTTTTTTTTTATTATTTTAAAAACAATCAAGATTTTTCATTGTTAAAATAATTAAAAAAATTTAAAAATAATCAAAAAATAAAAAAATTAAAAAATCGGAATAGTTAAAAGCAATAAAAAAATTAAAATAATCAAAAAAAAATTGTTTTTTAGTTCTTTTGATTATTCGTGATTTTTCAGTAATCGTGATTTTTTTTCCATTGATTATTTTTGAATTAATTGCAAAATAATCATTAATAATTTAAAGTAATGGTAATCAATCATTGAGTAGATTCTTAGGAAAATAATCAATCAAACCGGTAATCATTAAAATTACATTATTTAACAGATCTGATACAAAAATATTGCAAGCCTAGGCAAACATCAAATGATCAAAAATATCAATAAAACATACATACATACATACATATCTACTCATGTATTCATGTACATACATGCTTGCATTATGTTTATAAATACAAGTGCATATGTAAATCATTATGCTTCCTGTGTTCATACAATCTCAACGAGTCTGCCCTATTTTTCTTGTTTACAATTTTTTCTCACAATCTCACCCCAAAATTCCTTGCTCCTCATTCGCACTAATTTTAGATTCTTGCAACATTCAGTTTCACAGTACGGCGTCTGCACCTCCCATCAACTTTATGACATTGCTGCATGCCGATCGAGCCGTTATTGCCTCAATAAAATATTTCCCTTTCAAACAGTTGGCGTTTTTGGAAGTTTTTGTTTGTAAATTTGGAATTTTCACAACAAAAAATTGTGTTATTACGTAATAAATAGATATTTCATTTGGCGCGTCAACGCATTTAAATAGTCGAGTTGTTGTTGTTGGTTGATTTATTTACTTTTGTATGCAGACGCCAAATTAGATGTCTTCGTTGATGGCGTACGGACATAGAGAATGTGTGTCCGGTGGTGACGTGAGTGACGCGTATTCGGTGGATTTTGTTTATTTAACGTAGTATTTGGAGGTTTTTCTAAATAATTTTAAAGAAAATTAGAATTTTTGAAACACATTTGTTTTTGTTACTCAATGAATTAGAATATGTCTAAATAAAAGCTAAATCTCATAAATAAATAATAAAGCTTAAAAATAGAATAAATGGCGGCTAAATAGTGTTTATCGTGAAAATGTATTAGCCGCAATCTTTTGCATTCGAGTGGGAAATTAATTGAAAACACAAAAGCACAAAATATATATAAACTAATAAAGCGAATCTATTATTAATATTTTCAATGTAAAAATCAATCATTCTTAAAACGCACACAATTCTTTGATTCTCCTTCCGCTTTTTCTTTAACCCACCACACACTCATGCAGGTAGCATTTGCTTTTATTTGGCCGCCTTTTTCAGTTTTTGTACCAGATTTGCTTTTTTTTATTGTTTATTTGCTTAACTTTTCTTATTTGAAAAAATGTAAAAAATCTTGTTGAATTGGGCAAATGGCGCAAATGGACGTGAAGGGCATGGCACGACCGCGATTTGTTGAGTTTCACGTACGCTTTGCGTTCGAAAAACATTTGTCTGTCAATGTTGTCGATGCCACAGAGCAGTGGTTAATTGTGTTTTATTTCATTTTTGTTGTTGTTCGATGTTATTTTTAAGCTGAGGGAGCGTGCAATTTGAAAGGCAAAAAACAAAAACAAAAAAACTACAAAATAAAAAATAAAAAAAATTACAAAAAACACAGAAATTGTGGGTAAACGCATTTGAAGATTCATTGAAAACAGATTAACATACAAAAAAACGTAATGGATACATAGGAAAAGCAACAAATTAACAAGCGGAAATGATTATTTAAACTATTTGCGTGATTTACATTAGAAATCTGGAGGTTTTCTTTTTACATATAAATTCAAGTAGATAAGGGATGTGTAGGTTTGTAGGTAGCTTTTAGAAACAAGGTGAATGATTTAACATAAAAAAAAAATTTTTAAAAAATTTATAGATTTTAAATTTTATAGACTACAATACATTTTAAAAATCTTTTTTATTTGTATTATAACTGCATTATTAACTCAATTAAGCCAAATTTTCACAAACATAACATACATACATTAATTTTTATCGACTACGCTATTTATTTGTTTGATTAGTTTGTTTGCTTACGATATATTCCAATTTTGTTTATGAACAGAATGTGTGTTGTTTTTAGTCAATATTCGCATTTGAATGTATTTTATATTGATATACAATATTATGTATTTGAATAATTTTTAAATGAGTACAACTCAGGGGAATGTTTTTTTTAAAACTTTTACCTTCTTAAACTCGAAAATAACTAACAAAAATTATGAAAAAACATAAAATTTTTCGAAGTCATTCGATATAACCAAAAATGTTACTCATACGCCTAGTGGTGCTGCCCAACAAAAAAAAAACTCCGGTTCGTAATCAAATAACGAGTAATTAACACCAGCATAATGTGTTGAATAAAACCAAGTTTGAACTAATTCAGTGCTGCCAAATCAATAAAACTATTTTCAACGTTCAACATTTTAAAATTGTCGAAAAAAATTATAAATAAAAAAGAAATCGAGAAAAACGATTTATTTAGCTGGATATGACATTCCATGCCCACAACATTGAATAATATTTTTAAGATCTAAGACTCGACGTTTTTTTTTTAATTTTTATATGTTTTAAATACCATAGATTTGTTAAAGCAGGAAAAGTAAAAATTCAATGCAAAATAGCAACAAATAATAACAACAAAATTAATAAAAAAAAGCTGCGAGCAAAAAATTTCAACTCTCCTAAAAACTGTGATTAACTAAATGAACAAATAATGGGCAACGGCTGTTCGAAATGTTGTCAATGCAACGAACACAAACAATACCACGGCACACTTTCATCGGCCTCGTCTGTTTATAGAAGAAGGTACATTGAACTTATATAATAAACTTTGATTTTGCTTATAGTAAATTTAATAATAACTTTACACAATCATATTTATGTACATACATACATACATATATACCACAATTTTGTATATGAAATGGTAATAAACTCAAGCACGTGACAATATTTATAGTTTTTTTTGGAGTTGGGTTCAGGTTCGAGCGAGTGATGCACAATTGATTGGAGTGTTTCACGCGTGGTTAAAACCAATATTTTTTAATCACGATCACGGTAAAAAATTTTAAAAGCTGCAACTTATGGGAAAATATACTGAAAGTGTACTGCTGTTCGGCAAGAACAACCGCACTTGTGGTAACTATAGCATACCAGCAGACCTGTTAAATAATGTTCATTAATCGTAATGATTATCGGCTTGATTAATTATTTTCCTGAGAGTCCATTTAAGGATTGATTACCATTACGTTAAATGTTTAATGATCATTTTGGAATTAATTAAAAAATAATCAAAAAAAGAAATTATAATTTTTGGCGATTATTACATATACAAATTTTTTTCGATTACCTTTGATTTTTTGAAATTTTTTTTTTTGATTTAAAAAAAATCCTTTTATGATTACTTGTAATACTATTTAAATACATGATTTAAATTTTTTTTTTAATCCTATTTTAAAAAATGTTTTGTTTTTTTAATTTCTTTAATACTATTTAAAAAACATATTTTTTTGAATACTAGATATTCATTTTTTATGTAAACATCGTTTCTGATTTGTTTCTAATACATACAATTAAAAACATAATTTTTTTAAAATATTTTTAGTACTATATAATAAATAAATTTTTTTTTGATTTCTACATATTTGCAAATTTTAATGAGCTCAAGACCAATTGATAATAATTCGTGATTTCTTTTAATAGTATTTAAAAACATGATTTTTTTTTGATTTTTTTTCTAATTGTAACCAATTTATATTAACAATTTAAATAATTATTACCAATTAAAAATTTTGCCGGATTGATTACTAATTATTTAACAAATTTAACAGGTCTGGATACCAGCGAGCTAGAAATATTGAGTAGATCGCCTCGCCTTCTAAAGAGATATCACTGCGTGGTCATTATTAAATTCGCCAGTTATAATTAGGAGTGTCACCAACATTTTTTAAATGCTTAGCCATAATTTTTTTTTTTGTTATCAAATTCTTCAAATTATTTATTTCCACAAAATTTCGTTCAATCCCACAACAGGAGCCGTGGAGAATTGCCAATTGAGAACTCTGATCGCTTTCGAATAACAAATACCAGCACAGCCGTACAATTGGCCGTGGAGCATGTGCAGCGCGAGGATGCCGGACATTATACGCTCATAGCACGAACGAAAGGTAACACTGTTATTCGCAAAGATGTGGAGCTCGTTGTCGAGGACAGATCGACGGGTGAGGATCCGCCAATATTTCTACGAAGATTAGTCGATCTATCGGTAAAGGTGGGAACACGTACACGATTGTTAGTCGAAATACGAAGTTCCACAGATTTAAAGGTAAGTTGGGTATAAATTCTCATTGGTTGATCAAAAAAAAAAATTTATAAAAATTAAAAAATTCTCCTACATAAACAAAACAGCTCACCTGGTACCGAAACGATCGTCGAATATGTGAAAATGATCGAATTCAAGAGATTAACGAGGGTAAATATCATTATTTAGAAGTAAGTCCGGTCATCTTAGAAGATGGTGGACAATGGATGTTATTGGCCGAGAATGCTGGTGGACGTAATTCATGCATAGCACATTTGAATGTATTAGTGCCCAAGGCTTATAAGTTGCCTGAATTCATCGAAGAATTGCGTGCGGTGCTGACGCAACAAGGCACCGTATCGCTGGAATGTAAAGTGATTGGTGTACCCACACCACAATTGCGTTGGTTCAAAGACTCCAAAGAGATTAAGGCTGGTGATATATTTGCGCTAACCGCTAATGTGGATGATCCCACCTCATTGGGCACTTACACTTGTGAAGCTGTCAATTGTATGGGCAAAGCATATTCGAGCTCCAAAGTGCATGTAGTAGGGCGTGGAAGTAGAGAAGGATCATTAAAACCAGCTGACAGGTGAGTGTATTAGCTAGAGTGAGAGAGGGTGAGAGAGTGCGTGACAAAGGAATAGAGTCAATTCTTACGCTCTCTCGATACGCATTCTAAAAAGATTTACAAAATTGAAAATAAAAATGTATAAATTCTTTTCTTCTATTTCTCACATTTGCTGCACTCTCCAACACCACATCCGTCATATACGCGCTCAGCATCCCCAACAATGCACCGCCACCGATCTTTACAAACGAATTGCGCAATTTGAGCGTTCGCATTGGTGAGCCCATCATACTCGGTTGTCAAGGTAAGTGCTGCGTATTTGTTTGTAGTGGTGCTGTGGTAGTCTCACAGTGCTTCTCTCACCTTTTGGGCACTGCGCCAAATATAACAAAAAAAAATAAGTGGCGACAAAGAGCGTGAGCGCCATAGCAGAGTTTTGTTAAAACAAAAAAAATATTTTTTTTTTTGTAATTTCTGTTGCGTGCGTCACACAATTCGCAAAGCACGAGACATTTACGGCCGTGTACAACAACAACAATTTATTTCTTCATTTCTGTTAGGCCTTTGCTGCTGCGTTAGGCTTCCTTCACGGAAACATTGAAAATATCAAACTTGAACTCGATCAAATTGTTGGAATATTTGATGTCTTTGTGGTAGGTCAGCTATATTTTCATGTCGATTGTGCAAAAAAAAATAAAAATTGGTTGCTGTGTGTGTTTGTTTTGCGGTTTGTAATGTGCTGCTGCAAACCGAAAGTCGCTATCAAAACAGATATTTGTTAAATGGGCATGTGAAAGAGATCGAACTGAAATATTTGGGAGCACATACAAATCGTAAATGGGAGACTATTTTTGTATGCTCAGTTGAGCATATCACAGTGCTTAGATGGAAGAAATGAATTGAGTAGGTCATAGTGATCCGTCCGCTTGATAGGAGTATACATAGCTTGATAATGAATTTTTTTGATTTAAGGACCTAGCCATTGGAGTCGCGATCACCACCACTACTACACATTAACTCTTAACTTTCTAAGTTTCCATTTTTTAATTTTTCATTACTCACACATTTTCAGTTGTTGTACCACCATGGCCCAAAACTGTAGTGTGGTATAATAAAAATGGGCGCGTCGAAACCGGCGAACGTTACAAATTAATTGAAGATGGCTTAGGCGTTTACATGATCGAAGTCAAACCCTCTGAGAGTTGCGATGAAGGTGAATGGAAATGTGTGGTCACAAGCTACGAAGGCTGTGTGGGCATGTCAACCAGTAATGTCAGCATGGACAGTGAGTACATGTAGACTTTAGAACTCATTCAAACACGAGTCTCATTTTTATTTTCCAATTTTAGTTCCTAAAAACTACCGCAAACCACGCTTCATGGAATCCTTGCGCGCTGTGCTCACCGAAGAGGGACTCGTCTCATTTGAGTGCAAAGTAGTTGGCTTCCCAACGCCCATACTCAAGTGGTTCAAAGATGGACAAGAGTTGAAACCAGGCGATGTTTATCAGCTGACTGGCACAAATTCACTCGGTACTTATTGTTGTATAGCGCGCAATTGTATGGGTGAGAGTAGCAGTGTGGCAGTGCTCACCATTGAGGATATACAAAATCAGCTAAATGACGAAGAGCGTCTAATCTTTGCCAAACAAAATCAGCCACCGAAATTTGTTGTCGGCATGAAGAGTCAAGAGGCGAAGATTAATGAAACGTTTCAATTTACGGTGAATGTTAAAGCGACACCAGATCCATTGCTCTCGTGGTTTCGTGATGAGTTGCCGATTGAGAATAGCGAGCGCTATAAGCATTATCGTGGCAAGCAAGAGAATTGGCATTTGGATATACGTTGCGTCGAGTTTGTCGATCAAGCCGAGTGGAAGTGTGTGGCCGTGAATGATTTTGGCACCAGCGTTACCTCGAGTTATCTAAAATTACAAATACCACGGCACTATAAGAAACCACGCTTCCTGGAATGTTTGAGAGCCGTGCTCACCGAAGAGGGCGCTGTGAATTTGGAATGCAAAGTGATTGGTGTGCCGCAGCCAGCGTTGAAATGGTATAAGGATGGTGAGGAATTGAAGCCGGGTGATATACATCGCATTATCTCGGGGCAAGATGGCACTTGCTGCCTGGGCACTTACACGTGTGAGGCTAGAAATTGTATGGGCGTGGTGGCAAGTTCAGCTTCGCTGTTGGGTTTCGAGGAAGCTTACAAAAACCAAAAACAAGAACAAACGAAAGAGCATGAGCTGCAGCGCAATCTCTCGCTATCCACCATACAAGAAGAGCGCACTTCACAAATGTATGAAACACCCGCCGGTGATATCACCATTGATTCGAAGGGCGATGTATCCTTCTCCTTCGACGGCAAAGAGGTTTCGGTGTCGTTGTATGAGACGCCCGATTTAACCGAGGAGGAAGCGCTCAAGATTGTCGAAATGTATGCCGATCAAATATCAGAACATGTAACCGAACATAATGTGGTAGAGTTGCCACCCTTGCGTTTTGTCAAAGAGACTTCACAATCGGGCAAACTGCTCATGGAGGCTGTTGTTATCGATATATCACCAGAGTACTTTATGCACGATGAGGATATGCGTACCGAAGCGGGTGTGGATGATATCTCCATTAATGAGATCACTGTGTACGGCTCTTCGGGGCGTGGTTCCTCAGCGCACGGCTCTTCAGGACACGGTTCATCAGGACGTGGCGATGAGGTTGATCATGAGCTTGTGAAATATGCGCAACGTAGCTTTGAAAAAATGGAAGAGGAATTAGCGCTAACAGCGCCAGCACGCAAACGCAAAAAGTCACGACCCACCGAAACGACAGAAGAGTTCTACAGTTTATCAAAAGCGAGCGAAAGTCAAGCGGACGATAATGTTGACGAGGACTCATCCGAGTTGCAAACCTACGCTAGCGCAACACAAATGTCTTCGCGCATTGATTCTGCTGCAGGGCCTGGCCAAGACGCCGTGTCAGCACAAACCGAGGAGCCTAACGGCATGCAGCCACCTAAACGCAAAAAGGGTAAGCGCCAAACTGACAGCGATTCCTCAAAAACCAATGATGACGATGCGAAAATGCAAGACATCTCCGGTGCTGTGGGTGATGGTTTGATGTCTGTGAAGGCGGTGAAAGTAGTTTCCAATGCGGCAGAGATTGAACAAAATTTGCGCACGCTTTTGCCATTGGCAAAGCTTTTGAAAACGATTGAGCATCACTTAAGCGTCGTGGAGCATGAGGTGGTCGAACAGTCGGCAGTCATGATGATACCAGGCGCCGCTGAACAAAGCATATCCGTCATACGCAATGTAATAGAACCTGTAAAGCAAGTGGAGAGCAAACTGCGCGTTTACTCTGGCGAAACACCGGTCGACGCGCTCTTTCAAACAATGCAAGACGACATACGCAAGCTGCACACGAGCCTACAAGTCATTGAGAAGTGTGTGGAGATTGATGAAACTGGCGTGACACTTATACAGCGCACAAGCGTTTGCATTATAGATAGCGTTGGAGATCTGTTGATCAAGGCGTTGGATGAGGTGCGCTCTATAGCAAAGTCATTTGAATCGCCCAGTCAGCGTGCGCATATCGATCTTACCGCCGACGATATTAAGCAAGGACTCGAGATAACGCAGGGTACTATTAAGTCACAAGCGCTGCTGCAGGAGGCGCAAGAGTTGGAGGCAGCGCAGCATCTCTCCGAAACGGTGGCCAAACTGCAAGCGATGCCCAAAACGGAACCGCTCTCATTCGCGCATATTTCAGATGTCAAGCTGCCCGAAGAGGCCGATGCGCTCAAGCTGATATGTCAACCAGTTGTGAATATACAAGCAGCCTTGGAGAAAGTCGAGAATGAGTTGACGTTGGAAGAAAACGAGGAGCAAATCTACAAGAAAGTACACAAAAAAGTACTTGACAATATTGTTGAACCCATACGCGATCTGCAAGCTGTGTTGGAAACAATCGAGCGCAAGGCAGAGTCACTCGCAGGCAGCGAGTCTACGGAACAAAAACTTAATATGGCCATATTGGATATTGTGACGCCAGCGCTATTCGAACTCAACAAAGGTTTGGAGGTTATATTGAATGAGTCTTCGGATAATGTGCAAGCGGGCATTTTAACCGTTAGCACTGTGGAGTCCATGGTACCGCCCTTGCAGGAAATACAAAACGGACTCGCACAATTGAGCCAGGAGGTGGAAAGTGGGCAATTCAATGAAGAAGCCGCACTCGACTCAGCGGACACACAAAAACTGCTACAAAGCATAGCGCAGTCCGTACTACATTTCGAAACGAATATTGAACAAATCACAACGCGCCTATCGCCGCATGTGCAAAACGGTTTGTATAATCTGAAAGAAGAGATGTCCACGCTAATCGGCAATGTGCTGGACGATAACATTACCAAATATCATGTAACGCTATTGGAGAACTTGAAACGTCCCATAGACGAGCTGAACTATTGCATACGGCAAATTGAGGGCAAGTCAATAACGGGCTCCTTAACCGACTTCCTCGATCCCTTACACAGCCTGCAGGAACGCGTTAATTTAGGCAAGGAGATAATGCACATGTCCGGCAGCACAGAACGTAGTGAGAAAAACTTGGAGGTGCTGGAACGCATGCAGCAGCTAATTAGGCGCGTCGAAATCGATATTGAAGAGCACGAATTTAAAATGTTACAGCGCGAAGTGGAATTGGACGAGAGGCAGGCTGGGGAACAAGAAAAGTCCTTCATCTATATGCGCCAAGCAATGGAAATGAAGATAGCACAAGATGAAGCGGGCCAAAATATACAAGAACTCTTACACACTGTCACAGAGATTGAGGCAACACCAGGTTTGGATACGCAAACCCAACAAGTGTTATCAGAGTTGGATCAAAGCCTCACCGGACTTGTGGCTGATGTGGAGAAATTGAAGGAATCATCAAGTACGCGCGAGGAAAACGAAGCGGCCACAAAAGTGCTAGCCGACATCGCCAAACCATTGCAGGCAGCCGCCGAGGTGCTGCGCAGATCGCTAACACCAGCCAAAGAGCTGAAGATAGAATCACCACCGCCCAGTGTGAGTCTCAAAGCCGTTTTGCAGGAGCTCAATGATATTGTAGAGAATATACCAGAGCGCGATGAGCAGTACATTGAATTGAAGGCGTTGCCCATTGTGCAATCGGTATTGAAAATTGTGCCCGCTTTGCAAACCATTACGGAGCTGCCACAAGCGCTGAACGCCGCATTGTCACAAGCAGCGGTGGCTGAGAAAAAGAAAGGCGCGCCAGAGTTGGGTAGTGGCGCTGCAAAGAAACCGAAGTTGGAAAGTGAGAGCGCGGAAGGTGCGCAAAAGCAAGAACAAACAGCAGCGCAGCAAACCGCAGTGGCCGATACAATGAAGCCAGCGCGCGCGCAGCACGAAGACGAGCCATCCACATTGGATGACATATCTGCGATGAAGTCTGGCGCGGAATCACTACCCACAGACAGTCAAGTCGAAGATAAAACAGATCATCTGAAAGCCTTCGAGGCTAATAAGAGTAAAGTGAATGTTTTGCTGGCGCAGCTCAAACACAGCATTGCAACAGTTTTGGCGCACTGCACTGAGGTAGAGGTTGGCACGCTGCAGCTGGCAACGGCGCAACAACTCAAAGCAAGTTTTTCCAAGCTGGAAGATGTCAACGAATGCATAGCTGATGTGCGACAACCTGTCGCCGTCGCAGAAGCGCTACACTCACTATCCGAGGCTAGTGAGTGCAAGACGTTCGCTGAAGCTGTTTGCCACTTGGAGACATGCGTGGTGAAAGTGGAGGAATGTATGGCGCATAGTGACTTACAGGAGTTGAGTGAAGATTCGTGGTCTGAGCTGAAGACACTAGCGCTACCACTGCAAGATATAAGAGAATGCCTGAAAGTATTTCACAATGAGGAAGTGGAGCAGGTTTTGAGTTTGCAGACAGCAAGCTTGCCCTTAACCAGTGCGCGCGTACTACAGGACATACAACCATTCGTGCTCTCGATCAAAGAGAGCCATGCGCTGGAGACTTTACACGCTTTGGTGGCGAATGAATCACTAACACAGCTAAAACAATTCATACAACCAATACAAGAGCTGGAGACGGCGGTGCTCTCAACTGTCGAGCAAGTGCATTTGTCGCAAATTGAAAGCTTGCCAGAGCAAACGAACTTGGCGTTGTTGGAGCAATGCGCAAAGCCTTTAGCTGATATAAGAGAGGCTATACTGCATGTGCAGCAAGATACCGCAGTCTCCCACGTCGGCGAATGTGCAACCATGCAAGTGCTCAAGGAAAAAGCTGTGGCCATCTATCAACTTTTACAATATTGCGAGCATGTGGATTTCAATGCTTTGGAAAACGCTGCCGACATGTCCACGCAAGCCGATGTGTCTGCGTTGAAGTCTTGCGCTGAGCTTAAGTCTGTAGAAGCACAGCTGGAAGTGGCTGTAGCGCAGGAACAAGAAGCCGTACAAAGCTTAGATGTGAAAGAATGCATAGCGGATGGCATCAAACAGTTACAAGTTTGTCTCACATCCACGACGCAGGCGAGCGTACCCGAACTACACGATGTTGGCGAAGTAATGAAGGAGCTCAAGTGCGAACTACAGCATATGCATGCCGAGTTAGAGCAAGCGCCTGCACAACAAAATGCCGCCGAAGCTAGTCAAAGGGTTGCAAAAACAATGTTCAAATTGAAAGAGTGCATGGTGCAAACCTATGAGACGGGTGTCGAAAAGTCACTGGACGAGATTGAAAAAACTTTCGAAGATATACTACAAGCACTGCCCACCTTGGAAGTACAATTGGCGCAAGAAATGTATGCAAAAATAGCAACAACTATGAGCACATTTACCAGCAACACTCGACAACCAGATGGCGCTGCTGAGCTAGAGAGCTTAGTCACACCTTTACAAGATGTATTGAAGAGCACCAAAGCCATTAGTGAGTTGAAGTGCGTCGATGTGGAGAAGTCCTCATTAGCTGTGGCTAATCTGCAAACGCATTTAATGGCCGCATTTAGAGCGTTGAACGAGTTGAGTTTGACGCTTACGGAACGCAGCGCGCGTGAAGAGCTTTTAAAAGCACAAGAAGTTGTACTCGCTGCCAATGAGCTGATTGCGGAAGCTAACGAGCCACTACGCACTATCGAGTTGCTACAAGAGATTGATGGCATCACGTCTAGTTTTGTCAGCATTCAAGAGCGCGTTGCAGCGAGTAAGGGTGAGGAGCGCAAACAAGCGCTGCTAGAGACGTTAACGCAACGCGTTTCAAGCGCCAAAGCATTTTTACAAAGTATTGAAGAGGGCCTTAAGGCGGATAATGCAGTATTCTATAAACTTGCCGAACAAAATGAGTTGGATATACGTAGCGTAGAGGCAGCGCTTATGCGAATTGAGCAAGAAATTATACCAAAGCTGGAGATGCAAACACCGAGCGCTGACGACAGTGCGCTTGTAGATGTTTTGGCGGTGCATTTGAAGTCATTGCAAGACAGTTTTGTTGAGCTTAAAAGTGAGACGGCTGTGAAGAAATCAGCAGAGGTTGAGCGGTCTATTGAGCAAGTAGCAGGGCCAATCACACAGCAGCCCACAGAGAGCGCAATCAGCGCAGCAACTGCGGATGTAAAAGAGAAAACGCCAGAAGTAGCGGCGAAAACGCAAGTAGCAGCCCAGCAAGAACGCGCGCCCTCAGTGCTTGCGGAGGAGGATGTGTCTACCTTGGATGATATTTCAGCTATTGAGTCTTTGCTGGGCTCACCAGCAGCATCACACGCTGAAGAATTATTCACACAAACACCGACACCCACGCCAACGCAGTTTCCGACACCGGCTGACAAAGGTAAGGTCGATGTGTTGTTGTCACAACTTAAAAGTGGTATCGTCTCAGTGTTGGCACATGGCGCCGAAATGGATACGGGCTCATTAGAGCAAGCAATGGCACAACAAATTAAGGCAAGTCTAAACAAATTGGAGCACGTTAAGGAATGTTTTGCTGATATCCAACAACAACAACAACAGACAATTATTGAGCCTACACATGCACCACACCCAACACCACCACCACCACACGAATCCCACCTATCCGTTGCTAGTGAATGTCAGACATTTTCCGAAGCTTTGTCCAAGTTAGAAGAATGCATGCAACAAGTCGAAGAGCTAATGACGCAAGACGAGTTAAGTTTACATGAGTTGAGTGAGTTTGAGTTGAGCGAATTGCGCACCTTTGCACAACCATTGCATGCTATTAGAGATTGTCTAGAAGTATTTCATATCGACGAGTTCGATAAGGAAGTTTCGAACTTACAAACTTTAAGTGGCATGCCATTAACAACCGCTCAAGTCTTACAGGATATACAACCGTTTGTGTTATCGATCAAGGAGAGTCATGCGCTGGAGACTTTACAATCGTTAGCCGAGCAGGAGTCACTCACACAGCTGCAACAGTTCATAGCACCCATACAAGTGCTACAGACCGCCATACTCAGCAATGTGGAGCAAGTGCACTTGTCACAAGCTGCCAGCATTTCCAAGCAGCAGAGTCACGCAGTGTTGGAACAATGCGCGCAACCAATACGCGACATACGCGAAGCGCTGCTGCACATACAAGAAGACACGCCACTCTCCACACTCGAAGACAGTCCGGTATTGCAGGTCGTCAAGCAGAGAGCCGACGTTATTTATCATTTGCTGCAATATTGCGAACAAGTCGATATACAAGCTTTGGAGCACTTTGTCGATATGTCCACACAAATTGATGTGTCCGAGTTGAAGTCTTGCGTAGAACTACAAACTGCTGAGCTGGCGGCACCACTTGAACCCCCAGCTAAGGCGCAAGTCTTGGAGAGTGTACAACTGGAAGATGTGGGTGCAGGCATCACAAGCGGCTTGGCGCAAATACAAAATTGTCTCACGACTACAGCAGCGTTGCGACAACCTGAGTTGCGCGAAATAGGCGCGATCATGCAGGAACTACAACACGAACTCGCGCAAATGCAGCACGTGCACGCCGAACCCAGCGACGTAGAAAGCGTGATAGCGGCGCAAGCAAAGGTAGCAAAAGTTATGTTTAAATTAAAAGAATGCATCGTGCATACATACGAAGCTGGTGTCGAGGAGTCGCTCGAAGATGTGGAGAAAACTTTCGCAGATATTTTGCAGGCGTTGCCGGCCTTAGAAATGCAATTAGCGCAAGAAATGTACGCCAAAGTGGAGTTAGGCGCGTTAGGGTTCAAGAAAACGTGCATGCAAAACGCCGATTTGGTAGAATTCGGAAAGCTCCTAGAACCTTTAGAACTTGTGCTAAAAAGCACAAAAGCACTAGGCGCACTCAAGCGCGTTGAAGTGGAAAAGTCTACAATGGCTGTGGCGACTCTGCAATCCCATTTGATGGCCGTCTTTCGTGCACTCGACGAGATTGCAGAGACGTTAAGCTTACCGAATGATCGTAAAAATATGCAAAATCTACAAAATGCTGTACTCTCGATCTCGGAGTTTATCGACACCAGTGAAAGCTCATTTAGAGTAATTGAGCTTATACAAGAGCTGGACACACTTATGCCACAATTGAGTTATGTCGCCAACGAAGTGAGTTTAACGAAGGCAAATGAAGGACGCGCAGTTTTCTTACAAGCACTCAACTTGACTTTGAGTTCGGGTAAAGAATTTCTGCAAAGCATTGAGGATGGTTTGAAGTTGAATAGTGCCGTGTTTGTGCACTTGGCAGCGGAAAATAGTTTGGATATAGAGAAGGTGCGTGCAACGTTAACTCGTTTGGAGCGTGAGATACTGCCAAGACTGCAAAACGAAAACTCAACAGCGGAAGAGGGCGCATTAGTTGATGTGCTGGAGAGCCACTTGAAGAACTTGCAAGACAAGTTAATTGCCTTGAGTTGTGGCGTAGCGGAGGAGCAAAAAAAGAAGAAGCAGGATACGAGCGTTGTGGAAAAAGAGAGCATTGAAATCGCAGAAGATGTGGAGAGTAAGTTACAGCAAGAACAAACCGTTGAGAGCACAAAAAGCACCCAGGCACAAGCAAACGCAGAGAGAGAAGAGAGCGCAACCGAACCAAAAAAGAAGAAACAGGAGGGAGCTGGAACGCAAGAAGACGTCAAAGTGCAAGAGAGCGTTGCTTTCGCAGAAGATGTGGGTAGTCAGCTGGGAAAAGTTGAAGCTGGGCTGACAAAGGTGGAGCAAACTAAAGAGGAAGTTGCGCAGGAAAAAGAGGAGATGGTTGAAAGCACTGATATTACTACGGAGAAAGCACCAAAGGCTGAAATAGTAGTTGAGCCAATTGAAACGCAAATAACAACCACAGAAACAACAGAGCCGCCGAAAGACATCAAAGACGAGGCAGCTTGGGAGAAATCAGAGCAGAAGTCTGAAACGCCAGAAGCAAAACCAAAGCCGCAGGAGGAAGTTAAAGACGAAAAAGAAAAGGAAGCAGCGCAGGCTGAAAGAAGTACCCAAGAAGTAGAGCAACAAGAGGCCAAACAACAAGAAACAGAAGAGCCATGCCTACCCGTCGAACCGTATCTCAAAGTGGCTGAAGAAATAATAAACGGCACACTTGCGCTCACCCAGTCTTTCGGCAAGAAGAACTTGAATACAGCCACGGGCGAAATCTGCCAATCGCTCCAACTCAATTTGAACGAAATCAAAAGCCTACTACAAACCCACCCTGCGAACGCTATAGAAGATCATGTATTCCTGCCGCTCTTTAAGCTCAAAGATCTGATTGCTTTTATAAAGCGTATGCCAGCAGATGATAAGACGGCGAGTGCCCAAGATTTCCAAAAGATTATACAGAGTGCGAATAATGTGTTGCTACAAATCTTGAATGGACATAAAGGACTACGGAGCGCAATGATCTATGACATTACCGAAGCTACGCTACCCTACATGGGTAGTATCACCTCTTTCATAAAGCAAGTATTTCCACAAGATGCGCGCTTGGTTGGTGTGTCACATGCTGTGGAACGCATTTCGACGGAGGTGAATGTGATACGTAAAGAAAACACTGCAAATATGGATGCGGGCTCACGTTCCTATCAGCATCTAAAAGCGAGCTTATACGAGCTTAAGAGCGCAGTCGATGCTGTTTGCGATGAGCAACAAATGACAATACGTGAAAGAGAAAGCTTGACGCGACTTTGTAAAGCGGCGGATGAGTGTGAGATCAAGGACGCTTTAGAGATATTACAAGAATTTGAGGTTATGAAAGACTTTTTTGTGCAAATACTAGAAGCGCTCAAGGTTAGGTCGCAACAACCAGCAGGCGTTTCGGAAGGTGATGGTAGTGAGGATGCTGAACTGGAGAAAGATTGCAAAAATGTGTTGGCCGCTATAGCGGAGGATGATAGTCTAAAAGTTATAGAGAGTGCGGTTAAAGAGTCATTGGAAAATGCAACAGCTGATGAAAGATTCTCAAAGCTGATATTTAAAATGAGCGAACACATTGTGCACACTTACGAGGGGGGCGCGCTGGAGGGAGCTGAAGCAACACAAAAACTGGAAGAAATGATTGAGACCCTGCTTGTGAATAATCCAGAAGCGTCTAAAAGATTAACGCAAGAGTATTATGAAAATGTGAGAGAGAATGTTAAACGTATCTCAGAGAAGAGTAAAACAATTGAGAATGTTAAGTTACGTAAGAGAGTAAGCTCTTTGAATCTCACACTCAAAGGACACGCATCCTTGCTCAAAGATATCAAAGAACAAAAATCAACGAAGATATCTGCAAAGAAACAACAAGAACTCAAAAAGCGTTTGACGGATATTACAGTGTTTGCAGATGAGTTGAGCGAAATGCAGGGTGTAGAGTGGCGTGTGGCAATTGAAAAAGTGCTTAAGCTGGCACAGGGTGCACATGATTATATAGATAATCGTGAAGAAAACGCGCAAGTCGGTAAAATACTGTTGGATGCATATTTTCTCACCAACGGATTGCTTGAGCTGTGCAACAAACTGCAGCAGGTAGAGATCGAAACAAACAAAGAAAAGGTGGAAGAAAGTTTGGTGGAAGCAAGCAAAGATACGCAAAGAAAAGAAGAAGAGAAAGAGGAAGTATTGCCAGCTGAGCTAGCCAACTCAGTGACACAGGATGAGTCCGCAATCTCAAAGGTTGGTGAAGAAGAAGTGAGAGAACATGAAGAAGTTACACAGAAAGTAGCAAGCGCTGAAGAAAAGGAAGAGGTGAAGCAGGAGAGCGCTACCAAAGCAGCTGTTAAGACGGAAGAATCCAAAGACACTACAAATCACAATGACGCTGAAGAAGTAAGCAGCGCTCAAGAAAACGGAGGACAACTTACACCTTCTGCGGAAGAAGAAGTATTTGCGAGCCCGACAAAAACTCTCAATCCGAACTTGTTAAAATATCACGAGGAGATCGCAGAGGTTACACTCAAAATTCAAAAGCAAATACAAGCTACCGAGTACCCCACTGCTCTTTCTGAGAAATTTACCGTTATTGCAACAGTACTAGACACGATTGTATCAGTCTCGGAAACCGCAAAGTTATCGAACAACATTGAGAAATCTTCCGAAAAAATAGTTACTCAACAAAGTGTACTAATGAGTCTCTTCGTAGTCTTGGATGATCTTGAGCAGCAGACAAGTGGCGCGGTGCAAAGTAAAATCGAAGAAGCCAAGAATGTGACGCTAAAGGAGTTTGAGGCTATCGAAAACAGTGAAGGCGTCATAGACTCTGAGAATGTACTACTGAATATGGCTGGTTTGGTGAAATGCATTTTGGAAAGTATCAGTGAACTGCAGAGTCAAGAAGAGAGCAAGCTAGAAGGTCTCAAGATCGAGGTAAAGCAAGCAGAAAAAGTAGAAGGTGAGGCACAGAAAAGTGCAGATAAAAGCGACGAGCAAATAACTAAGGAGCTAAAAGAAGAAAAAATGAAGGCAGATGAAGTTGACTCAGCGCAAACTCAGAAAGTACAGCAGGCCCCAAAAGAAGTACAGACACCTCAAATAGATGAGAAGGATGAAATGACAAAACACAAGACACAACCCTCCGCAATGACAATTCAAGAGCTCGATCTCAGGCCATCAGGTGGCTTGGCCAAACTCCTGGAGGAATATTTCACGCATATTGTGAACTCCGCTAATGCTTCTTCAGCCATTATCACTGAGTTGAAGTCCCCAAATTATGAAAGCAAACTCAGTCCGATCCCAAATATATTGGAAAGAATTGTGCAGGTTTCGGGAACTTTCAAACTTGTGCAAAGTGTTGAGAAATCTGCGGAAAGAATGGTAGTCCTACAAAAATCATTAATGGACACCTTTGTGGCCTTTGATGATCTTCATGAAATAGTAGCAGACGAGGTAGTAAAACTACAAATGGAGAAAGTGAAAGGTATGGCTTTGCAGTTGTACGACCAGATTGAAAAATCAACAGCATCTCTCGACACGGAGACCGTCCTACTCGAACTAGATAAATTGTCGAGTAGTATTCTGGAGGTAAGCAAGGCTATTGCTAGTCAAAAAGGTGAAGAACAGAAGGAGATCGAGGTGTCCAAACCTGAGGCTGAGAAGGCAGTTGAGACACAGCTAGAGCAAAAGAAACCAGAAAAGGCGTTGAAAGAAGACGCCGTCGAAGAGACAGCTAGCCAAAAAGGTGAAGAACAGAAGGAGATCGAGGTGTCCAAACCTGAGGCTGAGAAGGCCATTGAGACACAGCTGGAGGAAAAGAAACCAGAAAAGGCCTTGAAAGAAGACACCGCCAAAGAGACAGCTAGTCAAAAAGGTGAAGACCAGAAGGAGACCGAGGTGTCCAAACCTGAGGCTGAGAAGGCCATTGAGACACAGCTGGAGCACAAGAAATCACAAAAGGCCTTGAAAGAAGACACCGTCGAAGAGACAGCTAGCCAAAAAGGCGAAGAACAGAAGGAGATCGAGGTGTCCAAACCTGAGGCTGAGAAGGCCATTGAGACACAGCTAGAACAAAAGAAATCACAAAAGGCCTTGAAAGAAGACACCGTCGAAGAGACAGCTAGTCAAAAAGGTGAAGAACAGAAGGAGATCGAGGTGTCCAAACCTGAGGCTGAGAAGGCCATTGAGACACAGCTAGAACAAAAGAAATCACAAAAGGCCTTGAAAGAAGACACCGTCGAAGAGACAGCTAGCCAAAAAGGTGAAGACCAGAAAGAGATCGAGGTGTCCAAACCTGAGGCTGAGAAGGCCATTGAGACACAGCTAGAACAAAAGAAACCAGAAAAGGCTTTGAAAGAAGACACCGCCAAAGAGACAGCTAGTCAAAAAGGTGAAGAACAGAAGGAGATCCAGGTGTCCAAACCCGAGGCTGAGAAGGCCATTGAGACACAGCTGGAGCAAAAGAAACCAGAAAAGGCCTTGAAAGAAGACACCTCCAAAGAGACAGCTAGTCAAAAAGGTGAAGAACAGAAGGAGATCGAGGTGTCCAAACCTGAGGCTGAGAAGGCCATTGAGACACAGCTAGAACAAAAGAAACCAGAAAAGGCTTTGAAAGAAGACACCGCCAAAGAGACAGCTAGCCAAAAAGGTGAAGACCAGAAGGAGATCGAGGTGTCCAAACCTGAGGCTGAGAAGGCCATTGAGACACAGCTAGAACAAAAGAAACCAGAAAAGGCTTTGAAAGAAGACACCGCCAAAGAGACAGCTAGTCAAAAAGGTGAAGAACAGAAGGAGATCGAGGTGTCTAAACCTGAGGCTGAGAAGGCTGTTAAGACACAGCTAGAACAAAAGAAACCAGAAAAGGCTTTGAAAGAAGACACCGCCAAAGAGACAGCTGGTCAAAAAGGTGAAGAACAGAAGGAGATCGAGGTGTCCAAACCCGAGGCTGAGAAGGCCATTGAGACACAGCTGGAGCAAAAAAAACCAGAAAAGGCCTTGAAAGAAGACACCTCCAAAGAGACAGCTAGTCAAAAAGGTGAAGAACAGAAGGAGATCCAGGTGTCCAAACCCGAGGCTGAGAAGGCCATTGAGACACAGCTGGAGCAAAAGAAACCAGAAAAGGCCTTGAAAGAAGACACCGCCAAAGAGACAGCTAGTCAAAAAGGTGAAGAACAGAAGGAGATTGAGGTGTCCAAACCTGAGGCTGAGAAGGCAGTTGAGACACAGCTAGAACAAAAGAAACCAGAAAAGGCTTTGAAAGAAGACACCGCCAAAGAGACAGCTAGTCAAAAAGGTGAAGAACAGAAGGAGATCGAGGTGTCCAAACCTGAGGCTGAGAAGGCAGTTGAGACACAGCTAGAACAAAAGAAACCAGAAAAGGCTTTGAAAGAAGACACCGCCAAAGAGACAGCTAGTCAAAAAGGTGAAGAACAGAAGGAGATCCAGGTGTCCAAACCCGAGGCTGAGAAGGCCATTGCGACACAGCTGGAGCAAAAGAAACCAGAAAAGGCCTTGAAAGAAGACACCGCCAAAGAGACAGCTAGTCAAAAAGGTGAAGAACAGAAGGAGATCGAGGTGTCCAAACCCGAGGCTGAGAAGGCCATTGAGACACAGCTGGAGGAAAAGAAACCAGAAAAGGCTTTGAAAGAAGACACCGCCAAAGAGACAGCTAGTCAAAAAGGTGAAGAACAGAAGGAGATCGAGGTGTCCAAACCCGAGGCTGAGAAGGCCATTGAGACACAGCTAGAACAAGAGAAACCAGAAAAGGCTTTGAAAGAAGACACCGCCAAAGAGACAGCTAGTCAAAAAGGTGAAGAACAGAAGGAGATCGAGGTGTCCAAACCCGAGGCTGAGAAGGCCATTGAGACACAGCTGGAGGAAAAGAAACCAGAAAAGGCTTTGAAAGAAGACACCGCCAAAGAGACAGCTAGTCAAAAAGGTGAAGAACAGAAGGAGATCGAGGTGTCCAAACCTGAGGCTGAGAAGGCTATTGAGACACAGCTGGAGCAAAAGAAATCCCAAAAGGCCTTGAAAGAAGACACCTCCAAAGAGATAGCTAGTCAAAAAGGTGAAGAACAGAAGGAGATCGAGGTGTCCAAACCCGAGGCTGAGAAGGCCATTGAGACACAGCTGGAGGAAAAGAAACCAGAAAAGGCTTTGAAAGAAGACACCGCCAAAGAGACAGCTAGTCAAAAAGGTGAAGAACAGAAGGAGATCGAGGTGTCCAAACCTGAGGCTGAGAAGGCCATTGAGACACAGCTGGAGCAAAAGAAACCAGAAAAGGCTTTGAAAGAAGACGCCGTAGAAGAGAAAGATAGCCAAAAAGGTGGAGAACAGAAGAAGATCGAAGTGTCCAAGCCTAAGGCTGAGAAGGCCATTGAGACACAGCTAGAACAAAAGAAACCAGAAAAGGCCTTGAAAGAAGACACCGCCAAAGAGACAGCTAGTCAAAAAGGTGAAGACCAGAAGGAGATCGAGGTGTCCAAACCCGAGGCTGAGAAGGCCATTGAGACACAGCTAGAACAAAAGAAACCAGAAAAGGCTTTGAAAGAAGACGCCGTCGAAGAGAAAGCTAGCCAAAAAGGTGAAGAACAGAAGAAGATCGAAGTGTCCAAGCCTGAGGCTGAGAAGGCCATTGAGACACAGCTAGAGCAAAAGAAACCAGAAAAGGCTTTGAAAGAAGACACCGCCAAAGAGACAGCTAGTCAAAAAGGTGAAGACCAGAAGGAGATCGAGGTGTCCAAACCCGAGGCTGAGAAGGCCATTGAGACACAGCTAGAACAAAAGAAACCAGAAAAGGCTTTGAAAGAAGACGCCGTCGAAGAGAAAGCTAGCCAAAAAGGTGGAGAACAGAAGGAGATCGAGGTGTCCAAACCCGAGGCTGAGAAGGCCATTGAGACACAGCTAGATCAAAAGAAACCAGAAAAGGCTTTGAAAGAAGACACCGCCAAAGAGACAGCTAGTCAAAAAGGTGAAGACCAGAAGGAGATCGAGGTGTCCAAACCCGAGGCTGAGAAGGCCATTGAGACACAGCTAGAACAAAAGAAACCAGAAAAGGCTTTGAAAGAAGACGCCGTCGAAGAGAAAGCTAGCCAAAAAGGTGAAGAACAGAAGGAGATCGAGGTGTCCAAGCCTGAGGCTGAGAAGGCCATTGAGACACAGCTAGAACAAAAGAAACCAGAAAAGGCTTTGAAAGAAGACACCGCCAAAGAGACAGCTAGTCAAAAAGGTGAAGACCAGAAGGAGATCGAGGTGTCCAAACCCGAGGCTGAGAAGGCCATTGAGACACAGCTAGAACAAAAGAAACCAGAAAAGGCTTTGAAAGAAGACGCCGTCGAAGAGAAAGCTAGCCAAAAAGGTGAAGAACAGAAGAAGATCGAAGTGTCCAAGCCTGAGGCTGAGAAGGGCATTGAGACACAGCTAGAGCAAAAGAAACCAGAAAATTCTTTGAAAGAAGACACCGTCGAAGAGAAAGCTAGCCAAAAAGGTGAAGAACAGAAGAAGATCGAAGTCACAAATCCAAAACTAGAAGAATACTGCAACAAAATTTCCGAGAGTGCAGACCTCTTGCAGAAGCAGATGGAGCTGACAAAGCATACATTGCTTAATACGAAATTAGCTTCCCTTCAACCACAAGCGGCACAGCTCACATTCCTCTCAGCAACTGTTAAGAACTTTGATGTCGTGAAAAAATCCTCCAAGGAGATGGTAACTCTTCAGAAGGTCCTTATGGATATATTTGTAGTATTTGACGATCTTCATCAACTAAAACTGGATAGTTTGAAATCCAGCATCGAAGAAGTGAAGGCAGAAGCTTTAGCTGGGTATGATTTTGTAGAAAAGAGCCAATATGAACTGAGTGCTGAAGAGATTTTGCACAACGCATCCAAGCTAATGACAAAAGTTTTAGATACGTGCATGGAAATGCGGAAGGAAACTGAAAAGAAGATAGGAAAAGAAGACGTGGCTATTGACGCGAAGAAGACCAAATCAGAGACGGAGGAGAAATCTTTGAAAACCGAAGAAATTAAAAAGCAGACAGAAGAAGTGAAGAAGGAAGAGGTAGCCACCAAACCGGAGAAAGCTGAGAAGACATTAGAGGAGAAGCCTGTAGAGCCTCTTAACCAAAACCTGCAATTACATTACGACCAAATTTGTGAATTGGTCAGCGGTGTCTTCATTAAGCTTAAGTGTTTGGACGACCATGAATTCAGCACGAAGATGGCCCCGCTCAGCTCAACACTCCAAAGTATTATTTCATGCGCCGATTACATTAAGAGCGCCAACAAAGTAGATAAGTCGAAGGAAAAGATTGTGTGCTTACAGAAAAGCCTTATGGACGTATACGTGCTCTTTGATGATTTACTGCCCATGAGCTCCAAAGAAATGTGTAGAGATTTAGAAAAGCCTAAGGTATTAGCACTAAATGAATATGATTTCATTGATAGGAGTGGAACCGTAATTGATTCTCTCGAGCTCATGGAGCTTACAGTTAAGCTTGGTGAAGAAATAAACAGTGTGGCGGAAAAAATAACCCGCTACTTGCAAGCTCGACGGGAGGAAGAACAAGCAATTAAGCAAGCCAAGGAGGCAGAAGAGAAAGCAAAGAAACAAAAGAAGAAAGAGGAAGTCAAAGAAGATAAGGTAAAAGAAGAGAAATCAATGGTATCTGAAGATGCCGCTGAAGATAAAGCCAAGGTAGTAAAGAAGGAGAAGAAAGCTGAGGATGAAACCAAAACGGAGGTGAAAGCAGAACCCACAAAAGCTAAAGTCGAACCTTCAAGCCAGATAGCGGAGGAAGAAAAGAAACTCGAAGAGGCCTCAATTCCGCTTGCTGATGCCTCCAAGAAGCCCAAGGAAAGTACAATTGCTGAAGAAGAGAAAATTGTTGAAGAGAAAAAGAAGACGACTAAAGAAGAGGCGGAAAAACTTGTTCTTCCCAAAGAAGAAGTTGGAAAAGAAGACGCTAAAAAGGAGGCTGAAGAAAAGAAAATGGACGCCAAAGAAATCAAAAAAGATTCAGGAATTACAGACAAGCCAGTACCTACTGAGAAACCCGTTAAGAAACCGACTGTAGATAAGCCCAAAGATGAGGAAAGCAAAAAGAGTCTTGAAGGAGCGAAAAAAGAAGAAGTAAAAGAGGTAGTAGGAGCTGCTGAGAAAGACGAGTCAGATGAGAAACCTGTGGAAAGGACGAAGAAAAAACTTTCACCGAAAAAAGCTTCGCCGAAAAAGCTGTCTCCGAAGAAAGACAAAAAGAAAAAGAGTATAGAAGAAGATGTTAAAGAGGAAGAAACGCCTGCAGTTGATGCAAAGAAAGAAGAAGTCCAAAAAGACGAGGAGATAGCTGAAAAAGAAAAGAAGCAAGTCGAGCAGGTACCTGAATTATCTTCACCTACTGAAGAGAAAGTAGAGTCAGTTGAGAAACCTGAAGATAAGTCTGTAGAAAAACCAGCTGAGGAAGTGCCGAAAAAGGATAAAAGAAGGAAGAGCTCCGAAGACAAACCAAAGCAACCCGAAGAACCTATAGCTGTTGAAAAGAAAGTTGTTGAAGAAACTACGAAAAAAGATACAAGAAAGAAAAGTGTGCAAGATGACATGAAGAGGACAGAAGAACCCACAACTGTTGAAAATAAAGAAGACAAGCGGGATGCACAGAAACCTATAGAGATGGCAGCTGAAGAGACTCCAAAGACAAAGGAGAGAAAGAAGAGTGCCGATAAGCAAGTTGATGAAACTGGAGTTCAAAAAGTAAGTACGAAGGACAAGAGAAAGAAAAGTGCTGAGGTTGCAGAAGTCGGTGCTAAAGCGCAGGAAGCAAAAGAAACTGATAAAGCTGTTAAAAAAGATGAGCTACCGCTAGAGAAGCCTGCTGAAGAAAAGGAGAAGGATACAGAGACAGAGAAAAAGGAAAAGCTTAAGAAGAGTACAGACGGGGACAAGAAGGTAGAACAGAAGCCAGTAGAACAAGAGACAGCGAAACCAGAGGAAGAGGTAAAAGTTGAAAGCCAGAAAATCGAAGAGAAGCCCAAAAAGGAGAAGAGGAAAAAGAGCGTAGAGGAAGAGCCGAAAGAGAAGTCTGCAGAAAAGAGAAATGGAAACGCCGAAGAAGTTATAGGGAAACTGGAGCCTAAGCTGGAGGGCGTAACGGCAGTTAAAGAAAATGAGGAGAAAGCTGCGGAAGAGTCAGCAGACAAGACTTCCAAGAAGCAGGAAAAAGAAATTGATAAAGTTACGGATAAACCAAAGAAGGATAAGAGAAAGAAGAGTGATGAGGAAGTAACTAAGAAGTCTCAAGATGACGAAACGAAGACGGAGAAAAACAAGAGAAAACTAAGCACCGAGGTAAAAGAGAAAGTTGAAGAGGTTGATACTAAAAAATCTGAAGGTGATGTCAGCCAGCGGACATCTAAGGAAGAGATAGCGACTGAAGAAAAGGCGAAAATTCAGAAGAGAAAGAGGAGTACCGAGGGAGTAAAGAATGCCAATGGCGTGGCTGACACGAAGATGGACGTAAAAGAAACAGCTGACGATAAGAAAGAAGCGACTGCTGTAGCCAAGAGTGAGCCAGAACCCAGCGTGGACACTAACGGAGAAAGGCTGGCAGACACCAAAGAAGCAGCAGCAGTTGAGACTGAGACGAGATCAATGAAGGTTGCGGCTACTAAACAACCAAAAGATGAAGTCAATGGCTTTAGCACAAAACATGCAGACAAACTCAAATACGAAATGAATGGCGATAAGCCAACAAAATCCAGCGAAGGAGATTACAAAGATAAGCGTGAAGCGCGCAATGCACGACGTGCACCGAACGTTGAACTCAAATTGACAAATAGAAACTCGGCAACTGGTAGCGATATAAAACTCACATGCAGCATATCGGGTGCAGATTTGAAAGTTAATTGGTACAAAGATAACAATTCAATCGAAAATAACAACAACAAATATCGTATGACCCTCAACGATGGACTCTCGTGCTTAGAAATAAAAACAATCGAGGCTAATGATGGGGGCGTTTACAGGTGTGTGGCAACGAATCGTAATGGAGATGTGGAAACGACTTGCCTTGTGACGGTTTACGATGCACCAACAACTAAATTCGGCACAACGCCAATATTTACGCGTAACATTCGAGGTATGCAAATTGTTTTTTAATTTTTTCAAATTCTTTTTTTTTTCAATGCCTTTAGTTTTGCTTTATTTACAGTATTGATAAAATTTTTTTTGTTGTTTTTATTTAAGGCGAATTTTTTTTTATTTTTATTTTGATTAGGAGATTTTGCTTTACGCTTTCCGCCTTTTATTAGCTACTTATGTACATATGTACATACATATATATTGCCTTTATTTATTTAGCTATAATGCGTGTATTTGCTTTTTCTTAGTAAATTTTTTTTTTGTTCATTTCTTGAAAATAAGTTCTTGGTTAGCCAAGTAATGGCTATGTTGCGTGATTGATTATGTATGGATAGATATTCGAATGCTTTTGAGTTATGAGAAAAATATCGGCATGATGGCATGAAGACTTAAAAAAAAATTTTATATACACTGTTGTGCATAACAAATGCAATTCTCGATTCCTCTCTCTCTCTCTTTCTCTTTTTATCTCACCCTATCCCACTCACTCTCTGTTACACCTATCCACTCTTGCCCTCTTACATTTTCGCCTTTTCTCCCTCTCTCCTTCTACCATTATAGTCGTCTCTCATCGTTTTCTCCCTAACCCTCTCCTTTTCCTTCCACCTCTCCGATTCACGATTTCGTGAGTAGGGCTTTTGCATTTAATAAAATACGAATTTGGATAGGATTAAATGCCGAGTGAATCTTAATACTAAGCTCAAAAGTACACCTTGTTCGTTGATCGTATAAAATATTTAAACATTTTGCTTGAAATATTACGCAAGGTTGCATGAAAATGCTGATCGTGTTATTAAAAGTTTTACATAAATAAATATTCCATTTAATTTTAATAAAAGTTATCAAAAAAATTCAGTTTGAATAGCGTGGAATTGCTCTGGATCTATCAGGTAAATATATTTAAATGTTGTTCTATACTATTTACTGTCTCGTGATTATCTTAAAATTAATAATGTGAATCTGCTCAATATCTAGACAAACGGGAAGTGCCCGAGTTTCGCATGATTCAATGCCGTTTGCAATTGGCTCTGCCCTGCCGATGCTCATTTCGACGTTTTATTTTTTTTTCGGTGTCAATCACGTTTTCAAATTGGTTTAATTTGAATTACTTACTTGGCTTAATTCTATTTCATGCATACTTATACATATATATGTATAATAACGGAAAATAGCTTACTAAAAATATCGCACATATGTAGGTAAAAAACAAATTCCCACCGCGCTGCATTCCGCCCACGCAGATTAAAAAAAAAAAATGTCGTTGCCTGTTTACATAATTAAAAAAAAAAATCAAGAAAAAAAAAAGAAAAAACACTTAGCTCAGATAAGCCGAATATTATATACCCAGTAGTGCGACGCTTTAAAAAAAATCTATTTTATTTAACTTTATTTTATCTTATCTTACACGAACCACAAAATTAACATGTTTAGTGGCGACTTTTTGTTTTTGTAAACACTTTGTATATTTAACATAAACGCAGTTTGAGATTGAGAGCATTCATCGTGTTAACGCACGATTACCGAATAATAAAATGCAAACGCGCGTTCAAATCAGAAGTGATTCAGATCTAGATGCAAATTTTGAATGTAAATGCAACAACAATGTTGTAATTTTGTTATTTTTCTGGATCAATTTGTGTCTGCGCTATAGCACGACAGTCCATTCCGTCAAAAATTAAGTAATATATAAAAAAAGTCACTAAAAATGCAAAAAACCCATATTCATGCTAATTCTCTACTCATGAATTGACAGCGTGAGATAGTTCGCGTTGGTTTCTCTTCTTATTCGATACCCTTTGCTTCTCGTTAGTTTTTACCGCAATAAAGAGGGGCTCACGCCCTTACCACCACCCATTAAATGGAAAAAACCCTTGACGCTAACACTACTGGGTATTCAATTAAGAGAAAAGAAGTAATACAAAATTAAAAATAAATAACGCATGAATCCTCAATGATTTGTTAAATTTAGATTATTGGCAAATTGTTGCATTTCGTTCGTAAATTCTTTGCCGTGTGATCGATTAATTAATTGCTGGTTCGTGACCAATTATTTGAAAGCTCTTGCTGTTTCCCTGCGAAATCGGCCGTTTACTCGTGATTACCGTTTCGAAGCGACAACAACTACCGCGTAACGCTGCCGCAACCTTCGTCGCCGACTTCGGGCCTATATAAACGTACATAGGCGACAACCGAAAGAAAACCTTTTTCAAATTTATTTATTCAGTTATAGTTAAAATTTCTTACCGAACGGTTTCGAGTGCACGCTGCCCATCGGACCGCTGCGTTGAAATTTTATCGAAAAAAAATAGCATTAAATAATTTATATTATATGAACAGTAATAAAATAAATTACCTACGATAGTCGAAAAAAAACGTTATTAAATCGAAATAAATACATTTTGGAGTGTTTATTAAAAACTGAAAATACGAAGACAGGCTCTTTTGGGCATTCTCCATTTTGAAATTGTGTGAAATCCATCGATAAAAAGAAAATTTTAAAAACTTCTCGAAACGATGGGCGCAACGGACGGTGAAGTCAGTGCGGCAGATGCGCGACCCTCAGAGGAGCCCGAAACTCCTCCAGCGCAGGATACGTTAGCGGTACCGGTGACGAAACGTCGTAAAGTGAAATCGCCTACTCCTGGAACATTGCGCGGTCGTAGTGCTACGCCAATACGCGGCAGGAGTCAAACTCCATTCAATTTATACTTGACGCGTCGCAGCGCTACGCCATCGACATGGCGCAGTATTACGCCCTTCATAAATCGGGAACAGCGTGAGAAAACTCCTTTTGAGCTTGGCAGGGATATTAAAACCCAAATAACCTGTAACAAAGCCGTTTTCGATCGAGCATTAATTATGGATATTACAGAAAGCGAGGAAGTACAAAAACCTGTGCGTTACATAACGACCGATATGTCTGTCATTGATCGTGCTGCCGTAATGGATGTGTCGAATGTTGAGGTTATCTACCTGATTGAAGAGTACGAAGAGGTTGAGGAGGAAGAAATTATAGAAGAGGTGAAACCAAAGAAGAAAGGCAAGGGCGCTAGAAAAGCGCGTACACCACGCAAATCCATTGACAGGGATGCAGGTTCTATCATTTCGGAAAGCGAGGACTACGGTGATGGTGATATTGGTGCTGCTGACGACCGGGAAGATAGTGTAGATTTGGATGAAATTGATGAACCCGTTAAGAAGACAAAAAAGAAGGCTCCACCCAAGAAGAAGGAGAAGAAAGAGAAGTCGCCTAGTCCGAAGCTAACCTTGAAATTGGAAATGGGCGGTGGTCAAAAGGCGAGCAAGAAAATGTTTGAAGAACAAGAAAAAGCAGGTGCACCTAAACCACCACCAAAAAAGAGTAAACTTGTGCTACAAATGGAAGAGCAAGCAAGACAAGCAGCTAAGGCCGCTGAAGAGCAGGCGGCAAAAGCAGCTTCCAAACCCAAAAGTGAAACGTTTGCCGAGCGTCAAGAACGTTTAAAAAAGGAGAAAGAGGAACAGGATCGCATAGAAGCTGAGCTACGTGAGGCAATGCGCGCACAAAAGGAAGCCGAACAAGCTGAAGAAGAAGAGGAAGAACCGGACGATGAAGCTGGCGAGGAAGAGGATGAAGCGGGTGATGAATCATTTGCTGGCACTGAATCGTATGGTGGCGATTACGCAGACGAAGGTGGCAGCGAATATCGTGATGAGGATGCCGAAGCAGCCGAAGAAGTTGATGTAGTAGCCGAACTGCCCAAAACCAAAAAACGACGTGGCAGTAATGATTCCGAAGAATTTACACGACCCAATCCCTATGATGAGGAACGCTGGAAGCGTATCGCCGAAGAGGAGGGTGAGGAGTTTATGCAACAAATGCGCAAATATAGTATGCGCATACATAAGAGCGAGAAGGAGCGCGATGCGGAATGGCAACGTATACGCGAACAGGCACGCCTACCACATTTCATTGTCTTCCTCACCGATCGTACTGTGGAGGCGGGACATAGTGTACGTATTTCTTGTGCTATCGGTGGACCAGAATTATCGGTGAAATGGTTCAAAGATGGACGACAATTGGAACGCGATGCTAAGCATCGCATTATCAACAACAACAACATTTTAGTGTTGGAAGTAATGAGTACGACAATCCTGGATTCGGGCGAGTACTCTTGCGTGGTTTCGAATTCGAATGACACTGTCACATCATCATGCTATGTGACCATTTATGAGGTATTCAAAGATGAGCCAGCGCCACCATCATGCAGACTGGTTAAAGGTAAGCAAACGGACTCATCACTATTTGTGAGCAATATTTTGAAGGATTTTCTTTTACTTCATCCTTACAGAGTACTATCATCTGCGCGATGACGAGTTAACAATTGAATGCCACCTACACGGTGTTCCTAGACCAACGGTCATCTGGGTAAAAGGTGGACTCGAAATCAAACCAAGCTTCAAGTTCACCATGTTGGAGGAGGCACATGGCGTCTACAAGTTGCGCATTTATAAACCGAATGACCGTGACGGCGGCATGTACGTTTGCAAGGCCGTGAACTCTAGCGGTGAAATGCAAATTAGCCATCATGTGGAGGTCGCCAAAAATAGACACTTCCATGCACGCGGCATATTCCATGCGCGCAATCGTTTACAAAAGGACATCGAGTTGACCGCCAAGAAAGCAATGGCCGAAGCAATGCAATCAAAATCAGCATCCGATCGTAAGCGTACATCCGATGCGGCCGAGCTTAGAGAACGCGTACATCGCGCCTCACCCGAACCGCAAGTTCCAACCAAACAGAAACTCAAATTTGCTACACAATTGCGTGATCGTATGGCTTTGGAGGGTAGCACAGTACGTTTTGTTTGTACGGTGATTGGTCCAACTCCCAGTTGTCGTTGGATGAAGGATGATAAGTGGGTTGTCGTAGGACCGACTGTTAAGAATTTGTCAGAGGAGGGCAAAGCTATACTCGAATTGAGTAAGATTACATCGGAAGCATCGGGTGTTTACAAGTGTATAGCCAAAAATGATCATAGCGAGGTCGAGACGCAATGTTACTTCAAGGTTTATAGCGCACAAGCTGATGGTGATGAGCAAGAGCCAATGTTTGCATTGCCATTGAGAGGTAAAGAGTCTTGAGAGCGCGAGTGTGTATTATTTTTTTGTGGTGCTGTTGTGTTGTTGTGCTCTCTCTCTCTCATTCACTTCATTAACGTGACAAAGCCAGTTATCGCTTTGTTAAACAGTGTTTGTGTTGAATTTGTGTTTGTAGTGTTGTCTCTGTCATACACACAGCGTGTGCTGTATTTCTTTTTAGTGATACTTGTGAAAAACAGAGACACCCAGTATTTATTAGGTGAAAACAAATGTAAAACTCTTTACAACACTACATCTTCATACATTCAATTGTTTTATGTGCTCGGCACCACCTACAATAATACCCAAATGGGGTCGAGGTGTCCATGCCGAAAATAGAAACATTACATCTCACATTCGTGCTCGTCAATTGTCGCGCATTTGGTGTCAAATTGTTTGCGGTTTCTTTTTGTTACAAACGAAATGTACTTGTCGCCCAAAAACTAAAAACAAACGCCTTTGATCTCTCTTTCTTCCCCCCCCCTGCGACGCATACACAGATGTCTACCATTCGTCCCAGAATGATTTAATTATCGATACAAAAGTGCGCGGCAATCCACGCCCCAAAATCACATGGGTAAAGGACAATATACCAGTGGTGCTCGATGATCGTCGTGTACAGATCGAACATTTGGATGGCGTATGCGAGCTAATCATTAACAAGCCAACAACGAATGATAGTGGTGTGTACACTTGCTTAGCTGAAAATAAATTGGGTAGCCAAAAGACGACACATACAGTTGTTGTTGACGTTGTGCAATCATCGCGTCGTTCAAGTTTATTATCGAACCAAATGACCGAATCTGATAGTGAGGCTGGTGCTGGAGAGGCTGGTGGTAAAAAGGCCGATCGTAGGGGAAGTCGTTTGCCAAAAGGTAAAAAGTTGGAAGATGAAGCTGAGGCTTGTACATATGAACGTCGTAGTCGTATGCCCGATCCCTCACCCAAGCAACAATTGTATTTTATTGCCAATCTTTCGAATCGTTATGTACCGATTAGCTCTAAGGTTAAATTCCAAGCTGTTGTGGGTGGTCCAGATGCTACATTCAAATGGCAGAAAGATGAACAAAATCTCACCTATGGTCCACGCATACGTAATATGAGTCGTGAAGGTCATGCTTGTTTGGAGTTCGTCAATACGTTGCCTGAAGACTCGGGCGTCTATACGTTGACAGCACAAAATGAATTTTGTAAAATTACAACCTCAGCGCTACTGCACGTTTACTCAACAAAGGTTAGCAATGATGTGGAGCCAATGTTTACGCGTTCGTTGAAGGGTAAGTACGTAGCGAGCTTGAGTACGCACGTAGGTACTCATAACCTTGCACTTATAGAGAGTTACATAATAATTTTGCGCTCTCTCGCTCTCTCTCTTTCAGAAAACTATCACATTCAAACGAATGAGCTGGTTATGGAAACGGCTGTACGTGGCGCACCCACACCAAAGATAACTTGGATCAAGGATAATTTCGAAATCAAGAATGGTGGACGCACACAAATTTTACAACATCAAGATGGCACCTGCGAACTGATTATTGATCGACCTGATGCCAAAGATTCGGGCAAGTATGTGGTGCGCGCAGAGAATAGCGCTGGTAAAGCTGAGCTATTGCATACGGTACACTTTGAAGGACGCGCTTGGCATATCGCTGATAATATTCATGGTGTATTCCATGCTGATAAGAGTCTCTTACGTCCCAAGACCGTGGAAGAGGAGAAACCAGTTGCGGCTGCTGCTGCTGCTGCTGGTAAAGAAGAAGCTGCCGAAGGTGAGGAGGGCGATGAAAAGGATGCCAAGGGTAGACGCAAGAGTAAGGTGAAGAAACCGAAAAAGGAGGAAGAGGATACTAGCGCTTCGGCAACCGATTTTGCATCGGATGCTGGAAGTGTGAAGAAACGTGAAAAAGTGATTGGCATACATTTCGCCACTTCGGTAAGAGATCGCGTTGTGGCCGAGGGTTCGAAAGTGAAGATTTCTTGCTTCTTGGAATCGAAAGAGCCGCAAGTAAAATGGTTCAAGAATGATGAGCAAATACAAAATAGTCCCAAGATACGTGGACGTCATATGGAAGGCTTGTGTACGCTGGAAATTACGAGCGCCGCACTCGAGGATAGCGGCGTGTATAAGTGTTGGGCGCGCGATGAGACCGGTGAGGCGTCTACTTTCTGTAAATTAGAAGTGTACGCAGATCCAGGCACTGGCGATGTACCGCCCACTTTCACGCGTAACATCAAAGACACCTATCATGGTAAAATCAATGAGCTGCAACTCGATGTGCATGTGCGCGGTTTACCCACACCAACAGTGACTTGGGTGAAGGATGGCGTTAAGGTTGAACCGAGCGAAAAATATCAACAAATCGATCATGATGATGGTTTAAGTGAACTCTTCATTATGG
Source organism: Sphenella marginata (assembly GCA_951509765.1). NCBI lineage: Eukaryota > Metazoa > Arthropoda > Insecta > Diptera > Tephritidae > Sphenella > Sphenella marginata. The sequence continues at coordinate 9,976,208 of OX608083.1, forward strand.
ATCCAGTGCCAGCAGATAGCGGCAAATATGTATGTCAAGCGGAAAATCGTGAAGGTAAAGCTGAAATCGTACACAATGTGACGGTGGAGCCCAGGTATAGGCGCCCGGTGTCACCATCAAGAGAAGCACGTCCGCCAGTCAAACCACAAACGGAGGAGGAAGAGATAGAGGGCGGTGAAGAAGGCGAGGGTGAGGAGAAGAAAAAGAAGAGGAAGCCTAAGGATGATGAAGAGGGTGGCAGTAGCAGACGTGAAGCGCCACCACCACCCGATCTAAAGAAATATCTTTATTTGAGAAATTACCTATCAAATCGTACTGTGAAGGCGGGTAGCAATGTTAAATGGATGGTTAATATTGATGGACCTGAACCGACAGCACGTTGGTTCCATGGTGATCAAGCAGTCGCTTTTGGACCAAAGAGTAAAATGTCCTGTCAAGATGGTATCGCATGGTTGAATTTGATTGGTGTCACCGAAGAGGAAGCAGGCGAATACACGTTAAAGGTGAGGGGTTCTGAGAATGAGGTGGTGAGCACATGTCAATTGTTCGTCTATCGGACCGGTGTGGAAGAGTTGGTAGCGCCGGTATTTACAGTCGGTATCAAAGGTAATGAGACGCATGCTGTACGTTTAAGTGTTGTTGGTGCGTGTGTTTGTTTATTTTGTTTTTGGAGTACTCGTAGTCTTGCGTCCAATGGATAGTGAAAGGTATGAGCTCATTTAAGTTGTACATACTAGCGCTTAAGTCTTAGGCTTCCTGCTGCTAATGCATTATATATTTCTCCTCAAAAACTTTGTAATCATTAATGGTCCTACCACGTTTGCTGAGTGACGCCCAAAGCGACTGGCGAGCTCTTTGTAGGTTAGTCCTCAAACAGTAAAAAAAAAACCATGTGCTCGTCAATCACTTCGGTAGTCGCTCGTGTAACGTGCCAGGCCAACATATTTTTGTTGCATATTTGTCTAAAAATTTTTCGTCCATCATCTCGTCTTGTCGTACGCACACATTTCACACAGATTCCTATCACAAAGAACAAAATGAGATCACGCTAGAGTGCAAAGTTTCGGGGCATCCGAAACCACAGATCTGTTGGCAAAAAGACAATACATTGCTGCCGTTGGACAATGGCAAATACAAATGCGTCGATTTAGGAGATGGCATTACCCAATTGCACATCAAAGCGCCAGTCAAGGATGACACCGGACTCTACACTTGCTATGCGGAAAATGAGAGCGGTCAAATGAAGATCAGCAAATTTGTGGATATCACCGATTATGTACAAAAAGTGACACAAAAGCGTACACAAGAGAAACCCACACACGAACACCTAGAAGAAGCCGAACGTGCTGCGACAGATGAACGCGAAACGAGCGCACAACAAAAATCGAAAGCCAAAGAAGAAAAGCTCAAACTCACAGCTGAAACTGCAATGAAACCCATGTCCATAGCGGAGGGTAATAAAGCACAGCTGATATTCTATGTGAGCGGCTATATCGAAGAGGTGTATTGGTTGAGGGGTGAGGAGCGCGTCACCAAAAATATGCGTCACAAGATTTATAATATAAATGGCGCGCTCAGCTTGGAGATACATAATGCGCGTGTGGATGATACGGGCACTTATAAATGTGTGGTGCGGAATAGTAAGAACACGATTGAGAGCAGCTGCGATTTGACGGTCTACGATGGTACAGTGTACGACAAGTTGCCAAGTAGTTTTGCGTGCGAGATCAAAGGTAAAATTTTGAAACGAGTTAAAGTGGAGATGAGTTGGTACAGAGAGTTCATTAGTGCGGCTTAAAAAGTGTACAAAGGGGACGGCAGACAGAGTAGATGCATGTTATTGTTGTTTTTGTAGTGGTAAAAAGATCACTAAGGGTCTAGAGAAGAGCTGCGAGGGTGACAGTTATGTTGTTGCTTAGATCTTACTCAAGTGGAAGGGATACAGTGATTGGCTCTTGAATGTTTTAGTTGTTCTGGACATTGGACTTGCAGACAGTTCTTTGGGCCAGTCTTGCGCTTGAATTAGCCAACTCCAACGCGCAGTTTCCTTTGCACACTTTTTGAAAGCGCGAGCTCGAAGAAAAAACCTTTTAGTCTCACTTCAAACCTTATCTCCATTTCCATTCATATCTTATCCTTAGAGTCATACGATGCACAGCGCAATGAAATCATATTTAGCTGTCAAGTACACGGACGTCCGAATGTTACTTGGCTACGCGATGATCACAGCATCTCCAATAATCGTTACAAGTCCATTGAGGAATTGGGTGGCATACGTAAACTGATAATACGTAATCCCATACCGTCGGATTGTGGCACTTTCGCCTGCTTCGCCGAGAGCAATGAACGCATTGATTCCATTAGTAAAACTATACGTACCAGCGATCTAAAACGTTTAATTACAACAACAACAACTGAGGTTAGCACAATTAATGGTGAGCATACAGTACGCCGCTCATCACAAACTCCCTACGAAGCGGCGATGTCGTTGCCGAATAACGGTGTAGCGCTGAAACGCAACACCACCGACGAATACATAAAACGCGCCAGAGAGCGTCGTCCTTTGGGTATGATATCGCAGAGTAAACCATTATTTAGCACATTGCTACACGATCGCACGGTTACTGAGGGTTCGAGCATACGTCTGAGCTGTAATGTGGTATGTGATGGCGATACGCGCATCGAATGGCTCAAAAATCATTGTCCTTTGTTGAATAACGATGGACGTTTTTTGATTGCATTCCGTAATGGTGTGGCGTCATTGGAGCTGGGAGCTGCACAAGTGGAAGATAGCGGCAATTATACGTGTCGTGCCATCAATGACTATGGTGAAACATTTACGCATGCGCAGTTGCGTATCTACAAACACTACGAGGATGCTATACAACCGTCGACTTTTGTACAATCAATTAGAGGTGAAGTATTTTGTTTGAAGTTCGAGATGAGCTTGAATGGATTGAGCACATGTGGTGGCCCTTGCCCGAAAACTAGGCCACATTGGCGTGCACTCAATCCAATCAAGCTCGTTTTGCGCTGCGGAAGCTAGGTTAGGTCTTTCAAAGTTTACGCCGTATAAACTCATTACACTGAAAGAAATTTTATTTATTTTTTATTTGTCGTGTTCGGTGCTTAAGTGTTCGTTTCGTGCGTAACCTTACATGCTCGCGTAGGAGGCCATCGAATGTGAAGCTCAGCTGTTGTGAAAAGTTACAGCAAAACATATTTTTCGATTGCCACCTACCCCAACTAACCTCCACTCAAACTCAACTAATTGCTCTATCTCATGCTACCCACAGATACTTATACGATCAACGAGAACACCTTGGTTTTGGATTGTCGCGTACGCGGTAAGCCACGCCCCGATGTCCAATGGATGAAGGGCAATGAATATCTCATCGAAGGTGTTCGTTATAACATACTCACAACCCCCGATGGCTATTGCAAGTTGGTAATCAATAATCCAACTGAAAAGGATTCTGGTCTGTATGCCTGTGTGGCGCGTAATGAGGCTGCCGAAAATAAGATTACACATCAAGTTGACTTTGCTGGACGTGAACGTTTTACACTCGAAAAGACGCATGGCTACTTCCATCGTGATCCCAATAAGCCACACTTTTTGTTACCACTTAGCAATCAGACGGTGTGTCCTGGTGGTACTGTAGCCATTACTGCCGAATTCATGAAATCGGCCACACCATTGGAAGTACATTGGTTACGTGATCGTCGACCAGTCGCTGGCCAAGCTGGCGTCGAAACATTCATGGAAGGTGGTGTTTATACATTGGCCATATTGAATGCACAACCTGAGGCTGAGGGTACGTACACATGTCGTGCTTCGAATGCTTTTGGTCGCATCGAGTCACATGTGAGTGTCGATGTTGCTGCTGGTGTACCGAAGGATGAACGTCCGCCGTTGTTCTTGTCGCGTCCAGATCCTGAGATGAAGATTATGGTAGGCGATCCATTCTCGATTTCGTTCCGTATTGCGGGCGAGCCAAAACCGAAATGTGAGTGCGTCGAAGTTGGAAATGTTTAGTTTTGTTGTAATTATTTTTTAATGTATCTTTTCCAGTGACTTTCTTGAAGGGTACGAAAGATATCACCAAATCGGACCGTGTTAGCAAGGAAGTATCGGACGATTATACCCGCTTTACGGTGCAAGGTGCACAAGTTCCCGACTCGGGCACTTACTTTGTAGTTGCGCGTAATAATTTCGGCACCGATCGTGTGTTCGTGACCATTACGGTAAGTTGGCAGAGTGGGGGGGGGAGAATAAGCGAAGATGCATTGGATTTTGTTTTTTCTTGCAAAACTAACAAAGACAGCCATTTTCCAAAGAAGAGCAAGCCTTGAGCGCAGCTCTTGAAATCGTGAAATCGGCACCAACGTGGGTTTTTCGGGCCCACGTACGTCCACTAATACTGGCTTGCTCTTCAAGGAATCAATTAACCTAACTAACCACAATTCGCTTTATAATTTTGTTTTTGGTTTATTGTAGGTTAAATCTCCCAAGAGGAAAGAATCCAGTACTTCATATGTTAGTACATAGATTAGCCGCTTAGCAAAAGAAAGTAAACAAAAAAGCTCTGCTTAAATATGAAAGCTTCAAGGACATGAAGTCGCTATTCATGTTTTATGTTTTTATTGTCTTGTGCTTCGAGCTTTCCCCTTTTATTTTTTTATTTTTAAATATTTATTTATATTATTTTTGGGTTTGTGATTGTGACTGTCTTTTTGAATTTTATTCTTTTCCTGGTGTCTGTGTTTACCATGAAAAAACAGGTTATGCCACGCGCACGCTCCGAAACACCGACATCGCCACGCTGGGGTCAGCGCCTCGAAAGTTTCCCTGATGTTTCATATTTCAGAGGTGAGTTTCTTTCAATTTGTAAAATTATATGTATTTCTTCCTTCGTCATTTTTTGGTGCTAGTGTTAGTGATCGTGAGTGTTTAAATAAAGTTCATCTGAACTGTTTTTTCCCTGATTTTGTTTTTGTAAAACTTCCAAAAACATTCGTCGTTTGTTTCAACCATCGTCACTCCTTCGTTAAACGTTTTCAACTTTCTTATCAACTTTTCAATACTTTCCCATTCTTTAAATTTTTTTTGCAGATTTTTCAAAAGCGCTGTATGGATTTGAATTTATTTTGATTTTTTTGAAATTCTAAAAAAAAAAACGTATGACTTCAAAATGTTGTATTTAAATTTCTTTAGTATTCCAATTTGTAGATTGCATCTTTATTTTTTCTACAAATTTTTTATTACATTTATTGTATTAGAATATTTTGTAAAAGTATTTGTGTTCAATGTGCTTAATTTATTCAAAATGGTTAAACTACACCATATCCAGCTTATACATTTAGATACAAGAACAATTTAAATTAAATAAATAAATAAAAATGTTTCTCCGGGGAATCGCATGGTGTTTTATTAATGAGAGATGATTAGCATAAAATTATATTTTTTTAAGGTTTTAAAATTTGTTTAGAAATATATTTCTATGTGATTTGAAGTGCACAATTTCACAATTTTTTTTTCTAATTATTTCTCGATGTTTTGTTTAAAAAAATTTAAGGTGAAACTATTTTTAATTTTTTTTGTCAAAATTCAAAAGAACTTATTTTGAAAAAAAAAGGAATCCGAAATATTTTTTTAGAGAAAAAAAGAGCTAAATTCTCCACTTTCTGTTTAAAAGTTTTTTTGTCAAGAATGAAAAAAAAAAATTTAGAGAAAAATTTAAATTTTCGATTTTTGTTTAAAAAAATTAAGATAAACAATTTTTTTTTAACTTTTGAACTTTTGTAACATTTTGAAAAAAAAAATTGGAAAAAAAAATTTCAGAGAAAAAAAGTGCAATTTTTTGAAAAAAAAAAACAACTTCAAATTGCAGGATATTTTTTAGGTTATTACAGATATGATATACAAAAAATTAAATTTTTTCGAAAAATTTAAGTACGAAGGAGAAAAGTCAAATATCCGACTTTTTTTTTAAAAATTAAGGTAGACAATTTTTAATTTTTTTTGTCAAAATTCAAAAATTATATTTTGAAAAAAAAAAAAACCGACTCCAATATTTTTTAGGTTATCACAGATATGATGCAAATTTTACATTGTTTTTGAAAAATTGAAATTCAAATATGAAAAAACAATTTTTTTTTAGAAAAAAAAGTGAAATTTTCAATTTGCATAGCTTTAAAAAAAATTGTAATATATTTTTTTTCTTGTTGTTGTTGTTGTTAGCAGTGCTTCGCTAACAACAACTTTTTTTCTTCGATTTATTTATTTCGGTATCAGGACTTCAGATAGACAATTTTACTCTCACAATCGCTAGCTTAGGTCGTTATAGCGCCACAAGTAGGCCCTACTTTCTAGATATCTCATAAACGATCTATGAATATTTCATCACATTTCATTTCTTTATCTCAACACGCCACACAGATCCACCAGGTCCTATCTCTACTGAACCCTTGGTAGTCGATTCTGGACCCACGCACATCTCGCTCTCTTGGGGTAAACCAGCACGCGATAACTCAGCGCCTGTCATTGCCTATCGTGTGGATGCTTGGATTATTGGTCACGAAGGTGGCGCCATATGGAAGGAATTCGGTCTCACACCAATCAATTCGTTTGATGCTTTCAATTTGAAACCCAATCTAGAATATCATTTTCGTGTTACGCCCAAAAATCGTTATGGCTGGGGTCCTTCAGTACAGACCAGCAGTCCATTGCAAGTGGGCGGCGCTGAATGCCTACCAGAGTTCGTTAAAATACTACCCGGTCAATTGAAGGCCCTGCTCGGCAAACCACTTACATTGGAGTGTACTGTACGTGGTGCACCACGTCCACAAATTGATTGGTATAAGGATGGCATGCACATAAGTCCATTGGCTGAACGCATACGAATGCGTCAAATTGGTTCAACGTGTACGCTAATCATAGCACCCACCACTGAGTTGGATGCGGGACGTTATACTTGTGAAGCAACTAATTCCAAGGGACGAGTATCTACTTTTGCGCGTCTACAAATCGTCACCGATCCACGTCTATACGAAGCCGATACGAAATTGAAAGAGATCATTCATTCCGCTGATGTGGGACGCACTAGTGATGCGTTGCCAATATTTACAATGCGTTTACGTGATCGACGCGTACAAATGACCTATCCCGTACGTTTGACATGTCAAGTTATGGGTTATCCCGCACCTGAAGTCAATTGGTTCAAGGACGAGCAACAAATTGTGGAGAGTCGTCGTTGTCTCATAACCCATGATGGACAATTTCATACACTCGAGCTGGCTAGTACGCTATTGGACGATAGTGGCATTTACACGTGCACGGCTAAAAACGAACTTGGTTCGGTGTCGTGTCATTGCTCGTTGGTGGTGGATAAAGGTATACGCGCTTATATATCACCGGAGTTTTATATGCCACTCGATCCATTGTATATATATCAAGAGGGTCAGGAAATACGTCTAACAGCTAAAGTGGAAGCTTATCCGACGGTGGGTGTTTCATGGCATCGTAATGGTGTACGTTTGCGTCCCAGTAGACGTATAGGCGCCACTTTGGATGCGAATGGATTTGTGGAACTCGTGATTGCTAATGCTACAGCACATGATGCTGGAATTTATGTTTGTGTTGCATCAAATGCTGTGGGTAAAGTCGAGAGTAGTTGTCGTGTCATTATAGAAGAGCCCGATGAGGATGAAAAGCAGCAGCAAGGTCAACGTGGCAGCAGTCAAATACCGTTGATTGTGAAGTGTGATTTGCCGTAAGTACCTTAACTGTGTGAGATACTATATAAAGTGGCTTGATTGTTTTTTTATTTTCCCATACGACAGGTATTCCAAAGAGCCCATGTTTGTTGTTAAGCCACGTTCCAGCGAAGCTTACGAAGGTGATACGGTGATCATATTCTGTGAAGTTGTTGGTGATCCGAAACCAGATGTTGTTTGGTTGCGCGATTTTCTCAATGTGAGTACAACAACTTTTTATTTTTATAATGCAACATAAACATTAGGGTGGGTTGCGAAAATTTTTGGGGAATAGAATTATTTAAGGAAACAATTGAAAAAAATAAGAAAAAAATTATTCTGGCAAAAAAAATCCTGCAGAAAAGCTGTTCTTACAAATTTGAAGTGCATATTCTGCTAAAAGAAATTTCCACCGTATTTTCCAAACACACCTCTTGCAACGAAAAACTTCCAGTCGCGTGAATTCCCAAATAGCCAGTCGTAGTAGTCGTACCACATGGTTTAATATAATGCCTAATCAATATTAGATTACAACAGCTGATCAATCTTTGCTCTATTATAGTGCACACGTCTGCAGCGCATACTCCCCTTTCCCCTCACCATGCTTGCAATATGATCTACGACAAAATAGTAATGAATCACTCGCTCGTACATGGAAGGTAGAATTTCGTAAGCGTCGCATTTCGTGACGTTAATTGACGTATTGTTATTGTATTTGGTTGTTGTGTTGTTGTATGTATTGTCCAACAAAATGCGACAGGTGAACGAGCACTGGCTGCTGCTGCTGCTATGGGATTATAGTAAGCGATTTTAGTTTAGTTGAATAAACGAGTGCTACGAAAGCAAATGTGGGTTGAAAGCACACGCGCCTACTATTTAAAATAAATATTTATTAATTTATAATAAAAAAAGTGAACGTATTCATTGATAAAACAAATTATTCTATTAAAAAAATTAAAAAAAAAATTATCTTAAACTTAACTGTAATACGCCTCAAGCCCATTCCATCCCACTGCATCCAAACAGCAGCAGCCTTCGTTGTCAATTCCATTTACAGCAATAAATTCATTTGCAAATTTGGTGTGACACCGCTTTGTTTGTGTGTTTGACGCATGCCCGCCAGTAGTTTGGGTGTTGGGTGTCACTTCTACGTCACGCAGTGCGTCCGCATATATGGCTTTGCTGCTTGCCGCACATGCGTGGCTGGTTTAATACGCCCTCTTATTTGTTTTGCTGGCGCTCAACGCTATGCAGTTTTGTTGTACGGGAAGTGTAGTGTGAATGAAAAAAATAAAAAATAAAATAAAAAAATAAAAAAAATAATTGCATGCTAATTTTAATATTAATTAGCTGATACAAATTAGCCAAGTGAGAAAATTAAATGAGAAAAATTTTTTTTTAAATGAATTAGTTAACTATAGCAATGAAAAAGCATAAGAAATAAAAAATTAAAAATAATAAACCGTTTGGGTGTCGACTAATTAGTTTCCCTTTTACAAATTGACTTCCCAACAAATTTGTGCGTTTACATTTGACATTACTGTTGAAACTTTCGCGCTGCCAAGACGTGCGTGCGTAAACTGCAACAGTCGCAGAATCGCGTCTTTGATCTTGTGGAATTTACTGGTATAACAGTTACTTTGCAAAGTGCAAGATATTTTTCGGTTACATTTAAAAATTAAATAAAGCAGAAAATAAAAAAGGAAAAATAGAAAAACCAGCAAAAAAAAAAAACGAAAAATTGTAGTCAAAATCTGTGTTTAAAAATTGAAGTAAAGTGTTTTACACAGTGAAAAATCTTGGATTCCACCAGTATTGTACAAATGCAATATTAACAGCAGTTTAGGTAATGATCAAAACAAAATATTAGGGTAGTTCTTAAAAATAATAATAACTGTGTTTGGTGACAAAATTTGCAAAAGCTGTTGTCATTTTGATTGGTTAAAAGTTCAAATCTTTAAATTTTTGTTGTTTTCAAAAATTTTAATGTACGCGAACAAAGCTAATAGCAGAAATTTTTGCAAAAAAAAAACCGTAATAAATAAAAAGTTTCCGTTCAACAGAAATTTGTAAAAACTTACACGCAAAACAGCTGTTGCGGTTTTTATGCCCTAATCAGCTGTTTTTTACTTGCAAGTCTTATTGAGCTTGATTCAGCAGAAACTCAACTTGTCTCGCCGAACACCATTTACTAAAGTGGCGTCATTAAAAACAATGTTTATGCCTTATATTATAAACCTAAACTAAGTTTTGTTTTAAGATTGATTATTTTCCTGAAAATTGATTTTTAATTTTTACTGATTGTTTTCCAATTAATTAAAAAATACTACAAAAAATCATGATTTTTCAAGATTATTAAAAATAATAAAACAAAAAAAAAAAAAAAAATTGAATTTTTTTTTATTATTTTTGATTTTGTTGATAATTTTTTTTTTTTAGATTAATTTTTTTTCAATTTTCGTAAAAAATAATTACTTGCTTATTAAAATTAATCGAAAGTAAGAAACAAAATTTTTAATAAAAAAAAGTTTTTGATCGACTATTTTTTATTTTTTCAATTTTTTTTTTATTTCTTTAATAGTTGTAAAAAATCATGATTTTTTTAATCGTAATAAATTTGCTTGAAAGCAATTAAAATAATTATTACCAATTAAAAAATCCGTATAATCAATTGATTGGGTACTAATTACTAATCAAAATGAACTCGTCTGATTTAAAATGATTGTTCTGAGATTAAGAAATAATAGTATCCGAGTCATCGAATTTTCAAACTGCCCTCGTATAAAAGTAGTACATGCCTCAAGATAAATACAAAAAATAACTGTTTTGATTTATAGTTTTAAAGGACATTGCAAAAATTATTTATACTAGCATTATTATTGTTTTTTCTCTTTCATATGTACATAAAAAATGAGTCAAATAACGAGTTGGGTTAATTGTTGTTAATATCGCCATTAGCAAATAAATCATAGCAGCATAGATACACTCATAACTATACATTCATATACATACATACTATATATATGTGCTTCTAAAATTAACTTTGTATATAAGTAAATAAATAAATGCCATATATGCTTAGTTCAATAAAAACGGGTATTGTTGTCTATCTAATGACATTTTGTTCCTGTGATAAAATTTCCCCTGACCGAGTTTGCAACTAGATGCCCCAAAGCAATCTTTCGACGCTGCGGAATATTAGTTTATATTTCATTAAGAAAATGTTTTTTTTAGAAGTGCACATAGTGAGGGCATGCCACTTGTAAATGTTGCACGCAGTAGTGTGTGTGTATGTACATTAGGGCATTCCTCATTTCATACTTAGAAAATCAATAGTTCTAACAAAACGAAGAATATAGTTACCGAACTGATTCATTAAAACCATATAAATCATTAAATAAAAAAAACTAAAATTATTTAAAAAACTTGTTTAATTTGGCGACACTTACAGTTGAGTATAATATGCTCTGTTCCACCACAAGTCAGCTTTTTTTAACAAAAAATTGTGGTGATATTATGTTACCACATTTGTTATCTCACTTATTCCGCTAACGTAGCCGCTTTTTTGCATCCAAATCAAATGTTGTTGCTATGATTTAAATATACCATAAATGCATATAAAGCGGTCCAAATGCGGACTTAAATATTTATGTACGAGGGCGATTGCTAAGGAGTAGTTAATGAGTGTAATTTTTGCAAACATTGCTTTTATTGATAGTTAGCGTTTACCCATCTTGACGTTTTTATCTCCTCCAGTATAGCTAGCGAGTAATTTCTTTTTAAAAAAAATTATCCAACATTGCCAGCACGATATTTGTTGTTGTTTAAGCACACATTTGATGGCATCATTGAATTTCGGGCTTACCGCACTTATCAAACTACCCTTGTGCTATATGCTTCTGGCGTTTACTGCATGCGTCTGTTTTACAATGCAACGTTGAACTTGAATTTTGTTTTAAACAAACTCATTTTATTACATAAAACGAGCATATGGACATTGGACCGTTTCAGATTTTTTTTATTTTTAGTTTTATGCGAATGAAAATGGTGGAGTGGTACCTTTACTGGCTGGCTAAACAAAAATTGGGTTTTGTATTTCTTAAAATTTATAATTAAAAAATATACCGATTAAAAAATTCGTGCAGATTATAACACTCATATTAAATTGAAGTGAGGTGAAATTTTTCCCAGATTTAGTAATAAACATATCCAAAGTATGAATAGAAAAATGATAAGTTATTGCGCAGGTCTGCATAATAATTAATTGCCTACTATCTAGATTAAAAAAAAACATATATTTTTTAAAACAGTCTAATGTTTATTATACTATATGGTACGGCGTTTTGTTTGTTCATACCGATGACCTTGAAGCCGATTTAATTGTTGCATATGATACAACTGGTAGAAATGCAAACATTTCTTTTTCATTTATTTTGTAACTAAACTCGATATTGTGACATATCCAATACCATTAACACTATCCACGACTTCATATGTCACATTAAACAAACTCAGCTAGCTTCCAGCAATCTTTCTCTGGCCCTACCGTTAGAAAATCGCGATCACGAATTTATTAGTGCATGTGTCGGCTAGGTTGAGCAGAACAACGAAGACGAAGTTTACGAAATTTTCACTGTTTACGAGCTCTAAGATGCATTTAAGGGCCTGTTTTTGCATCTATTTATTTTTTTGTTCTCTGTTTATAGTTTACGTCATAGTTTCGTAATTTGAAACCTTTGTTTACATCTTCTGTGTACTTAGGTGATGTTGATTACATTTGACTGTACATACATATGTGCACGCTTATGTAAAGAGTAACCAGAAAAAGGGTGTGAATAGGGAGATATGGAAGAAAGAGGGCATTTACGGTTTAGGCAGGGGGGTAGCGAAATAACAGCCCCTGGTCGGGAAAAACCCGAGCCATTCCGGTACGTAGAACCGGCTGTCGTGGGAAAGAGGCCATCGATCTTTATAGTTTTTGTAAAAAAACGTTGCTTAAAATACAAATTTGTTATACTATTTCTGTTTTCTTCATTACAGCCCGAGTACTACAAAGACGCACCACATTTCCGCCCTATAGGCGACGGACCAGAATATCGATTAGAAATACCCAGTGCCAAACTAGACTTCACCGGCACTTATTCAGTCATTGCCAGCAATTGTCATGGTGAGGCAAAAGCAGTAATATCTTTACAAATTTACGCAAAAGGTGAGTGATTTAATGCCAACATTTTAAATATATTCGTTCTTAAGAGGTAATCTCAATTCATATAAACAGCAGCTTTCCAATTAGTTGGCGTATTTTTTATTGTTTTTTCTTTTTTGTTTACGTTTGACAAGATTACTTAATATGCGCGTTAGCTAAACTAAATTACTTAACAATTACCTCAAGGACTTGACAAGTAAATTTTGGCAAGTCGCGGAAATACTACATCTTTCCAAAAGTCTTCAGCTGCACCAAGTAAACTCGCAACAAATTCCATATCAGCTTGCACCCAAACATAGTGTAATGCACCATTTGTATCGAATGTGGGACTTAAGACGCAATACAAAGCTTTAGTCACATTTGCCATATACATTTGAATTTGTATTTGTGCCATGTATTTAGGTGCAATTGTTTCACGCCCTTCCAGATACTTTTCAAATTCATCATCTGTTTTGGGTGCTTTAATTTCAACAATGTGATCATCGGTAATACCATCGGGTGATGCACATATATATGGATAACTTTCACTTAACAGCAAACCGCATTCATGGTATGTTTTATTCTCCAGCTTTTCTGTTTGTTTTAAAATAAAACGTTTATGTTGCTTCATTTGTTGACGATCTTCTATGTTGTATTCACGTTCTTTACAAAATAACATTTCCAATATATGCTCATCTTCCATGGAGTCTTTACGCGATGCAATACGGTGTATGAGTGAACAACGTAAACGCATATATTGAGTTTCTAACCAAAGTGGTGTTTTATAACTCGATTTCGATACTTCATTTAGCCTTTCGAAGAGGCCATCTTTAGCTTGATCTTCCATGTGTTGCACAAATGAACGTGAATTTTTTACTCCATTATTTGATGCATCCAACATTGTATGATGTATAAAAAGTGGCTCGAATTCATCTAATACAGAACGACAATGCCGATATAACGCTGAATCTCTCAAACCTAAATTGTCCATTTCATCGAGCACAGTCTCAAAGAAAGCGTGACCATCTGTTTCACTAATTGCGGCCGCTTCGAGATCAGCTTCTAAACGTAATTCATCGCAAGCGAATATATCACGTATGCGTAGCGCTTCAACACGTTCTTCTTCAGCTAATGCTTCTATTTCGCTACCCCAATATTCTTGCAAAGCTGGTGCGTCTGTGTCTGTGCTTTTGCGATGCAGCCAAAAGATGAAAGCCAGTATGTGTGGACAGGTTTCTATAGTAGAATTGGAATTGGGAAATCACTAAGCACTTTCACTATGGTATATTAAGCATAAATACCTTTCTTCACGCATTGGTCACACTTCGTTTCCGAAATTTCATCCTTTTTCTCATCCACTTTCAAGCCGACACGTACGTGCGCCTCATGATTACCACCACTCGCCGCCGGAAACACCACGGCACGCAACTCAAATATATCACCTGCCTTTCGATATTGTACATAATCTATGCGTAAATCCACATCCGCACTGGCGTCATTACAATAAATATAAATGATTTTATTTCATAAAATTGGATTATAAAATATGAAATGGTGTTTTACCTCTTTTGTGTCTTTTCGCCACCACCGCCGCTGGTAGCAATCCTTGTGACGAATCCGTATATAGTCTCGCTGCGTACTGTCGGTATATTGTTTATATCTGCTTTGCGAAATCCCGGTTCCAACTCCATGTGCATCACAATCATTTTATCCCAAATAATTATGCTAGCAGCGGTGGTAGCTATTAAAAAATTGTGAAAAACACTACGGACAATTGTAAAGAAAAAGCAGCTAAAATTAGATAAATGCTTGTGTGCGTGTGCTACCAGATGGCGTTGATGTGATAATTTGCAAAAATGAGTTGAGAGATTTTGGTGCGGGAAGTGCTGCCACGCTAAATGTGAAAAGTCTAAAAATAAATTTAGAAACTTGATAATTTTAGCAACAAAGCAATATATGTACATACACAGCGTGTATGTATAAATGTATGTATTATGGAAGAAATAGAAGTGAAGCAGTGAGGAGAGCAACCTGCTAGTAGTAAAAATAAATTTATCTACTCTCTTTACCATGTCGAGCATTATTTCTTCGAGTGTAGCAAATTTTCAAACAGATGGCATCTTTATTTCAAACCGAATGCCACTAGATGTCGCCCACAAAGTTGTGTTCAGTCAAGTGCCTATTTGTATGCAACAGCAAAGCAAATATATAAATTTGTTCATTTTCTTGTCACATCATATCGCAAGACATCACATCATACTTCAAATGCTATCACCTCCGGCTTGTACCATGTCACATAGTATTTCAATTGATGGTCACTAAAGGACATCAGGTGATGCATTATATCATAGCATACATATCTGTCGACATGTCATATCGCCACCAAATTTAACATCGCAGTCACAGCATAATGGCATTGTATCACATGATCACATCAATATGTCACATCTCATTATATCATATCATCGTCAGACCATTCTCTGACCGTGCCCGTTGGATCAAAGCATATCTCTCACGATGTCATATCATCACTAAACCACACGGAGTAAAGTCACATGATCACATGAATGAATATGTCATATCTTATCGTATCATCACAAGACCAAATCATACACGATCCAATCTGTTTTATATTTCAATTCTCTGACCGTTCCCATTATATCATAGCACATCTCTTACGATGTCATATCATCGCTAAACCATATCTGTTTGAATTCAATCACATGATTACATCAATATGCCACATCTCATCATATCATATCATCACCAGACCAAGTTATATATGTACATACATATACCTCGAATCATATCATATCGTCACCAAAACCCACAGAGTGCTCAGGACATATTTAAATGAAAACCCTTTATACCATAAAACATTTCGCATCATGTCATATCTCACCAAAACCATATCAACCCATAAGTCAACCTATTTTTCACACTATAAGGGCGGCGTAGGAGCGACTTCTTTGATACCGTCGAACCATTGTCAACATTCAGAACTTACCTTTTCCATAACTAAACTTTTAATATTCTTTTTTTTTTTTCAGACATCTTAAATAATATACCGATGGAGAAAGGTTCCATTCGCCACGGGTAAGACCTTATAAACATTTCAATATGCTTGAGCTGTTTATATTTAACGTGATCTTTTTCTGTTTTTCTTTCCAGCAACGTTGAAACCCTCCCACGCTTCATACGACATCTCCGTAATTTACGTTGCTGCGATGGTGATGCCATAACGCTCGAATGTAACGTAGAGGCACTACCGGAACCAATTATAATTTGGGAAAAAGATGGCCACGTATTATCAAGCAGCAAAGATTTTACAATGTTCTATGATGGCATCAAAGCAACATTGAGTATACCACGCATTTATCCAGAAGACGAAGGCGAATACACTTGTGTGGCTAAAAATAACCTTGGACGCACGCTCTCGTCCGCCTGCATTATTGTCGATGTGCCCGAGGAGAAAGAGAATATGTTGAATCGTCAGCTAAAGCGTCCGAATTGCTTGCTCTCAGCAAGTTCGACTCCACGTTCAACACCGCGTTCTACACCCAATCGTGGGTATTCACCACGCCGTCTTTCGTATCGTTCATCACAAATTGATTTGAGCGACGGACGTATTGGTAGCTATCGACGCGCATTGTTAGACTCGCGTACTATGGCAGCACCAAAATTCTTAGCTATTCCGCATAGTCGCGTCGTTGAAGAGGGCGATAGTGTGCGCTTCCAATGCGCTATAGCTGGACATCCCACACCTTGGTCCACATGGGATAAAGAAGGTATGATCGTTACACCCACAGCGCGTATAAGTGTGAAAGAGGTGGATGATTTACGTTTCTTGGAAATTGATGAGGTCACATTCGATGATGCTGGTCTATATCGTATTACCCTGGAGAATGATTATGGACGCATTGAAGCTACAGCGCGTTTGGATGTTATTGGCAGATCGCGTTATTCGCGTTCACCATCCGTACGTAGCGTGCGCGCATCCTCATCACGTCACAATACGCATTTGCATCGACGAATTATGGGACCATCAACGGCGATTGGTGGTCGTATGGCATTGGCTACTGGATATCGTGGCTCTTCGGTGCCATCTTGTAAATTCTATCATAATGGTATTGAGCTGGAGGAGGATGATGAACGTGTACAAATTATTGTAAATGAACATGAAGCTTTGCTGTGTATTGACAATGTGACCGAAGCTGATGACGGTCTTTACTCGTGCATTATACAGGGTGATCATGAGCCATTGCTAACAAGCACTTGGGTGAAATTTGAGTTGACAGAAGATAATGCCATGGCTGCGCGTATGAGAGCACCACGTATTTTGCGCCCACTACCTGCTCAAGTAGAAGCTTGCGAGCGTGAAACCATCGATTTAAGTTTTGAATTGGATTGCGTTGAGCCGTACGACTACATTTGGAAGCGTAATGGTGAAATTTTGCCCGATGATGAGGATTTCAAGTAAGTTATACGCAGCCTTTCGTATTTGGGTTAGTTATAAATCTCAAAATTTTTCCCTTTTCCCTCTCTCTTACTCACAGTCAAATCGATCACGGTAATGGCATTATTTGTCTGCGCATTAAGGATGCTTTCGATTTGGACTCTGGCGAATATGCTTGTGAGGTGCGTACTGCTGCTGGTCTAACTTGTAGCACCGCTTGTCAATTGTGTGTCGTCGAACCCGAAGCTGAGGAGGTGTCTTCGTACGCCCAACCTGTATACCAACCAATTCTACTCAAATCTCCATTGCCGGTGCTGACACATGCTGGCGCAACCGAAGTCGCATTTTGTGCGCGCGTCTATCCACCAGAAGCGAGAGTACGTTGGTTTGTTGGTGGTCGTGAAATAGTCGATAGTGAAGATGAAGAGCACATGCCGCATGACTCACTCGACAATGCGGAGCCAAAGGTGAGTGGGGTAAGAAAGAGCCGAATTGAGTTGTATCACTGTTTACTACCTTGGGGATAGCTCAATATTGACGAAAGTGTGACTAATACATTCTAAGAAGCATAATGTGGGCATGCTAATTAGCTCTTAAATCTCTTTTAGATAGCGTTAAGTAAAAAAAATTCTGTCTAATCCGTTACAGATGAACTCTTTTTATATTTCCTACAAAAACTGTTGTTGTTGTACCCTGAAGATTTGAAATTAGAAGGCAAAAAAAAAATAGTACAAACACAGGTCAAGGTTCCACATCTCATAATCGCAGACATCTACATACATACATATGTACCCGTATGTCCCTACTCACGCTGCTCTGTCACTTCTTTTCTCGGTCAGATATTTTGTTAAATCAAATATTTTGCACATTGTTCGGCATAACTGCAATAATGAGTACATATGCACATACTTCTGACACATGAACTTCGGACAATATTGCCAATTACTCAAATATTTCAACTGGCACAGTAGTCACGTTTGGCATAAAACCGACTAAGAAAATTTACAAAAATTTATGTGAAGCTTCAATATGATTTTGTCACATAAATTATGTACTGTATTACTGTGTGCTTATATAAAGCACTTACAGTGGGTTTCATAAAAAAAATTAAAATATTTTTTTCTTTACAGTTTTTCGATTAAAAAGTATATAAAAATATTTAAAAAATATAAAAAAAAATATGTAAAAAAATATACATATGTCTTTACTATGTCTCTTCGAACTAAATTTTCCTGAACTATTAAACTTTCATACAACATATTTTTAAAAAGATTTTAGTACATTTCAACCCACTGTATTATGTGCAAACATGCGTGCGGCTCCAACGTTTTTGTTTTTATTTTTTGCCGCCGCTACCCAACTGCTTAAAAATAAAAAAAAATAAAAATGTCTACACACTTTAGCCATTCATAAAAAATTGTGTAATAAAAAATGCAAAGTATGTACATAAATGACAGTCATTGTCTTTACGTTTGACGGCTGGCAGCGCAGTAGCAGCAAATACATATAAAAACATCCATAAAAAATGAAAGTGGAGTCCACTAATAACTGCTGATGAATAAATTTATTTACAGTGACCAAATTTTCATAAAAGTGCATTTTTTTTTAGTTTTTTGTATATGCAAGTTTTCTTCATGAGTCATTTTTTCGTCAGCACTTAGCGACTTATGAATAAAAAAAAACAAAATAAATTTTTTTTTTAATTTTAATTTTTTTGAAAATCCAGAATCGGGAGCGTTTAATTTTTATACCTTTCATGAACATGAAATGGTATTATAACTTTGGTCCGATGTTTGTAAGTATGAGAAGAAGAAGAGATAGACCCACCATTAAGTATACAGAAATGATCAGGATGATAAGCTGAGTTGATTTAGCCATGTCCGTCTGTCCGTCCGTCTGTCCGTCTGTCCGTCTGTCTGTTTGAACGCAAACTAGTCCCTCAATTTTAGACCTATCTCGATGAAATTTGGTATAGGGCCGCCATTTTGCATGGGATTAATCATTTGTCGGAACCAGCCAGATCGGACCGATACAAAGCATAGCTCACATACAATCGATTGTTCCGATAAACGGGTTTTGGTCTATAAATCTTGCAATTAAAAAGCTAGGACCGCAAAATTTTGCACTTTTCGTATTGTTATTGTATAAGTAACATGTGTAGTGAAAATGACTCAAATCGGACCAACCAAACATATAGCTCCCATATAATCGATAGTTTCGATAAATGGGTTTTGGGGTATAGATTTTGCAGTTAAGAAGCTAGGAACGTAAAATTTTGCAGGTTTGGTACTTATTACATATGTGATGTGTGTAGTGAAAATCATACAGATTGGACTAACATAACATATAGCTCCCATATAATCGATTGCTCCGATAACTCTGGTTTGGGCCATGTATTTTCAAATTAACAGTTTTGAAGAGTTTGTACCAATTGTAAGTAAGGATCGGACACTTAAAAAAGTTATGCGTATTCATGAAAGGTATGAAGCCTTCGGCACAGCCGAAGACAGCCCTTTCCTTACTTGTTTTTGTTTATATTTTTATCTAGCTTTCTGATTTTAGCTCTAGATTTTTCAAAATATCCCACCATGCACTATCGCGCAACACTCCTACAAATGCAAATCGGGTAAGGTATGCTTATGATATACATATCTACTTTCAAGTAGAAGAGGCTGGTAGATTAACGCCAGTGGCGTTTGTCCGTATGTCACGAAATGCCCCACTTGAACATACATACATACATACAGGCATAGGTAAACATAACGCCGTTGAGTGGGGCAGCTAAAAAGAGTTCGAACGCACAATCGATCGGTAAACCGCAGCCAATAATATTTTTATAAATATATTGTTAATGTGAATACAAACGTACATACATACATATGTATGTACAAACTTACAAGATTTTGGAACTCTGCTACCGCGACACGACACGTTGAATCATCAAATTAAATAACCGATCATTTAGTTGGTGGAAAACTGCGACGCGGTGTGCTTGGCTTGGGCTAATAAAAAATTTG
The DNA here is from genome assembly GCA_951509765.1 of Sphenella marginata. Lineage (NCBI taxonomy): Eukaryota > Metazoa > Arthropoda > Insecta > Diptera > Tephritidae > Sphenella > Sphenella marginata. The sequence continues at coordinate 9,996,621 of OX608083.1, forward strand.
TTTGTTTGTTTGTTTATAAAGAAAATCAAAGAAGAGCAAGAAATATTAAATTAACAAAATTAGTTCAAACGAGTATAGATAAGTAAAACAATAACGGCGCCATGCTTACGAAGGTACAAAGAAAGTTAAAGAAAAAAGAAAACAATAATTATAAATGCATATTTACATATCTACGGGTTCACGAATCAATAACAGCTGGTTTGGACATTTTGATATCTACTGATAAACTAATTCGTGTTTGCGCGCATTTACAAATTCTTTGATTAAAAATAAAAATATTGTTTTTTGGTTTTGTGCCATGTAACGGAATAATTTTTTAATACCTACGTATGTATATGTACATACGAGTACACATGTATAATTAGATGTGCTTATAAAAAATGAGAAAAAGGTAGAAAAAACAAAAAAATTAAATTTAAACAAGAAAAAAAAAATTAATAAAATAAAACAAAAACTTTACAAGCTAAAAAACAAATAGCAATAAAAATTAATAAAAAACAGTATTCAAAAAAGAAAATTAAAAGCAAAAAAAAAATTAAAAAAATAACAGTGAACATCAATAAAATAAAATATTAAAAAATAATTAAAAGTAAAACAAATTGAAAAAATAGCAATGAAACAAAAAATAGCAATAAAAATTAATAAAATAAAATATTAAAAAAAAAAATGAAAAAATAGCAATGAAAATTAATAAAATAAAATATTAAAAAAAAAAAACAAAAATTAAAAAAAATAGAAATAAAAATTAATAAAAAAATATACCAAAAAAATAAAAAAATTTAAAAGGAAAAAAAAATTTAAAAACTGGCAGTAAAAATGAATAAAAAATAGTTACAAAAAAAATTAAAAAAAAAAAAAATTTAAAATACTCACTTTTCTACTAAATTGAGATGCATAACAAGTAAAAGTAGGATAACATTGTAGAAATATCTGGCCTTACGCGTAGTTATGTGCCTTATTTGTATGTATGTATATGCGGTCACGCCTTATCAAAGTGATGTCTAAATCATCATTAATTCCAATTTATGCGGTGTGAACTGCAATAATGTGGGAGCAACGTAAATACAGGGCGTTCCAGGCCGAGCTTTTGATTTAATTTTGTATGTGGTTTGTAATATTGATTTTTTCTATAGATTGTTAGATCGATTCCGCATGGCACCTGCTAAAGCAAGAACCAAACTTGAGAGTAACGTTCCGTTCCCTGACGAGACCACGCGAAATTTCTAGCGCCTACTGATTGTACATTCGAAATATGTTCAACCTTTTAGTTCTATTTGTATACCCTACATTATAACATTGTTGCGCTAAACTGACGTTATCGTTAATATCAATCATTGCTCTTACAACTGTCAACTGTTGTGATTTGTCATTTGTCACTTTTTCACTACAATAATCGTCGCTGAATTTTTCTTTAATTTATGTAGACAAATGTACGATTAAATTGTGTATTGAATATGATATGAGATCCTGGCTATCTAACATAAATAGTTACTTTGATGAGCCGAACTCAGAAGAAAAAATAAAATGAAATTATTGTGAATTATGCAATTTCCTGGTTTCTATAATTTTTTTGCGAATTAGGTTAGGTTGAACTTTGAAGACCGCTTCTCCGAAGATATCCATAGAATAAGTTTGAAGATATTGAAAACCACTATCAGAACCAAAATGTACTCGCTTTGTGTTTAGATATTTTTATCTTTTCCCTTTAAGTGAAGAGCGGGAGCGCATACCTTTCCACTACCTCAAAACAACAAGTACTTAATTGTATAATAATTATGTTTGTATGTGTTTAAATATGTTTGCACTTCAATTAAATTTGTAACCAGATAACTCAACTAAGTAGGCAATAATAGAATATCACACATGAGCGCTGCCGCCGCCGTCGCACTCAATTTCTTTAGCGTTTACGGGAGCATGAGAGTGTACACAAGTTTGATAAGCATTTTTGTGTGGTGTCTCAATTCTATTCCAGGCACGCTCGTTGGCATACCTACCTGCCTTGTGCTATCTATTTGAATATCTCTCATTGTTCTCCTACCGGCATTCTTACCAAATTGAGATATTTTGTCGACAAGTGGGCCAAGCGCACAACCTTATCCAGTAGAAAGGTCTGAGCGGGCGCAGTTAATTAGCACAGCTGGGTAGTATCGTGTTGTCAGTTCATTGCTAGTGTTTGACGTGGATGCATCAAACGGCTGCTTTTGTGCTTTCTTTCAGTTTACGTGCTGAAGGTTTGTTTTGTTGTGTTGTTTTTTTTTTTTATTTGTTGGCGCAAATAAATAAAATTTTATTGTTTTACAAGCGCGTAATTGGCGGTAAGCGAGTAATATACATATATCGACGTGCATGTGTATAAGCGATTTGCATGAATGAAAGTGCACATCTTCGAGTAAAAGTGTTATTTTGGTGTTAACAGGTGTTTAGCTGTAGATAAAATAAGTTTGGTAGCACAGTGTAATATAACAAAAAAATTGAAAATGCGAACAAGTGGCCAGTTTCGGTTTTTTTTAGATGGGTTTCGGCTTCGGCTCTTTCTTTGCTTTTAAAATATTTTATTTTGCTCCAAAATTAATCAAAATCTCCCACAGTACAACATCTTTTATTCAACTGAGCACTTGTATCACCTTTTTATTATTGACTCACACTAATTTATTTTTATTCTTACAAATTTTTACTCTTTGCTTTCTCTTTTATGATGCTGCCTAAACAAATTGTGCTGCTTCTTCACATCCAGACACGCACTACGCACTTATCAAACGAACCGGACGGCGTACGTTTATTACGCATACAAAACGTTCAACAGCGCCATTGCGGCGAAGTGCAATTGAGTGTAACACATTTGGGAAAACCGAGCTCAACACTGCGTGCTTATACCAGTCTCATAGTGCTACCAGGACGCGTGCCCACGCACGAAGACAAATCACAGGCAACAAGTGATCGGGCAATTGAAGCGCTAACAAAGCACGAGCAAGCGGAGATACCTGCATGCATTTTGGAAGGGCCACAGGATTGCACCGCTCTCATTGGTGGCCGAGTTAAGTTGAACGTTAGCTACGAAGCTGTGCCACGTGCTCAAGTTAGCTGGTTTAAAGGGGTAAGTGTTGGTTGTTTTGATTGTTTTTAGATGTCAGTGGGTTTACAGCCCACTTTTGTAGTCGCAAGCAGCTCCGCTATTTAAGGTGTTTGTTTGTCTTCCGTATTCGGTTGAGTTTTAATGACATTTGAATAGCATTTTGTTGCTGTTTTACCTTAAAAGTCTTTAATATGCATTCGTAGCCGGCAGTTGGCGTCTAGGCAGATTGGCTGACGTTGATGCACCTTTAAAGGGCATTTGTTTGGGAACAAGAACATTTCAAAATACGTCATTGTAGAAGTTTGTAATACATATCAAAAAGTGACTCTTCCACACAGACAACTTTTCTGTCAAGTAGAGTTGTTATTATAAAGAAGCTTTAAGTTCATAATTTACATTAAACACTAATGGGCCAAGTATCCCAGAAATAATCGTTTTTTTATGGAAACGGTAAATATTAAGAAGGGTGCGTTTTTTTTAAGGAAAAGGTAAATATTAGGGAGGGATACATTTTTTGTCTATTTTTTTCGCTAAATACAACTGAATTGAATAAAATTAAAAATTTTGACTTACTCTGACGAGGAATTCCAGCAGTTCCAAACTACAACTAAAAAAAAAGTAATAAAAATTTCACTTTTATAATTAAATAAAAACTTTTGAATAATTCATTTAAAAAAAAAATAATAAAAATTAAAAAAAAAAATTATTTTTAGCCTAAAACTCATTTATAGCCCTGAATACTTAAGAAAATTTTATCAATACAACATAGGAAAAAAAATTATTCAACCCACCCTGATATTTTTTTTTCAATTAACACATTTATTACAACGCTGTAAGATACTTCTTATTCAAATGCACGTTCTTCCAAATTCTTTCGCTTTAACAAATTCAAACTATCGATCTATGTCACAGGTTTTGAGGTTTTGTGCAGCTCATCAATTATTTTCAAAACAATTGACGTCAACAACAAATTTTGAAATAGTATGTAATATGGTTAAAAAAAAAAATAAACAACAAAAGAAAAATGTCACGATCAGTTTGCGGTGTAGTTATGCACCTACGCCACTCAAAACAAAAAGTCGGTCTTTACACCAAATCGATACAATAAACTTTGAAAAGTTCAAACAAATACAAAGATAAAATGTACGAAAAACCGCAAGAACATTTTTTTGTATTGTTTTTTGTTTTTATTGTTTTTGTGGCTATGCATTTCCAAGGGCTTAACAAGCGAAGATAAAAAATTAAAAAAAGTTAGTGCGGTTCAAATACGGTAGAAGTGAAACCTTTATTGAAAAAAACTAAGAATGAGGTTATGGCGTTTTTTAATTTTTTTTTTTCAAATATAAATTGCCAGTATTATTTGTCAGTTCATTTATAGTGATGAAAACTTTAAAACTGAAGAAAATTAAAAAAAAAATTCACATTACAATCATGATAATGATGCAATAGCTCGTTAAAAGATAGCTCGTTGAAATTAATTTTTATGATTGAGTTCTATGCAAAAATTTGTGAGACTTTAATTGCGTCTTTCCAAGCAATTACTCCCGAGTCTCAAATCATCAAAGAAGTTTTTACTTCAAAAGCTACAATGTGTACTGTTCTGTGGCTGATTTACTGGCATGCAGAGTGACTGTTGGTCTAACTAACGGCTGAACGAGTTTGACTGATTTGTTGTCTTGTAAACTGTGCCCCTAAGTGCCGGCGTGTTGAGCGATTGATTGATCTCTCGTACATTACTCAGCTGTGCTGTGCCCCTGGATGCTAGCGTCGTCAAATGCCGATGCGAATTGTTTGATTGTCGCATTTTGCATTTTGCATTTTTTATTTTCCATTTGTTGTTTTGTTGCTTTTTTGTTTTACAAACATAACTATATTAGCTGTCAATTCAACACCTAACACCACATCAAATATTTATTATTGTTGTTACATTTTAACCATATTGAATGCTTAAACTAATTAATATTCCCAACAATCTGTATAAATTTAAAATTTCTTTGTAGTGCCGTCCCATTGTCGAGCAACACAATATATCAATACGTACGAGCGCTAAGCGTTCAACGCTTCTCCTAACCGACATTGTGGCCGATAATAGTGGTAAATATACGGTGGAGATTATGAATGCGTTTGGTAGTGATGCGGCAGCTGCTTCGGTGGCTGTGGAAGGACCACCAGATGCGCCCAGCGGTAAGCCGAGTATATCACAAGGTCCCGATCGTATTGCAGTCGCTTGGTGTGGACCACCCTATGACGGTGGTTGTATGATAACTGGATTTATGTATGTACAAACAATTAAATATATTTATAAATATGTATTTTTATTTTGTAAATTTTTTATGCTTTTTGTAAAATTTCCAGCATTGAAATGCAACAAATATTGGCTGACTTGAATATTGATTGCAACATTTTGACTGATGGCGAAAGCGATTGGCATGAAATTGCTACCGTTGTGGACTCATTAGCGTACACCGTCAAGAATTTAACACCCAACGCCACATATCGATTTCGTGTACGCGCCAAAAATGTGCATGGTTGTAGCGCACCCAGTTTGCCGAGTGATGCGGTTGAATTGCAAGCTCAAGAAGTCTCAACAGAAGGTAAGTGGGCAAGTACATATGTAAGCGATTCTAATGTACATGTATGTATGTATGCATGTACATTGTACAACCATCTATACCCAGCTAGCTCGAAGGGGATTTTAATAGCAAGGGTCTCAATATTCTATATAATCGCAGCTGTTCCTTCCTAACCTGGTATTAATTTGGGCTGTTCCCATTCCAATAGTACTCTGAATGTTGTACCTTAGGAGAAGGCAAGAGGGAGTTTTTTGAATAAGGGAGAAAAACGTAATTCTCATAGATCAGTCCTCAACCTAGACACTAAGCAGATTTAAGAACCTACAATTAATAGTTGCTCGTTAATTTTTTTTAAACAATTCCATCTTCTCTCACAGATTTCCATAGAACGATAAGTGTCAAGTCGGGTGGCGATTTTAAAAGTCGCTTTGAAATACTCGAAGAATTGGGCAAGGGTCGCTTTGGCGTCGTCTATCGTGTGCAAGAACGTGAAGAGCCACGTCAAATACTGGCAGCAAAGGTGATAAAATGTATTAAATCGCAAGATCGTCAAAAAGTATTGGAAGAGATATCCATAATGAAATCATTACAACATCCAAAATTGTTGCAATTAGCTGCTTCCTTCGAGAGTCCACGTGAAATTGTTATGGTTATGGAATAGTAAGTAGACTAGCTATAAGGGTGTGCTGAAAACTAAATTTATTAAATAAAAATGTCAACAAAAAAAATAAATTTTTTTCAACTCACTATCTCGGATAAAATCGTCCACGCTATAATCGTATTAATCGTTTATTTTCTTGCAGCATCACAGGCGGTGAACTCTTTGAACGCGTCGTAGCTGACGATTTCACGCTCACCGAACGCGATTGCATACTCTTTCTGCGTCAAGTGTGCGAAGGTGTCGCTTACATGCACACCCAATCGATTGTTCATTTGGATTTGAAACCCGAAAATATAATGTGTCATACGCGTACAAGTCATCAAATTAAAATTATTGATTTTGGCCTAGCGCAGCGCTTGAATACACACACACCCGTACGTGTACTCTTTGGCACACCCGAATTCATACCACCCGAAATTATTAATTACGAACCAATCGGATTTCAATCGGATATGTGGAGTGTGGGCGTAATTTGTTATGTGCTGTATGCTTAATGAGTTTATATTGAGTACGATTAAAATTTTAATTATTTTCATTATTTTGTAGCTTATCTGGTTTATCACCATTCATGGGCGATACGGATGTGGACACGTTTACAAATATAACACGCGCCGATTATGATTTTGATGATGAAGCTTTCGATTGTGTATCACAAGAGGCTAAAGATTTCATATCGAATTTGTTGGTGCATCGCAAAGAGAAACGTTTGACAGCTGAACAATGTTTGGAGTCCAAATGGTTGACGCATCAGGCGCACGATGAGAATCTTAGTAATAAAATTTGTACAGACAAACTTAAGAAATTTATTATACGACGCAAGTGGCAGGTAATTTTTACAAGAATTTTTTTCGGTACCACTTCAAGTTTATTACTGCTTTTTAAAGATCATTTCGGGATAGTTAAATAAGTTTACGCATTTAAAAAAATTTATAAAAATTTTTAATTCCCTTTTTATTATTTATATTTTTATTTTTTACTTTTATTAAATGCCCGCTTCTTGCTTAAAACGCCCACGCAACACATGCAATGCCATGCACGCTGCTTTACTTTAACCCTTGCAAACCCAAGAAAACCGGCAATGCTATACGCGCTTTGGGCCGCATGGCCACATTGTCTGCATCACGTCGCAATTCGGCCGTTTCCAATGCGGGCAGCGTGTCTAACAGTCCAAGACCCTCAATATCTGGCCTCCATCACATGTACAATCAAAACAATTGCACGCAAATGGGCTCATTACATGAAGAGGACGACGACTTTAGCATAGAACCAAATCAGACAACACTCGAAGCGCCGAGACGCTATCAAAAAACGCTGAAAGTGCGCGACAAATCACAATGCAGCGAACGTAGTGACTCCGGTTACAGCGAGTGCTCGAATTGTAGCGCCAGCGGTAACTTGCCATGTCACTGCACAGCAGCGGGTGTATCTTCTGTATCGGTGATAGTGGAGCATAGCACATCAGATGATTTGGCAACAACAGTAGAGGCAAATGGCGCACCGTTACACTCAGTTGGTGTACCACACGAAGTACTTAAATCGAAGTTGGAGGAAATAGCGCAACAAACGGATGTCGATTGCGCGCATAGTGGCCGCCGTATTGTAGAAGAATCACGGCACATGAGCGTGGATGAACTGAGTGAGCGTATACATCAGGCTACACTGGCACCAGCCACACCTGCGACCGATAAGTACGTAACAAATGATGCCTGCTGCTTTCAAGCGCTCGCTGCCGTTGAACCTACAGTACCCATCGAACAGCCGCTTTCCATATCACCACCCTCATTGCCACACGTTAATGTATTGGATACAACTGCAGTGGTGGTGTCACCACCGTTACGCGAAACGATAATGCGTTCGGATTTCACGAACACAGTTAAAATGCGTAAAAAATCGTTGGAGAATAATGCGCTGCGTGAGAAGCCGAAACAACAGTCGAAACCGCTCTTGGAAGCGGCGGGAAAAGTGTCACAGCTGAAAAGTAAATTCAACAATGCAACAGACGAGAACAAAGTCCAACGGATTAAGTGTGTCAGTGATGGGAAAAAGAGCAGCGCTAAGGTGGGACACAAGCGCAACTCACCGCCGCCGCCAACAAGCGGAGCGCGCGTACCTAAAAACGCGCTGGATGTGAGAGTCAAGCATGCTGCTTCCAAAAGCTTCGCCAGCAATAGCTCAAGTATTATTATTTGTATTATTTTTTGAAACACACAGAAGGGTGGGCTCAGTGAAAGCAGGGGGATAGAACTTTATTATAATTGAAAAAAAATTTTACTCAAAACTTTTGTTCAGCTAGAAAAATGATTAAAGGTGTTTTAGAATCAACAGGGTGTTTCATTTTTATCATTTAAAAAAAATTTAATTTACTTTTTCATTTGAGACACAAACAAAAAAAAAAAAAAACAAACACATTTGCAAATTTTAAATTTTTTTTTAAATATTTTTTTTTTAATTTTAGCAAAATTAGCCGGCTTACACCATTATTTGCTGCAATATGTTGAGTAAAAATTTTAATTTTTTAAGTTCAAGCTCTACACTGTACTAACAGAAAAGAATATTTTTTTCCAACCACCCTGTTACACAGTGTGACAAAGTTTCTTTTTATAAATCCGACAGCATATATATTCTTCGAATAACTTTAACTTTTCTCTACTCCCGCACACAGCATCAGCAACAACAACAACAAGCGCCACAACAAAATCAACGATATCAACATTACAACAACAACACCAACAACCACAACAAAAGCATCTACAAAAACCACAATGCACTTCCATGCCCAATTCGCCGTTACTTGGGCGTCCTACAACAACGCCACTTCGGATAAGCAGTCGCGTACGTGAGGCGACCGAGCGCTTGGCACAGCAACAAACCGTTGCAACGAGCGCGCGACGCATTGAGGCGCGTCGTTAGATTGCCAGCATAGCGTAAGCACGTATCCATAGTAACCATGAGCGGCAGTGTAGACGACAAGGCAGATGATAACGAGTTAAGCGTCATAGTGCAATACTGATTACATCAATGTCAGAGGCGCAATGTAGTCTGAACGTGCATGGGAGGTGTATGCGCCACCCCCAAATAATAAGTAACAAGTGATGACAATGAAACTAAGACGTGACGAAGGCGTGGCTTTGTGGGATGCAAGCACTTCGCGGTATTGTTAATGGAACGCCGAGAGTTTGCGAATTGTAGTGACGCGCAGATGACATTGTTAACAAAATTTATTAAAACAAACTTGTTGTTGTTAAGTATTTTATTACTCAAAAATCTCATGAAATTTGATGTGACTTATATACATAGTATATGTATGTATGTATATATTTAAATATTGTTATTGTTTCACCAAATTTTAACACTGCATAGAATTGCAACGAATATTTTTATTTCAATTTTGTTATTTACAACAAAAAAGGAAAAACAACGAACAAACTCGAATAAACAACGCGCGTGCACATTTTACTCATTTCATTTAGAGCATAGTTTTTGAAATTTCAATGGCGAGAGCGCGCATTTTCGAACGGCTATGAGTCCGCTCTCTCTAAATGCACATAATTTCTTTAATTTTGTGCCAAATTCATTTTATTTCATATCCGATAGTACTTACAAGTATTTTCCTACGATTTGTGTTTGTATTTGATGCTTAAATTAAACACAAAAATATATTTACACGCACAATCACTTAAACATACATAAAGCTACCTATGTTCACCCGCTTTTAAGAATAATTAATTGTTCTAACTTTTAATTGTAATTATGCATAATATTATAAATAGAAATTAATTGTTAAAAAATAATACATACATAAATATTATATATACAAAACATACATCCTACATATCAAAACACATACAAGTAAATGTATACTACATACAAAAAAAAAAAAAAAATTATCATAAATATTACGATGTTCTTATATTTCTATTGTATTAAATCGCTGAGTTGATTAAATAAAAAAATTTAAGCTCAAAACTTGCTTACCTTTACTTAGTTCCTTTTTGTTTGATACCTGGCGTGACTTTAAAACACTTTTCGGCAAACAAATTTTCTAAAATTTTAAAGAGCTCTCTACTTGCCGAAGAAAGCTGAAGATTCCAACATTTTGTATCAGCACAAGTATGATATGTGATGAGTGAGCTTAAGAGGTACTGATCATTCGGTACTTCCATCTTAAACGAATGCTAGAAAGAGACGTAAGAAGCGACCATGATACAAATTAAAAACCATGTGACTGAGCCCGTTACTTTCTTTGACGTCTACGCCTAAAATAACACATTATACTGTGGCTTGGGTGCATTTTAAAAAGGGAAGTCATGAAGATTTTTCTTAAAGAGAATAATTTATGTACCAAAAACAAATAAATTATTAAAAAAAAATTTACCCTTTAACCAAATTTTTCCAGTGAATACAACATAGACTTTCTGTTTATGCGTTTACTATTTTTTATTGTTTGTATTAAAAGCTCGAATTCATATAAATTTGTTATTGCGACCAAATCAATTAATTTTAAAATAATTATAAAACCTTAACAAATGTATAAAATAAATTATATTACTTATTAAATAATTAAATACAATTTCTGTCTGCATAGCTACTTAAAAATATTCAATTAATTTTATAAATTTTTTAAAATTGAAAATAGACCTGTTTAAACTAGAACTAGGATTAGCAATCAATTGATTAAATGCTTCTTTCAATTGATTTCAGAGACTAGCAATTAATAATTGATAAGCATAATTTCGTTATATTATATAATAATTATTATTGGCTGTTGTAAAAAAATTAAAAAAAAAAAAAATTTGTTTTGAATTATTTCCAATTATTTTAGTTATTTTAATTTGTATCCCAAATTAATTAAATTAATCAAATAATCGTAAGTAGTCATGACTTTTGTATTTGTTTATTTACATTGTAGAAATTTCAAAACATAAACAAATGGTAGTTAATCATTAAATGACTTTTCAAGAAAATAATCAATTCAACCGGCATTGATTGCGATTAATAATTATTGTTTAATGATTAAGATTTACAATCATTTTGTAATTCAGATAACACAATACAAATTGAAGGTTAAAATTTAAATTACTACTAACAACTTGCAACTAAAAATAATTTAATCTAGTCATCTAGTCTAATCACTGTACTCGACTAGTGAATTCTCACGCGGCTTCAAACGCACCCAAAGCCCACCAGACGCGCGCAGTGTAATACGAAATGTGGCATGAAAAGAGGTCTTGCCAGGCACCGGCAACAGCTGAAAGCTTCTCAGTATGCGCGATACAACAGTTTTCATTTCCATAATTGCAAAACGATTACCAATACAATAACGTGGTCCTGCACTGAATGGTATATAAGCGTAAGGATGACGCGCTTCCGTATTATGTGGTGAGAAACGCTCCGGATCGAATTTCTCTGGCTCAGGATAAATATGTGGCAAGCGATGTGTGGCATAGGGACATACAAAAATGTTGCTACCCGCAGGTAATGTATATTTACCCAAACGCACTTCTTCGCCTAGTTTGCGCGCCATCAATGGTACACTGGGATACAAGCGCAGCGCTTCTTTGATGCACATCTCCAAGTAGCGCATCTCACGTAAATCACACATTGTTGGTGTACGCGAATCGTCACGAAAAATAGTTGCGATCTCAGTAATGCATTTATCTTGACATGCGGGATTTTGTGCGAGCAAGAAGAGCGTAAATGCGACAGCGGCACCAACTGAATCTTGACCGGCCAACATGAATGTGCACGCCTCATCCACAATATCATCTTCGGTAAAATCGGCATTTTTATTCGAAATTTCAATCATATAATCCAAGAGGCATTTGCGTTCGTTATCCATGCCGTTGCTCATCATTGCACGACGATGTTTAATCATATTGCGTGTAAATTGATCGAGTCGTTTCTTTTGATCTAATTCTTCGTTGGCGATTTTTGTGAATTTATAAATGCTCTCAAATAAGAGCCAAGGTTGTATGAAGCGTTCACGTACCACAACTTTTCCTCTGAAATTAAGGAAAATGTTGTTTATTGAGTTATAAAGGACAACAAAAAAAAAATAATAACCAGCCCCACCGCCAAGCGCGCACTTACTGTCTAAACGGTGACTCTTCCATATCCATCAATGCGCCATCTCGTTTCACTGGCACACCAAAAACGGCTTCTGCAAGTGTTTGCATAAATTTTAATAAAAAAAAACATTTAAATTTCAAATTTCTTTTCTTCAACTCTCACCATTTAATATATCGATAACACAATTATTCACATATTTGGCGATATTAATCTCTTCAGTGCCGGAAGATTTCAAATTTTCAAAAAGCGCTTGCGATGCATCTGCGAATGTGCCAATAAAACGTTCCAAAATCGTTAGATGAAACATGGGTTGTATGAATTTTCGATGCGCATTCCATTTCTCACCACTGCTCGTTATTAAACCATTACCCAAAAAATTATGCATTAATTTGTAGATGAAAACTTTTTCTGTATGCTTTTTTGATGAGAGTATAACTTGTAAATCATCTGGTTGCAGTACGACGAAGAAGGGAAGTAGTAAAACCCAAATGCGTATGAGCGGTCCATAAAGACCAAAGGCTGTAGCAAAGCGTTCCACGAGCACTGAAAGGGAAGAGAGAGAAGACATGGGTTAAAGAAAAATATTTATAATAAATGAAGAAGCTTTTTTTGTTGTAGCATACTATTTTTCTCCTTTATCAGCAAACAATTTCCCAAAATGGGTAATGCCTCTGGGCCGGTTAGTTTGAGCGAGAGCAACACTGATTTAATGTAATCCCATAATGCATAGAGAGTGAGTGAGATGACCAGTAGCGTGGCAAAACTCCATAACTCTGAACGTGTTACATGCTCGAACTGCAAGAAAAATAATAGTAAAAGTGGTTTTTTGGAATCATTAGATAATTTTTTTTTTTATGGTATTTTAAAGTTAGGTTAAGGGAGTGCGATGGGTATATTTCCACTCGCGGACACTTGTGCCCTTTTGGAATTACTCTCAGTGAGTGCCAGATGTTTCTCACTCAATTTGATTTTGATGGTTTTCGGCAAGGTTTATAAATACAGGTTGCGTCGTCAGAAGCTTCGTGTGTTTGCTGTTGTTGTTGAAATTTTGTTTCAGATGTCAAAAGTTTGTCAAATCGCATTGGTTTGTTTACAAATAAACAGAAGCAAAACAGAAATAATTTTCAAATTATATCATATTGTTCTTTTTTTGTTGAATAATATGTAATATATCCATGCATTGAACGTAAAGAATTTGGACCGCGTATTTGCTAGGCCATTTTTGGTAATTTAAGTGAACACCGCGGTAAAAGCGCAGGCTTTGCATTCCAAATGCAAACTAAGTGGACACTGAAGTTGCAGCCTTGTTAAGCTGCCCTTAGTGCACATTCAGGAGCTGTTCATAGTATGTCGTGGTCCCCCAAGTCTAATCTGGTTGCTTCGGCTGGCAAGGATCGTAAGGTCAAAGGTTTGGAACCAAAAATTCATGGAGTATCGTGAGTTTGAATGTTGGAACAAAATATCTGTTGGCTTTGACAAAAATTTGACACTTGAAAATCAATAGCTGTGTTCGGTGGCAAAACTTGCAAAAAGTGTAAGTAAAGAGAGAATGACGTAAAACTCTCTCGAAACGCAAAAAGTAAAAGTTTGTGACCGAACAGGAGTCAGTAGAAACTTGCACCAAATACAGCTGTTGCCATTTTGATTGGTTGAAAATTCAAATTTTTAAATTTTTGTTGTTGCTTTCCCTTGTCACGATCAGCTGTTTTCACTTGCAACTTTTACGGAGCCAAAAATCCTCAGTAAACACTTGCAGCTCTCTCTGTCAATGAAATGTCAAAATGCGCTCTCTCGCTGCAAGTGTTTTGCGCCACCGAACACTTTCACAGTAAAAATTTTATAAAATTTTGTAAAACTTTTTGCCACCGAACAGAGCTAATAAAAAGCAGAAAAAAGTAGAAAAAAAAATTAAACAGCTGTTCAATTGGTGTCACCTGTCTTACTTCACGATGGTTTTCGGTAAATATTATATTTCTAATATTTTTAAAAGTGGTTTATTTATTTGGCACATTTAAAGGAGGTTACTTAGAGATCAAATAAAAAATTAAAAAAAAAAATTTAAATGTCTAATTTTAAAAGAATTTTAAATTTCTAATTTTATTTTTTTTAATTGTAGAAAATTTAAAACTTAAAAAAACGAAAAATTTAATTGGGAAACTTTAAAAAAAATATACTTTGGCATATTCAAAGGAGGGTACTTAGAAATAAAAAAGAGTTTTAGAGAAAAATATTAAATTTCTAATTTTAAAAATTTTTTTAATTTACAATTTTGAAAATCGAAAAAATTTATTGGGAAACTGTAAAAAAATAAACTTTGGCACATTTAAAGAAAAAAATTTAATTTTTCTCATTTTAAAAAACTTTGAAATTTCTAATTTTATATTTTTGTAAGTTTTATGATCTCAAGACCGGTTGATAAAAATTCTTAGTGAATAATTATTTTAAGTTTTTAGGGAAAAATTCATAATTAGAAAAATATCGCAAAGTTTTTGTGGGAAAATTGCAAAGATTTCTAATTTTAGTAAATTTTAAATTTTGAAAATCGAAAAAATTAAAGTTCTCCAATTAAATTTTTCTAAAGTTAAAAATTTAAAAAATTAAAAAATTTTTTTTCCAAACTAAAAAAATTTTTTTTTTGGCGTGACATACCCCCCTTGAATTTGCCAAAGTTTATTTGTTTAATTAACTAGTTTATAAAAGATTAAAAATATAATATTTACTAAAAACCAAAAAAAATAAAGTTTCTGAATTAATTTTCCAATCACAATCCTTTGTATTATCTATATGTATGTACCTCTGATATCTTGAAAATTTCAGAAGAGTCTTGTTTGTTTTTTTCTCTTCAAATATAAAAATTTTTGAAACATTTTTTAAATTTTTTTTTAAACTATTCGACTTCAATTAGGCCAACACAAAATTATTTAACTTTGATTACTGAAATTATCTTAGTTTTTTTTTTTAAACCTAACTCGTTAGACTGAAAATAATGTTAATTTATCGCGATATACACCAAACAAGCCGCCTAGGTCAATGACGGTTATAATTATTTGATGTGCCTTATGAGAGTCCACGTGTGTTATGTAAAGAAAGAGGCTCATATACCAAAACATAACTCGTTATGATAGCTAAAAATCCGAAATAAATATACAGGAAGAGGTTTAAAAAATAAAAATGAAATCGAAATTGTGTGTGTGTGTGTGAAACTGAGAGCGAATGTGTTTGTCGTAAACCGCGAAATAAACTATAAAAATTGAATTCAAAGCTAAAACAGAACTTAAGCATTGAGTAAGTGTTAATTAATTAGTACAACAAAAGTCTGGGTAGATGAATTAGATGTATTTGCATGTAACTGTATATGTATGTATGTATGCATTGCTGTAATAGTGTTAGTGGAGTGTACATAGTTCATTATTCCATTAAGCTTGGTATAATAAAACATGAAATTGCTATAGAAAAGTGGTTCAAAGAATAGATTTCGAAAAAAAAAAAATAAAAAAGACGTTTTTATTATGGAACTTACAAATATGAATATAAAGAAAGCCAGTATTCACCATTATAAAGTTATGCTTTCAAATGAAAGACTTAAGCAACGAACTTGGTAGCAACTGAAAATGTAGCATTCATTTTAGTTAGGGGTGGAAAAAAGATTCTACTTTCTATATCACAATTTAAAAAAAAAGAACCCTAACTAATCTGTAATTTTTTCATTCAGGTGTGACGCTTTTCAAAATAATTTTGAAATGACTATTTTTCATAAAAAAATCTGAGATAGGTTACTTTAAAAAAAAAAGAAGATATTTTTAAATTTTCCACTCAGCATCAGTATTCATATTGCGTGAGAAAATATCTGAAACCACCTACACATATGTATGTAGATATATATTTTGTTTGTTTGCTTGTTGATTGACAGGTCAAGTTTAATTGTGTGCGCTTGTGCTGATTGTGCTTTGTCACCATCGCTTTTTTGACAGCTGGCACAATGCATGATAAATCGAAAGAGTTTTGTTGTGAGTGAAGATGTGTCAAAAGTGTTTTTTATGAATGCTTGCAAAAATACGTAGTAACTTTTACATGAAACGCAATATAAACAAAGCACAAACATTTTTACAAAATGGCACCTCCGATGGGAACTTTTTATGTGAGGGCCGCTATGAATTGAATCGTCCAAAAAAAAAAAAACAAAAAATTAAGGAAAATTTCTTTTGCAAGCAAAAGAAACCAGAGAGAAACACATCACAAAAAAACGTGACATTAACTTTTGACAACAACAATGTCATGGAAACTGACCGTTCATATTGAGTGCCTATAGAAGAAGCACGAAATTTGTTGTTGCTAAAATACAACATAATACGCTTGACTTAAGTAAAACCCTTACTCAAGGCAATCAGTCAATATTTGGTTGTTCTTAGAATTATTATCTACTGTTAAAACGAAGCACCCAAAAATCATGTCTCAATTTATTGTTTACACAGAAGTAGCGCTTACTTGTTAGGTAAACAAAGTTTGGCGGTAAAAAAAGGCTATGCCACAAAAGTCTTCCGCAAAACTTTTTTTTTCTTTTTTCACACAAATCGACATTTGTTTGTACAACCAAAATTCTAGATATTCGCGCATTTTGCAATTTATGTTATGTATACATATTTATTTTGCTAAACAGTAAATGTTGTTGCTGCTGCTGCTGCTGCTACTGATACTAAGTGATTTGTGTGTGTAAGTGTCTACGTTTGCGCGTCACTATTGTTGCCGACAATTGAACGTGAGCGCATGCCCATTGCCTGTTTTGTTATTATTTCAGGCTAAACTCTATTTTCTGTTCGTTCGTTGCTTCTCTGTTATCATTACTAATTAACACGCTGATACTAATTGAAATAAATTATTATTTAATATGAAAGACGTGTTGTACGAGAGTAACTTTTGTGAAGCAACCAAAAATGAAAACTAAATTTGCTATACAATTTAGGCGCTATGATCGAAGTTTAACAATAACTAAAACTATGTTCAATAATTGAAGACGGCCTTTGGTGAACTTGCGAGCGGGGTTTTTCAATCATTTTTTTTTTGCTTTAATTTTAAGGCACGCAATGGGTTAAGATTGTAGTGATATTTTCTAAATTTCAAAATGATCAATAATATAAGTCCGGTTAATCTAAGTACCAGGCGAACAGGTGGACTACAAACGAAGCGAGGGATATATCAGCTGTGGACTCACCAAAGCACGTATAATATATGATTTGAGGAACAAAACACATATCAATATTTTGTGCGAATGTCGGTCAAGGTTTCGTGAATATACATACTTACCATTTTTTGTATGAACATCTTGGTCCTGATTGTAAAAAAGTTTTAATTCATTCAACTACCAGAAATATACGATTTTTTTCAGTTGCGTAAATCGTATAGTATTTTCGAGTTAGTTTTAAAAACTTATATTTTTTTTAAATTAAATTTTTTTTCAAAATTTAATTTTTTTTTATAAATTTGCAGCAATTATTAAATTTTAAATTTTTTCAGCTTTTTTATTTTAAAAGTCGTTTTTTGAGGTTAAAGCAATTTTTAAGCTTTCGAAAAGTTTTTTTTATAGTTTTGCTCTGATATTAACTTTTTATTATATTTTTATTTATATATTTTTTTTTCAGCGTTGCGTATAAAAATAATTTTTTTACTTTATAGTCAGTTTTAAGATTTTTTGTTTAGTTGTTTTGCAAATGAAATATGTTTTTTTTGTAAGTTAAATTTTTAGCTCTTAAAAATTTTAAATTTTTTTAAATTTAGTAGGTATTTCAAAATTTATGCTTTTAGTTAGACTAAAACTTTTGCATTTTGAAATATTTTTTAAATTTAATAAATATTTAAACATTCGAAGTTTTATTAAAAAAATATTTCGAATGCAATAAAGTTTTAATAAATAAAATATGTTTTTTTTTGTAAATTAAATTTTTAGCTCTTATAATACGATTAAAATTTTGGCATTTTGAAAAATTTGAAAATTTTTAAATTTTTTTAAATTTAATAAGTATTTCAAAATTTATGCTTTTAGTTAGACTAAAACTTTTGCATTTTGAAATTTTTTTTAAATTTAATAAATTTTAAACACTATGTTTTATTAAAAAAATATTATATATTTTTTTAAATTTTTTTTTTTTAATTTAAACTATTGCAATTAGTTTATTTTTAAAAAGTTAATTTCTAAATAAAAATTTTTTTAATAACATTAGTTTTTATAAAATTTTTCAAAAATTTAATTTTTTTATTAATTTTAATTTTTTAATTTAATTTAATTAGTTAAATTTCTATACCGTTTTCTTCAACCTTTACTGTATAAAATTTCAAATATTTAAAACTCATAATTATAGTTTAAGGCTTATAATTCTTCTTTTGTTAATTCTTCTATGGACAGCTAGCGTCACTTTCAAAAGTTAGGTTTCAAATATTCATTTAAATTTTTAAATTGTTTGTGATTTTTACACTTTTGTAGTTTTTAACGAAAATTATTTATTGTTTCTTTTTTATAGATTCCGAAATGATTTGCTTTAAGTTTTTAACACTTTTTCATATTTTTCGTAAGTTATTCTATTCAAATTTGGTTTTTAATTTTGAACATTTTTAAAATCATAACTTTTTGAATGAGCTTAACAGTCTCGTTTTTGAAAAAAATTTTTTATAGATTAAAATTAGTTTCAAATCCCTTGAATACTTTCAATTTGATTTTCACACACTCTTCAGTATTGCTTTTTAAACGTTTTATTGCTACTCTTTTATCAAATTTTCTTACACAAAAATATATAATTTTCACATAATTATAAAACTAAACATTTCAATTAGCACTTGAATAAGCTTTTAGTACACCATTTCGCATTTCATAAAATTTATAAGTTTTCTTTTTTGATTTGACTTTTTCCAATGCTCCGCTGCTCCGGTTTGTAGGCTCGTCGTCTACTGCGCGGCAACTTTATAACTTCAAATGATCGACAGCGCCCGTCAACGCTCTTATTTATAACCCCGAAAAAAAAGATCCATAAGTAACTGACTAACTGAGTAGCAGCCAAAATGCTACAGCAACAATAACACATAGTATACGACAATGTTACAAATCTCAAAGATATTCGAAACAACGAAGAAAGTGTTTATTTGTGTGTAATTGAACTTGTACTTGTACTAACACATACTTTGACACTTTTTTCAATACCCTGCAGGAAATTTAACTACTTTTTGAAGGGCGCACCATTTTAATTTTTTCAAAAATAGCCAAAAAAATGTTAATATCGCCGCTGTTTTTAACATTTCTTTTAGATTTTTGAAAAAAAAAAAATATTAATAAACGGACTTGTTATTTTAGTCTGACATAAATGTCATTAGATAGGTGAAAGGTCTAGTCTGTGAAGATTTTTCTGTGTCTTCGTAGCTAAAAAATTAAACTCTTGCGCCTTTCACTTATCTCGAAACACTTAATTTTCAATCGATATTGTATTGGCAAAAGTTTGTGGGTCCCTCTTTTTTCCGACAGGGTATGCACATACTATGAGCATACGTGTTAATGTAAATATTGTACTAACTCATAGTAAATGAACTGCTACCTAGCATAGAGAGATCAACGAGCACGTTCTCGCACATTTAATATGAGCGCATGCCCAGCTGCGGTGACCCCTTACGCATACGAGTGGCATAAAATACTTCGAATGAAACTCGCTACAGCTTCAATGTCTGTTCCCTTAAAATAAAATTTAAGTTAACACATTTTCTGACGATCACCGACAAAACATAAATACAGGGTGGTACCAAAATTTGTACTCAATACGAAGTGATGCTTGCTGTATGGTGCGTGTAATGAGTGAATATGTTACTCATACGCCGTGGTGATACCACAAAAGCTGCAACCCTACAAGACGCCGTTAAGCACTTTGGCCAAAAATTCTAACACATCTGAACAGTTTTCAACCATTCACTAGACTGGCCAAACAAATAAATTGCTGTTTATAAGGTTAAATATAAGCTCTAAACTCTTTTTTGATTGGACAATTTTTTAAGTCAAAAAGAATAACTTCAGATTAATTAATTTTCTTTTTTTAATTTGACAGTTTTACAAATTTTTTGTGCAGTTGTTTTGTAAATAAATTATGCTTTTGTTAAATTTTTTGGAAAAATGTTTGAATTTTTTTTAAGTTACCAGGCTAAAAAAAAAATTTTAAACTCATTGTTTTTCTAAAAAATATATTTCGATTGAAAATTGTTTTAAATGTTTGTTCAAAAGTGAGTTTAAGGCTTGTACGTTTCGTACGAAACATTTTTTTTTTATTTTTTTAAAAAGTTATCTAGTTTTATATTTTTTCGATTTATATTTTTTTACTGTTTTGGAATTTTCGGAAGTTTTTATTTTTTTTCTGAAAAATATATCTTGAATGAAAATTTAAAATTTTATTTTTTTTCAAAGGCTAGTGTTAAATTTTTTCCATTACAGATTTTTACTTCTGTCAATTTTTTTTCATATCAAGATATTTCGAATGAAAATTTTTTTCGATATAAATTTTTTTACTGTTTTGCAATTTTCGGAAGTCTTTATTTTTTTCTCAAAAATATATCTCGAATGAAATTTTTTTTTCAAAAGCTGCTATTAAATTTATTCGATTAAAGATTTTTACTTTTTTCAATTTTTTTTTTTTCATATCAAGATATTTCGAATGAAAATTTTTTTTCAATAGTTAGTTTTAGATTTTTTCGATATACATTTTTTACGTGGTTGGTTTTTACCTTTTTTTCCAATTTTTCCCAATTTTTGGCTATTTTCACTTTCTCATCGAAAGTCTATTTAATGCTTTTTATTTCAATTTGTTTTTCTTCATTTTATAGAGCCTAAGCTTTAAGCTCACCTTTGTACTCTCATTTTTTAATTCAGATTAAAAAGTACAGACTCTTTGCAAATGTGGTTAAAAAGGTTTTCGTAGTCAGCTAAAAAATAGTGTTTCACTGATTCATTGAATGCACATGTCTGTGTGAGTGAGCGTACATTTATGCGTACGTGATCATATTTGCTTACGCGCACGAGGTGTGAATGCGGCTTCATGAATGGGGTTAAGGAATCCCGCACCTAATAGTTTTTAAGTGTATGACTGCAAGTACTCTTTTATGGGTATACATACCCTGCAGGAAATCAATCACTAGTGAGTAAAATTCTTAAAAACCTAAAATTTCTGGACAAAAGTATAATTTTTACATATTTTAAAAAGCTACTTTTAATTCTTCAAATGCGGATATAATTTACTTTCAAATGAGAAAAATATCAGAAAAATATTGAAATTCAGTTAATGATTAAAACCTGCCAATTCCGATTGCGTTATACTTATGAAACCAACTATAAAATTCAAATAGGGTTTTTATGACCTTATAATTAGATGCAAGTTGCCTAG
Organism: Sphenella marginata; assembly: GCA_951509765.1. Lineage (NCBI taxonomy): Eukaryota > Metazoa > Arthropoda > Insecta > Diptera > Tephritidae > Sphenella > Sphenella marginata. The sequence goes on from OX608083.1 coordinate 10,018,398, forward strand.
CGCTTTACTAATTGAATATTTCATTAAATAATAGTTACCTCTTTGTTTCGCAAAAACATCCTGGAATCATATTTTGTAAATTTATATACCCAGTGAATTTTAACAATTTGTTTACTTACTTGATTGTATTTTCGTTTTATTGGCTTCTTAATTGCATTACTGCGTTTTTATGTTTGTTTAAGCAAATCGCTTGCATTAGAATCAATATCACTTACTTCAGTAGAGTCTCTCAATTTGTTTAAAAGCTTTCAATGACTAAGTCAATTAGTGCGTAGTCTTCTTCTAAATGTGTGGTAATGTGTGTGTTGACTCCAAGGGAAGCCCTACTTAAAATGTTGGAAACTAGGCAGACGAAATGTCTCTTCAAAAAAGCGATATGCTGCAATGGATGCTAAGGTAAATAATAGCATAACTCTACTTATGTACATACTTATGTATGTATGTATGTATGCATATATGTCCATTAGAGTGTCTCTTAACAATATCTACCGCGAAAAAGTTGACGTGTATAATAGCAATGACAAACGAAATTTCCTTTGCTGACTAAAGCTGGGCCTAGTAGTAAGGTGTATTGTTACATTATGTGTTTCGCTATTCTAAAAAAAAAATATCTCTATGATTTTCCAGACATTTTTTTTATTTTTTATTTTGCCACAGTCGAATAATTCAGTTCCGTAATAGTGACAAATATTTACTTGCATCTTCATTACATTCTCAAGTGTCATCGATGGTTATCTTAGGATGAACTTAAAAATTTTTTAAAATCATAAATACTGTAGGAATAATAGGTCAAAATACCCACTCTTTCTTAAGTCCACTTAAGCTGTTATTGCTGCTATTTAAACACAACGATATGCAATTCTATACCAACTCAAATCAAATTTCAGTTTCCATAATGTGGATGATATAAACAGATGGCGCTGTGAACGCACAAGGTGTCACAGAGTACACAGCTTTAATTTGAAGATCGATTTTTTTTTGTCGATAGATTACTAACGCTTGCCTCACAGAGCAGCCACACGTTTTTGGATCCTTTGGCTGTGTTTATTTCTACACTCAATGCAAATATAATAAAAATGTGAAATGTTCTTTTTAAGATTTTTATTATTGTTAGTTTTTTTTTGAAATGTCGACAGGGTGTATATTGAAACTATTTCCCGCCATGCCTGTCAAATTTGACAAATCGATTGCGAGGTTTTTAGTGCTTCATTTCGTGGTGACTACCGACGATATCGCTATAGACTGGATTAGGATATACTTACCTAAAATGTTTTTCCAATAAATATATATATATATAAGTAGTTAACTATTCAATGCTATAAATTTAATATATAATATAATTTGTACAAACATGTAGATATAATAGGAGTTATGATAAGAGTAAAGTCAAAGATCTCTAAACTAAACTATTTACATTGAAAATTTGTAATAATTGTATAAAAATAATATCCATGTACATTTTTAGGTATGTAGTATGTATATAAATCTTTTACAATAAACAGGCAAGATTTTCTTAAATTATTGAAGTCCGTTTCATATTTATAGGGTCAATAATAAGCTGGAAGAACTAAATATACGCGCTTCCACTAAATCACTTTCACGCTAATTTCCAAAAAATTTCGATTGACTTTTGACTAATTTTTTCATCTATAAATTTGTGGGATATGAAAGTTAACAAGTTTAGAAAGTAGACCACATTTATGATTGATCTCATAATTATGAAACGAATTTCATATTTTGCCATTTAAATTTATTTAATATCTTCCATCGAAGTAGTGCGCAGATATTCCATAATGCCAAATCTAGAGCATAGCCAATAGAGCAAACCAGCAAGGAAAGCGAATTTGCAAAACCGATCCAACACGTATAAGCTGGGAGAAAATAATAGAAAATTATTTGTAAAAAATATATTAAAGAATTTACTCGAAAGCTCAAAACATTTGTTTCTTTGGCTTATCGCTTTAGTCGTAACCTTAACGCAATCGATCAATAATCGATTGCATTGTTTCTCATAAAGTTGATTGAATCAGCTGATTTATAAAGTTACCAAAAACGTGCCAATATTTTGAGCTTAAAGTAATCTCAGCACTTTGAACTCAAAATTTCACACTTACAATTTGAGTTGTGTTCTAGCGCGTGGTAAGGACGACAATGGTTCTTTCACCACATATTGACGACCGCCGAGAATGCAGGTACGTAAGTAATCATAGTCGTCGACATCATTCATTTCGATTTTGAAACTTTATAAAAATCAAGTAAAAAAATTATTTGATATAAATATTTTCTTTTCGTATTGCAAATATTTACATAATATTATCCTGTGTACTTAGTACGTCTTGAATTTGTTCGAAGTTTTTCGATTTGAAATCCCAGATGCGTGTCGTGAAGAATTGAAGCATTTCAAGACCAGTGGCAATGCGCGTCTGAACACGTACCATGCTGTAGAAGAAATATTTATCTGTAAATGCCACTGAGATTCTATAATTTTTGTCTTTCTTTACTTACAAACGTCTTTGTCCAAATATGGTTAGTAATAAATCGATAAAATAAGCGGGCAACCACATGAACATTACAACGCAGAACCAGTGATAAAGCTGTGAAAAGTTAAGAATAACAGTAGGATAGAATTAAAATATACGAATTTTTTTTGAAAACTTTTTGAAAAGAAAACAAGGAATGAAACCGATTTAATCGAAGCTAAATAACATCGCTATTTGAAACAGCTTCACTTCCGGTTGCCTTCAAATTTCTATCGGTTTCATTTCTTTAAAAAAATAAAATAAAAGTAAATTACTAACTTTGTTGGTGGTGATATTACCATCCGGATACCAAAGTCCAATTTCAAATGGATATTTCTTTCCCAAATCACGTCCCACATCCATAATCCACTTCCAGGTACGTTTTTTAGCTTCAGGTACAGTTAGATTGTAAACCGGTACATATTGTGGTCTAAATGAATTTTTGAAAGGCAGAAAAATGTATTGAATTTATTTCAAGGTTAATAAATCAGGTAAAAAGGTGCGTTCAAACGATTAAACAAATTTTTAATGAATAATTTCTCAGATTGATAAATTTGTAGAAAAAAGAGATTTCGAAAATTGCTAAGCATTCAAATTTACTAATTAATTAAATCAAATAAATTAGTTTATAATTAATCAAAATTTGACTAATCAGTAAATAAATCATTTTAATAAATCAATAAAAATTATGTTCTGATTAATTAACTAATTCAGTTTGTGCTAGTTGGCACGTTCGACTAATTTCTTAGTTGCACATCCCTACAATTTAAGCACACAAAAGCTTACCTCGTCTCCATTGTATTGAATCTATATGGTAATAAAATTAATCCATTTATAGCCATATCGACAGGTATTATTTCCGATTTTAGTTCCCCATTGCAAATCATGGAACGTATTACACCTTTGCCAGCACCAATCATCACGCCAACTGGTCCATTTAAATTATCCACCCAGCCAGGGACTGGTTCCTGTACAGAGGGTGTAACTGTTCGCAAAGTATTTTAAAATTATTGTTAATATTTAGTTATTGACAATCTTGGTACATACTTGATTTGAAAAGTGTTTCAGTTTAATTAAACTAGTTAAATTTTTAAATAGATTTATGAGGTTTACAAAACATTTTTGAGTTTAAATTAATTGCTCTAGGTGTTTTTTAAATACTGTTGTAAATTTTTAACAAAAAATTCGGAAAACGTGTTTACAAAAGTTAAAGATTTACTCTCATATACATAAAAATTAAATCGCTAAAGCTTTTTAAAATTAAATTTGCCTAAAGTTTTGATAGGAAGGAGCTTTTTGATGAAGCTTTTTTTTAATCTTAGTAAATACATATGTAGGTTATTTTCTCGATTTAGTTTAATTCTATAAGTAATAAAGCGCTTCTTAATAAAAATTTAATAAAATTTTTATTTTTTATAATTTTTTTGGTTATTGGTTTTTGTTTATTTTTTTTTTTAACCGATTTATGACACATACAAATTTTTTCAACAAACAAAATAAATGCAATAAACTTACATTACATACATACATGTTTACACATTTTAAACATTACATAAATTTATATACCAACAATTTAAACAAAAAGAAATTCCTTAAACTAAATGAGGATTAGATATTATGTATGCACGAGGTAGGCTATATATGGCCACAAGAGGCAAGAAGAGGTAGTTTTTTTTGTAAGCGTTTTAGTATATATAACATATATCTAATACAATACGCCGCTCCATTTCATCAAATAATACACAAAAACTCCGACTAAAACAACTTTGCACACGCGATCAAGAATGAACATGCTGTAAGAAGAAGAGAACAAAAGAAAAGAAAATTTTATTGACATAAATTATAAACAAATTTTTAAAAATATTTGTGTAGTAACAAATACGGCAAGCATTGTTCTGACCGAAAATTGACTTGACCCCTCACTTCCCCTACCAACAACGCATTCTTTATCCTAGCGACCTTCACATGGAATAGCAATTTACATACCTCGACCTAATGACAAAGTACCCATAGCCTGAGTAAAGCCGTGGAAACTGACGGTTTTCTGCAGATGGCGATGAAACTTCACTTTAACTTATTCTTCGTTCAGCTTGGCAAGCCCCAGCCTGTTGCACTTTTTTTGTGACTAAATCCATCCCCATCCCCATCCCCTCGACTATGAAAGCCCCAATAACTTTTTGTCTACTTCTTTTATGTGTCCAATACTTACAGTTTTTGGTGATATCTTGCTCTTGGTAAATCTTCAATTTTTTCTTTCAAAATATATTGGCGTCCCCCCTTAATGCAACGAATTAGGTAGTCCTCTTCGGTGAAATCGGGTAGCATGTTCATATTGAAGCTGCATTTTGTAAAAAAAAATAATAAACCAAAAATAGCAAATTTAATAACAATAAAGTTCTCCACAGCAAATCTACTCACATGGCCTTATCTTCCTCTGATAAATTCTCCCACAAGCTGGCATAATTTTTGGAATCAAAATGCCAAGGATGAAGTGTAAAGAATTTCAAAACATCAAGACCTGTGCTAATTTTCTTTTGAACATGCACCAAGCTGAATAAATAAATTTATATTTTGAATGAAATGAGAGGAAGCAGGTTAAACGCAGTGCACAACACTTACAAACGCTTCTGTCCGCATACAAGTAAAAGGAAATCTATGAAATACGCCGGCAACCAATGGAACATCAACACATTGAAGAAATGATATGTCTTATTTGTTGTTATAACAGCATCTGGATACCAGAGACCTGCATCCAAAGGATAGTCACGACCTAAACGTTTGCACATATTGATGATGTGACCCATGCTCGCTTTGCGATGATCGGCAGACGTAATGTTGTAGACGGGAACTTCGGCGGGACTGCAAACGAATAATTCGGTTAAATAAAATAGAAGTTGTTTGAAATTATATAAAAAACAATCAAGGAAGTCTAAGGTTGGGCCGAAATAAAAATAATGTAGGTTTTCAAGGCACTTCACACTGCACTGCATATTTCTTACACGTCACTGTACTCACCGTTTACTACCCTTATAAAATTCATATGGTATCACCAGCAATCCACTTATAGCATAATCCACTGGTATAATTTCAGAACGATTTTCCTCATCAACAAGCACCGAACGTATGACACCTTTACCAACGCCAATCATCAAACCTGTCGGTCCATTCAAATTGTCCACCCAACCTTCTTTCGGTTCGATTGCAGCGGGTGATACTAAATACGGTTGCCAAAACGAAAGTGAAAAAAAATGTAGTTTTTTAAATAAGATTTATGAAATGTAAACGTTAAAATTGTTTAATTGCATATTTACCAGTGAACCGCGCCAAAATGAGCGAATTAGTTGGCTTTGATGTGGTTGTGAGTAAGTGCTCGTTTGGTGTGAATGTGTTATTGTAAAAGTGCAGTTTAATGTTATGTAATAATTTATTAGTTTTAAATTTATTTTGATATGTATGTGTGTAAGTATATGTGTATTCGGATATAGTGCCAATTATATATAATTTTATCAATCTAATTTAAGTTTCTTATAAAATATTTTCTAGAAGCCCGCAGACGAAATTTTTTTTCCGTAATTCCCAGAACACAAAAAAAAAAAAAAATTTCAAAAGTCTAACTCAACAATCATTGTTTTATTTAGATGAGCCAATGATAAATTTAACTACTTAGAGCAAACATTTTCCAAACATTGATTTCATTTTATTTCATTGTATGTTTATAACAATTTTGTATTGCTTTTTGGTATTTCATTGTGTATGTTTGTTGTTTTTTTGTGTAGTAGTGTAGCCACTTTGACCCTTAGATGAAAGGATTTTTTTTTTCACAATTAACAACACTTGAACACAAACACATCATAACGGTATATTTAAATTGTTCTAGTTGCATTTGAGTACCCGTTGAAAAAAAAAAATGATTATAAAATATTGATATACGAGTATGTACGGATATATTCCAAACAAAATTGCCAAACCACCATGAGGCAGTTTCTTTGCTCTCCTGAAAAAATGCTGAAAACAGTTAACATTCTCTTTTGACTCAGAGAAGATGTACAAAAATTGTGAAGAAGTAATCAAGGAGCACTTGAAATAACCGATGGAGAGAAAAACTCAACGAGTTGGATGCTAATGAGAAAGATATATTGCTACAATTTAGAATTGGAATTTTTTTTTTTGAAAAATATAACATTCACACAGAATTTAGGTTATATGGCATAAAATACGAAACAACACCAACTCTGAGAAGTCGTTTAACAGACACTGATTATACAAACTTAGCAGCGAAAGGCATATTTTTGAGATTCTGAGAACATTAAAAAAAAAAAAAAAACTCCACCACTCTTACAAATTCCAACTTTCAAAACCCAGAATAATAAACAATTTAACGCGCACATTTTTAGGCTCAACCAATAGAGCAAATACAATAATAAAAAATATTAAATCCTGTTAACATAAAAATTTGCAGTTTTATTTTAAAATTTCTCCAAAGAATAAACAACACACATTTTTATAAATGTAAATTAAATATGTATGTATGTAATTGGTGCGATTGTGACACTTAAAACTAACGAATGCAATTTATAAATAAGTAAAAAAATGTTAAAAAAGAACTTATTAACCCTTAGGTACACATTGTGCATATAAAGCATTTAGAAGCAAGAAAACCTAGCGCAGAAATATTTTTTTTTTAACAACAAATCTCATACAGCACATATGTACATAGCTGCTTCTTCTCTCTCCTCGTCCCATTGTAATCTCAACGTAATGCCATGCATGTGAGCACATAGCGATTTGCACACGCACAACCGAAGCCGCTCACACGGTAATAAACGATGCTAAACGATTATAGAACCAATATACCAATGAGCTAACTATAACGGTTTTGCAAAATCGATCCAACACGTAAAGGCTGTAATAGAGAAAAGTAAAGAGTCTCTGATTTTCGAGTTTGAACTATATGACTGGCCTTTTGGGCGTTTCAGACGTTTTCAAACCCACAGATAAAAACCGCGAAGAAGTCTACAAAGCCTGAAACGATCAAGTAGCAAGTCGTGTAGTTCGAACTTTGACTGATTTTGCTTACATTTTGAGATTACGGCGCGCACGTGGCAATGATTCAGGGGACTCTTTCATTAAATATTGACGACCACCATGCAAACAAGAAAGCATATATTCTTCAATGGACTCTTTGGGATCCATGTCCATATTAAAACTGTCGAAATTTAATAATAATTTTGTATATTTTTTTGTGTAAAAAGTTCGCTGTTTTTACGCTCTAAAACTTACATTAACTTATCTTGTGCTGTGAGTGATTTCCAAAGTCCATCAAAAGCTGCCGATTTAAATACCCAAGCGCGCATCGTAAAGAATTGTAAAACATCAAGTCCAGTTTGTATACGTCGTTGTACACGTAACATGCTAAAATTTTTAGATTTGCCAAATTATACTTCATCCCAACACAAGACAGGCGCATAAACTTACAAACGCTTTTGTCCCAATAGCAGGAGTATGAAATCAATAAAATATGCCGGCAACCAATGAAAGAGTATAACATTGATTTGATGATGTAAACGATTTGTTGTTATACAACCATCTGGATACCATAAACATGTCTCCATTGGGTAATCATAACCAATTTTTTTACCCATTTCAATAGCTTGACCCCATGGCAATTTACGATGATCAGCTGCTGTGACATTATAAACTGGTACTTCAGCTGGACTATTATTATGTAGAAATTACAATATTTTTACTAACAAAAATTGAGTATAAATCATACCGCATTGCTTGTTTATTAAAATCATAAGGCATAACGACAAGTCCATTGATGGCATAATCGACTGGTATTACCTCGGACTTGAAACGTGTATCGATGAGCATTGAACGTATCACACCTTTACCGGCGCCCACTAATAGACCTGTTGGACCATTCAAATTATCCACCCAGCCAGGCACGGGTTCATATGCCGATGGTGATACTGGATTATATATTGAAAATTCGTTATTAAATTCAGAAATCGATTTAAGGTGAAGAAGTAGTTAATCAATAGTGTAGAGAGTGTTTTATTAAAGAGAGAGAGAGAGAGAGAGAGAGAGAGAGATAGGTATATAGGTAGGTACATAGGTAGGTAATGCTCGCACTCAAGGGTATTTTAAGTGTCTGGACAGAAAGTATTGAAGTAGAATCACAGAAAAACTGAAAAAATTCAAATTGTTTTGTATTGGTTGCGGAAATCAGCTAGTTTCGGCCCTGCGACCGTGTCAGAAAATGAAAATGGACACTAATGATGACAAAATGCCGAAACAGGCTTATTAAGAAAACCATGAATGTGTAACTTCCTGACAAACTTAAAAAAAAGTTCGAAACCTAGTTATGAGATATTTACAACATTCCAATATTTATCACGCGAAACGCTAGAAACGAAAACATAATACAAATCGATAAGTTAAAATTTTTGTGGATCAAAATGGATCCCATTTCTTAAGCCGGACCTCTGGCAATATATTGAAGAAAACCGCATATGATTCTATGCAGTAGTGTTTAAGTGATGCACGAACAAAGTTATAGACAGATAGACGAAAATTCTCAAAATTGCGGATTTGACTTCTTTTGCTCAAATAAGTAGAGAGAGAGAGCATACTTCAAGGAACAAACAACTATCCTCATAATCATCTGCTTTAAAGAAAACAATTACAATAAATAGATTATAAAAACACAAGTTCAATTATATTGAAATTCATATTTTAAGAAACATTAAATTTTTTTTTTTAAATTATATATAAAGTCTAAATGCAGATCAAAATGAGGCCATGAAACACAAATACGAAACCGCTAAACAAAGACAAAACTATAAATGGTAAAATATGAATCAAATGTCTGAAAAAATTTTTGACAAACAATAAGGTGACATATTTCGGGTGAGGTGGGAGAACACCTTGTAAAACTAAGCGATGGAGTTGATGACGTTTTATGAGTACCAACTTTACACAAAGAAACAAAAAAGAAAAACAAAAGAAGTTGTAAAGAAAAATGTTTGTGTGTGCAGCTAGAGCATTACTTAACTACATATGGGGGAGACGGGAGAGGAAGGGGTATAGTAGGAGGAGAAATTACAACATACCGTTATTTACAAATACTGAATGAAAGCAATGTTCACTGGTACACAATATAAGTTTTTTTTGTTTTTCATACCGCAGAACATGTTTTGGCTGGTAATTGCAGGACGGTATACATTGTGTGGTATCAGCTGATTATGTAGTGTTGCCAGCGTTGCAATATTTCAAAAGCAATTTTTGTTTGTTTCTTTAGCATTTTTGTATTGTTGTATCGACGATAAGGTGGAGCTTGTGGAGGCGGGCGACATGTTGTAAAGCACATAGGTAGGTAAGCTTGAGTTCGGTTCTAAAAGCAAAAGCTTTTCTTTGGCAGGTTTTTTTAGTCATTGTAAGCTTTGAAGAAGTGCCGTAAGTAAAGTGTAGGTATATGTGTGCATGTGGGTATAGCTGTAGATTGTATGTGGGTATTTTGCTGTACAATTTTGTTGATTTATCGCTGCTTCGCAGTGAAATGTGGCACAATAACTTGAGTTGCAGCATTTTGATTTGTTTGAAATTAATATTTTATTTAATTGTAATTTGTGTTTATTATTTCTTTTTCTTTTTAGTGTGTTCATATTTCGTGTAAATTTTTGCACTTTAACTATTAACTAAAGCACTTAATAAACATTTTAACATTTTAAAAAATTTAATAATCATTACGAAATTGGATTCGGTATAATCCCACGAGTGTTCTGTATTTCGTGATTTGATTTTTTTTGTTTGTTTGAAGTTTATTGTTTTTAGTTACACAATATAAGCTGGCAAAAAGCAGTAGTGTCTCAAAAGCTTTTATTCAAAATATGCAAGCACTTAACACTATTAAAAGTTGAACGAAAGCGGCGAAAATAAAGCGAGCCGGGGAAAAGCGTTGCAAAATTTCGATAAGCGTATTTTATTAGGGGATATCACACAAAAGTTCGTGAAAGCTTTGAAAACGTGTCTAATTGATTTGTACTTAATTAATTATAGGCAAAAATTATTATTTTAAAATTAACTTAAATCAAAGTATGTTTAGTTACAAATTCAACATCATAACTTTGGCTTCAACTGAGGAGCTAGATTTTAATTTCATAATACTTATACAAAACATACATAACTAACTACTTCATAAAAGTTATCTACTTCATAAAAGTTATCTCTGAGCTGTATTAATTTTTCTGCTGGAATACTTTGGTCACCCTATATCACAAAGCTTTTTTTTATACTCTTATTAAACATAGATTTTAGGCAAAATCATGAATAACAGCGTCCTCTCATGAAAAAAAATTTAATTGGCTGGTGGTATGAAGACATTTTTTTATATTTTGCCAAGTCACCCTGTGTCAACTATTTTATTCACAAACCTATGATATGGTAATAAGCCAATAAGCCAAGCTCACGATTGGAGTTAACGATGTCCCAATCACAATCATAGACACATACCATTATTTTGAAATGTTAAATTGACGTCTTCATAATTTTAAAATTAAATTGACTATGACAGACATGAAATGATGTTCAAATTTAGAATCATGTTTAAGTAGATAAAACTCTATATTAATTTGACTATGATTATGAGTCAATGAAGTTATTTATTACTCGATTTGTCGAATTAGCTTGTGTAGCAATATATGTAATTGTAACAATAGAGCTTAAATGTTCGGAAAAATGTGTGAGCAACATGTTGCAAAGTCACAGACATTGTTCGCAGTTTATGGGGGTAAGACGCCGGTGCAATTTCAAGTCATTACATTGGGCTAGCAGTTTAAGCCGGTTGGCTGGATTTTCATCCATTTACGAGTTTTGGTTTATTTAATGGTAAATAATGAAAGCAATTTTAAATAGTAGTATTAATATTTTGTTCACAAGTTCATAAAATAATACTTGATAGAGTAATGAAATCTTCAACTCTACTAAGTCGACTGAACTAGGCCCATGTGTTTATCGTAAATACTTGAGGAGTTTCAATAAATGAGTTTCCGACTTTCGATAAAGTTAAAAGAATTTGACTGGATTTGATCAAACGAGGCCAAGTTTAAGTTATAAGCTAAGTATCCTTATTTAGAACTCATATCAGGCTATCAATGCTAATGTTTTCATTGAGTTGATTTCATAGTTTCGAAAAGGTATTTTTTAAATGGAAAATAGTGAGAGAAAGTCGTCGATTAGTGAAGATTTACTGAGGTCAATTGATATAAAATGATAACAAAAACTAAGCGAGTAGAAAAAATTATTTTATTCACATATTGCTAAGTACTTGCGAATAAAAATTGGCTATTAAGAATCTAACTCTATCTAAATTAACTCGTTTCACAAAAGAATACGGCCTTTTTGAAATTGCATCTCTGTCAATTATTTTGCGCAATAAATTTGTAGTAAACACAGTACAAACAGCAAATACTTACATAGCTAATCTAGTGAGTACTTAAAAGGCATAGATTCAATGAAGTCAACTAAGCAATAAAGCAGTTGCGCGCTTAATAAGTCAACAAAAAGCAAAAATTTAACATACATACATAACTTCGTGCGCATAAATTTATATCGTATGTCAAAGTTTAGAGATTTTAGAGTAGACTCTTCTAACATTAATTTTTCCCTAGCTCAACCCTATTCGAACTGCCTGGGATAGCTATGTAGATAAAAATATTGACGAAAGCGAAACTTTCACATACGACATTAACTTAAACGAACGACGAGATACTCATCAAACCCATTAAAAAAAAAGATTGTTATTACCTTAATATATTTACACTTCTATGTTAACTAAGAATAAGACATTTTCAAAATCGTTTCATACTCACCGATGCTGGGACGCGCTATAATCACTGGCATTGTTTCATAATGATCACGCACCAAGATCTCAGCCAAACGCTTCGAATATGTATACGTGTTTGGATGTGGTTTAAGCAACTCGGGCGTAATTGCATCCAATGTCTTCACATCCATCCATTCGACCATGCGCATAAGATCATCCGGCTTGTGTGGATATTCGTACACTTTCTCGTACATAATTTCTTGATCGCAATTACAGAAAGCCGTTGAAATATGCACAAAAGCCTCGAGACCCTTCATTTGCTTGGCAATGTCTAGAGCGCGACGTGTACCGCTTGTATTCATATCGATCGCATCTTTGAGATTACCCTCCAGTTTGAGTGTAGCAGCCATATGGAAAACAATATTGGTATTATCGATGACGTGTTTCAAATTATCGCCACTCAAACCGAGGTCTGTGGAAAGGAAAGAGTAAAGTGATTAAAAAAAGTAAAGATAAATAGAAAAAAAGTTGATAAGCAAGTTCACAATTTTTGGGTGCATTTAATATAGATAATGCTACAGACAACAAATGAACTCTTCACTCACTTTCATATGTTACATCCCCATGAAAACTGGTCACCTTTTTGAGCACTTCTGGCTTCTCTTCGCGTATACGTTGAAATATGGGCAATTTAAACATTTCCTCCAAACGCACCTCTGGACTCTTGCCACGTTTTGGTCGTACAATAATAATAACTTCCTTAAGCGCAGAACATGAATACAGCAACTTTTCGACCAAAACTTTGCCCATAAATCCAGAAGCGCCCGTAATAAATATGGTCTTGCCTTTGTAGTACTCCTGAACTGGCGTTAATTCGGTCATTGTGAAGACTGAAAGTAATAAAAAAAAAAAAAATTAATTGGTGCTTTGGTTATTTTCCAGATCGTTACAGAAGCCTGATAATGATTTGATATTTTGTCTTTTTGTATGTTTGTGCGCACATCACTAAATAACTACAGACTCTAATTAAATAATTTTATGACAGATATATTGCTAAAGGTTGTTTTTGAAATATAGGATATATTTTGTTGTTGCTGCTGCTTATACTTATTTTTTGTGTGCGTGGCGAAACCTTGAACAACCACGTCCAACTATTAAAATGGTATTTTTTTGTTAGCTAATCCATAAAATGGTTTAAATTTTCTTAAAAATTTATTAAAAATATGCATTTTAATAAGCTAAAGACATGAAAACAATTTTTTGTAATACAAAGGGTATATTCGAATTTCAATTACGACAGACACCAACTATTAACACCAGCCAAAATAGAGTCTCAAGTTTATTATTTTGCAAAATCATAATTGAAAACTTGAAGCTATTCATTTCAAAGCAATTTAGCTTGTCAATCTTTTTTAACAAAACGACATTGTCATGCGACAAAACAAATTTGTTGGTGCCACATAATGAAAGGTTCGTGTAAATGAGTAATAACTAATATCTTTGCCTGCAGTGGTTACATACCTACTTATATACATATGCTCTTACATACATTTGTATATGTGTTAGTAAAATAAGTGAATGAAGTGCTTAGTGCCACAATAATTAACCATAAGCGCCAAACAATGACACTCAATGCCTCGTGCTTTTGTGAACCCTTCACGTGCAGCAATAAATCAATGAGCGGTGTACACCTTGGCAGCCAGCGACTATAAACAGCAGCAGATAAATATGGCGAAAAAAATTAAGATTTGTGTGGAGCAATGGTGTGGCAGGCAAGACGGTTTTGTAGTTGTTAAATAAAAATACAAGCTCATGGAGGGAAGTGTGTGGCACACCAAAGCACTTGAGGCATGCTAAATGGCCAACTTGTTGCAATGAAAACATATAAATGTAAATGTTTAAGTCCAACAGCGGATTAGTATCCAAAGTTGCAACAATATAATGTGCATATGTATATGTATGTGTTTGTTGTAACGGAATTTGAAAATTTTGCAATGCGTTTTTCCTTTCAAAATAGAGAATGCGAATTGGTGGCCCACATCGCACTGTGGGATGTTTTTGTTTAAATTTGTGAAGGAATATTGCAAAAAAATTATTCGATCTGTTCGAAAATACTTTGTTTGACATTTTTTTTTGGGTGTATGAGCGGGCAGTCACATATTTTGAACACAGACGTCAGCTTTCGTAGTACATGTTTGAGCACTAGTGCATTACCCTGTAGGAAAAATCTGGCAGCTATCCAAATTGAGTAGTTTTATATATAACTAATGAAACCAAAAACTTAGAAAGATAAAAAGGGAAGTAAAACGAAAATATAAAGTCAGTTAAACAAATAAAAAAAATTGTTTAGTCAAAGTTCAAAAATTTATATTTATGAAAAAGTAACGCTTTTCTAAAAATTTCAGCATATCTTTAGAACTACATATGTACATATGTACCAGAGGTGTAACACAAAAAAAATTTCAATTTAAAATTTTATGGCGAATTTTTTCGATTTCACAATTTTTTAAATATTGGAAAATTTAAAAAAAAATTTATTTTTTAATATTATTTTTTGTATCTCTAAGTATCCACAAAAAAAAAAAAAAATGTTGAATTTAAATAACTTTGGATTTTTAAATTTAAGTTGAGTCACTCGGCATACATCTGCTAAAATGGCACTAAGTTATGTACAGCGAGTTTCGAGTGATGCGCGAACAAACATGCAAACATATAGTAGAAACTACTTTTTTTGGTATGAAAATCGATTTATTTTAATTTTTTCCTTGACCTTTCTGTATGACCAATGCTACTATATGGTAGAACCCACCATTCAAAATTTCAAAAGGTCACTTTCGGACTTTTGACTTTCTATTTATTCTCTGAGAATTTGAGAACAATTTACAACAGCATGCCCCACTGTGCAACGCTACCTGCAGCTGGTGGAACAGGTTGCTTCTAACCAATGGCACAAATATTTGGTTGCACGCGAATACTAACGTCTGGAGATTATGCAATGAAAGTAATATTGAATCGGAATTGTGGTATCACGTTGGAATAGCCGGGAAAAATAAATAGGCAAACCACCAAAGCCACTTTTTAGACAACGAAAACGCAGGCGAATGAGGTCAACAGCAAACAACAACAGCAACAGCAACAGCAAATCAAAAGTGATATGAAGTTGCCGCTACTGTTGGCCATTCTTCGTCTCAATATGAAGTGGTTAGAATTTGTGCGCAAGCGAAAGTCTGTTTGTGTGTGTGTGTGACTGTATTAGCTAGCTAAGTGACGGCAATTGCTCGACGTAAATGGTCAATTGAATTTGCAATAAATTGCGGTTATAGAAATGATTTGTATTGCGCAGCACTTTTCGCTGTGGCTGTGTCAGTAAATTGTTTGTTGCTGTTTTTAAGTGAACAAAGTTTTTTTTATTTTCAAATGTCTATGTACATAGAAATGTTGTTGGACAGCTATGCTGGGGTATTGCAGATGTTGCAATATGCCAATTTTATATGTGTGTGAAAATATTTATGGGACAGGAGTGGTTTGTTTGGCCTCATGTATGGATTTGGCTTTCAAACTTGTAGAACTCGCTTTCAAAGCCAAACTAAAGGCAGGCTGGCAGATGTGGAAAGACGATTATCTCGTTGATAGACTTAATAAAGAGTGTGTTTTGAGGTGCTGAAACTTTAGAAAAGTCGAACATAAAAAAAAAAGAAAAAAAGGTTAATATTATCTCTAGCAATAACCGCCTAAGTCAACTTAATACGATTTCGTGTTAGGGATGCTACAGTACTCGCAAATACCTAAGTAATGCAGGCAGACTATTGGGACTACCAAAAAAACTACTCAAAATGTAAACAAAGGTATAAAAGCATTCAAGTATTTAAACATACATATGTATACATCTATAATAAAAAAAAATTCCATATAGCTTCAAATACGCACAACCTTTGAGATTATATCTTCAAGGAGATCAGGTAAAAATAAATAAAAAACAATTAAATGTCTAACAGTAAAAAAACATTAAAGTGCTTTAGATTTTTTTGTTTTCCTAATTCATTCGATTTACAGTGCCGTTATGAAGTACGAGCAGGCACACATACATTCAAACATCAAACCAAAGCGCATCACTTACATTCGAATTTATTACTTTGCTTTCAATGAAATGACATGTCTGCTACAAATTGTACATACATAAGTATTAGGGTGGCTTGTAACAATTTTTGATGTGTAAACATTTTAAAAATAAAATAAAATAAAATAAAATAAAATAAAATAAAATACAATAAAATAAAATAAAATAAAATAAAATAAAATAAAATAAACTAAAATAAAGTAAATAAAATAAAGCAAAACAAAATAAAATAAAATAAAATAAAATAAAATAAAATAAAATAAAATAAAATAAAATAAAATAAAATAAAATAAAATAAAATAAAAGAAACTAAAATAAAATAAAATAAAATAAAATAAAATAAAATAAAATAAAATAAAATAAAACATAATAAAATAAAATTAAATAAAATAAAATAAAATAAAATAAAATAAAATAAAATAAAATAAAAAAAAAATAAAATAAAATAAAATAATATAAAATAAAATAAAATAAAATAAAATAAAATAAAATAAAATAAAATAAAATAAAATAAAATAAAATAAAATAAAATAAAATAAAATAAAATAAAATAAAATAAAATAAAATAAAATAAAATAAAATAAAATAAAATAAAATAAAATAAAATAAAATAAACTAAAATAAAATAAAATAAAAAAAAACTTACAAATATTTAAACAAAATAGACCGCAAAAATCCAACAACAAAATAAAATTAAATTAAATAAAATTAAATAAAATAAAATAAAATAAAATAAAAATAAAAAATAAAAATTTAATTAAATTAAATGATTTATATATTTAAAAATCAACCACCCACCATTTGAAGAAATTCTAAAAATGTAAAACTAGTTTCATTCAGCACACCCTAATTCATAAATAAGTACAAATATTTTTCTTTCCAGACGTATGCATATTAATAGCAGGTCAATGCACTAACTGGTTCAAAGTCTAGTATTGCTCACTATTTTTAAAGCAGACAATTTTATACCAACACAGAGATGCATAAAAATATTTGTTTTTACTAAAACTATACATATATTACACCATTACAAACACACGCATTAGTTAATAATGCAATCCAGTCGCCATTGAGTTGCAACCGAACACAATTTTCTTAGTCTACGTTTGCTTCAGTGGCTATATTTCTATGCTCTAATTACGTTGCCGCGTCACTTGGGTATGTTTTCAAAATTATAAAGCTACTTGAAAATACTTGCAAATATAATAAGACAAATGCATTTTATAAATATAACCAATTACAGAATGGACTACAAACAAAAAACGTGTGCCTTGCATTGTTTAGGTATTCGAGTATTCGAGTATTTGCGGTAATTTTTGTATTACTGCATTGCCTGATTTTGTATGCTGGTGCAATATGCTTTACTGAATTTACTGTAATGTAATTGTATTTTGCTTTAATGGGCATTTTAAGAGGTACGCTTAAACATTTGTGCGATTACAATGAAATTACTTTGCAAGCCTAACAAAAGACTTAAGCAACGAACCTGCTTAATGAATTTATGATGATGAATGAGTTGCAGTGCTGCGTGCGGGCTTTATCAAAATAATGAAATTGAATTTTTGTTTTATACCACCACGGAGAGATTTATATCTATATTCAATTTGAACTCAAACAGGTCATAAAATATTATGCGCTTCATAACTCACACCAAGTTGTGCTTTTAAATGTTTTAGTCATACAAAAAATTTACCTATCAACTTGTTTGCAAAAAAACGCATTGTAAAACTTTATTATGTGTCAAAAATATTCATAGTAAAAAGAAAGAAAATGAAAAAATCAATTGTTGGTAACACAATCAAGAACTTCACGCACGTGCTAACCGCGCTACTGGTTAATACTAACGTGATAATTGCGGCATTGCATAGCAAATTTGACGACGAACCGTAAAAACAAAGTTGCTTAATGGCAGTCATTATTGTTGTTGTTGTATTTTAATGTATGCTATGTAGTTGATTGGCTGCAAAAAACTTGCTGACTTGCAACACAAGTGTCAAGTTTGCGTTAATCACGCTGCGCCAAGGAGATAAACATCAGACACGGACATGGAAGTGGAAGTGGATTTGTTTGTGATGTTGCATCGTTCAAACTCGTGCATGAAAGGTGAACAAACAAACAAAAAAATTGGAGGCTTAGTTAATTGGGTTTATTTAAAAGGATTTTTGTTAATCTGGGCTGCAGCAAAACAACAGCTGATCGCTTAACAGATATTCTTGAAGCAGCGAACCGAAATTTTTTATTAAATTTTTTCCAAGAGATTGAGAATCACATTTACTCTCATTCTTATGTTCTCAATCAAAAAACCGAGTAAGTGATTTCTATAACTTCTGACTATTTCTGACTCTCACGGGATCACAGCTTATACCTTATTATTAGATTTTAAGCGATACATAAGACTTTTTTACTATTATAACATACATTATTTTTTGCGTGTATTTGTATTTACAACTTACTCAAATACTGACATTTTGGATATGGCCAATTTTAATTGGCCTTTTCAGGTGTATGGCCTTAAACATGCTTCAAATCAATTTTGCAAAAAAAAAAAGAAAAAATATCTCTGCAATTTATATTTGAAATTGTGTGGAAAATTTTAATAATTTTTTTCCGTTTTGTCT
Source organism: Sphenella marginata (assembly GCA_951509765.1). Classification (NCBI taxonomy): domain Eukaryota; kingdom Metazoa; phylum Arthropoda; class Insecta; order Diptera; family Tephritidae; genus Sphenella; species Sphenella marginata. The sequence continues at coordinate 10,037,478 of OX608083.1, forward strand.
AAATGCGCTTAGTGTTGTGTTTTGTATGTTGCATGCAAAATTTTAGAATTTTTTTTTTTTACCAAAACTTGTTTATATTTTAGTTGAACAGCTGCTTTAGCATTATAACGTGATTATTTATAAAACAACTAGTGGCAAACGGTATTTTACGCGATTTCTCTTCACCTTTTAATTGAATGTTATAAAAGAGTAAAGCAAGCAAGTTAAACTTAATTGAAACTACGTTGGCAAAGCAACATTTTATTAAAAGAACGTATTGGGAAATACTTCTATACATTTGACCTGAGCAACAAAGTGTTGTAAGCTGCCATAAATCAATTGTCGATGGTACAAAGTCCGAAAAATGGTGGGACAGAATATTTTTTTAAATACATACAAGTGAGTTGGGTTGCCAGTTTGTTTGAATAAAACACAAACTAGGGAAACAATGCTTAAAATTCAAGGCGGTTTTAAAAATATTAAAAAATTGTAGATTGGGTTACTGGAAGCAGAGGGAGATGATAACAGAGGGGGTGAGATAAGCTGCATTAGCGGGGAGATAGAGATGGAAAAGTGATGCGAAGTAGAGTGAGATGAAGATGTAGATGATGATGTAGACAGAGAAAGAGATACAGGTAGAGATAAGGATAGAGATATAGATAGATATAGAGATAGAGTTAGAGATAGGGAACGAGATGGAGAGAGAAAATGAGATGGAGATGGACAAAGAAATTTTGAAAAGAGATAGAAATAGAGATAGAGATAGGGTTAGAGATAGGGAATGAGATCCAGATAGAGAAGGAGACGTAGATGGTGATGGAGATGAAGAGAGAGAATGAGATGGAGATAGAGAAGGGGAGGGACAAAGAAATTTTGAAAGAGATAGAAAGAGATAGAGATAGGGTTAGAGATAGGGAATGAGATCCAGATAGAGAAGGAGTCGTAGATGGTGATGGAGATGGAGAGAGAGAATGAGATAAAGATAGAGAAGGGGAGCGACAAAGGAATTTTGAAAGAGATGGAAATAGAGACAGAGATGGAGATAGAGATAGAGAATAAAAGTTTTAGGTATTAATGTCGAATTTTTGCTTAAGAGTATTGTTTATGTTCGGAAAGATGATATGGAATAGTTTTTATGAACAAAAAGATTTCTAATATTTAAAATAGCTGTTTTGAAGAAAAATTAATATTATTATTTTGAATTTTGTTTCAAAAATTTAAATCTATGAACTCAACGCTGTTGAATAAACAAAACAGTTCCTTTTCTTTCATTTTTATGCAAATCTAAAATATTATTATAGCTATTAAACAGAAAATACTTTGGGGAAGTTTTTTTTTATAGACGAATTAGAAGCAGAGAAGAATTTGAAAAATTTCCGTAATTAAATGCACAAAAAGACCAAAGAAAACGAAAGCGTTTCACCGCAAAGCGAGATAGAAAAATATATTTTAAATGTTATTAACTATGCAAACATACATACATATCTACATAAAAATGTATGCCAAATAGCATATTATTTTTTTCATTGTGCTCAAATAAAGATTTGCTAATTTATTTTGCTTTTTGTGTTTTCTTGTTTCCAGCTATTAATATTATGCGCTGAACTTGACATTGAATACTTGATGAGCAATATGAAAAAAGCGACAAGAAAAGTTCATACAACAACAACAAAACTAGCACACATTTGAAAGTTAAATATATTTATTTGGTTATAAAAAAAAGGTATAAAATATTTAAAATAATATACATAATAATAATTTTGAGATAATAAAACGCGTTCTTGGCCAACTTTATGTGAATGCGGATAATCAACTTTTTGGCAGGTTTTTTTTTCATAATCGGTAGATGGAATAATACTTTTTATCTTAATTTGTTATTGGATTTTATTTTATTTTATTTTTTTCAAAATACCCTTTGTTGATTTTTTTTTAGCGTATACGTATGATTAATTTCACCCAAATAAAGAGTTCCTTACTTATTTGCAATCATCTTTAATATTTTATAATTTCCTTTATAACTTCAAAAATGATAAAAAAAGGTATGCGAAAGAAGCATAGCAAGAGGAAGTAAAAATTCAAAACAAAAACCATTTATCATAACATCATAAACAACTTGATGACTGAAAATCAATCTGGCGTGAGATGATAGCTTCTTTTATAAGCGGGGTGAAGGATTAATAAATATAATTTTCGTTGAAGCGTAAATGTTAAATTTTTTTCAAGATTTTTGTTGTCATTAAATGTTTTTGTTTTGTTTTTGTTTTATATTAAATAATGCAATGTTTAAAGTACAAGTTCATGACACAACCTTGTCTTAGTTAAATATTATTTTTTTTTAGTTTTGCTATACTTTTATTAGAAAAACAAAAAAAAACCCAAATTTCCTGTCTTATCAAACTTAATATACTACTTATATTCATTTTAAATATGTATGTATGTGCGCAAACGTGAACAATTAAAAACAAAAATTTGGTTGTTTAGAAAATTGGCGAAGCATTTAAATTTTTAATTTCTTAATTACCCACTAAAGCTAAATAAAACTTAACTGGTCTTACAGCTAAGTAACAAGTGAGCAGAATATTTTTGCCGCTAGATTTGTATACAATTTGCATGTAAAGAGATACTTATCGGCGTATGCATGTACATATGTTCGCAACAGACTTTGGCTTACAGATGAAACTGTCGATTTATGATTTTTTTAATTCGTTTCTAATTTACTCATAATAATTTCGGATGTAATTGATAGGCAAATAAATATTTTGATAACTCGATTGGGTGGTAGTTGATCCACTACCTCAACTTCCGGCTCGATAGCGAGTTATGTGAGTAGCAAAATTAGGAATATATACAATTTTTGATGTAATAACGAGTTTTTAAAAATATTTAATTTCTAACAGACCTGTTAAATTTGATTAGTGATTCGTAATCAATCGATTAGAGGGATTTTTTTGTTGCTTATGATTATTTTAATAGTTTAGAAGAAAAGGCAGTTATAAATTGTTTACGATTAAAATAAAATCAAGAAAAAAAAATAATACAAATTAGAAATTTTTTTAAATCAAAAATTAAAGAATAAAAAAAAATAATATGAAAAAAAAATCAAGAAAAAAAAAATAATAATAATATGTAAAATAAAAAAAATAAATAAATAAAAAAATCTCTGTGATTACTTTTGACTACCTTTTTAATCAATAAAAAATAAAGAATAAAAAAAAAATAATATAAAAAATATCAAAAAAAAAATTAAAAAAAATAATATGTAATAACAAAAAAAAAAAAAAATAAGAAATTAAAAAAAATTCTGTGATTACTTTTGACTATTTTTCATTTGTCTTGATTATTATTTTTTGATTATTATTTAATCATTAAAATATTTAAGGTAATCGTAATTAATCATTGAATGAATTCTCAGAAAAATAATCAATCAAACCGGTTATCATTACGATTAGTAATCATGACATAACAGATCTGAGTTCCATCAATTTCGATTGCTATTTAACAAGCGAAAAGTTCACATTTCTTTTTCAGAACAACTTTTAATTTTTAATTAAAAAAAACATACGCATGTTGCCGTTTCACAAGTCGCTAAGTGCTTACGAAAAAAAATGTTATATGGTTTGGACTAACACATAGCGCACACAAATCTTAGTTTAAAATCATATCAATGCTTTTTACGTTTTTTTTTTCTTGAAATATTCGCTGACTTCTTACAACGCCTATATGTAACAGTCAACCAATTAAAAACAACGTTCATATATTATTCCAACCTTTTTATAAAAAAATAAAAAATAAAACTTCCAGACTAGTTAACAGCATTGCAGTCTGGGGCATATCACTTCAGCTACAAACACAATAAACTTAATAAAAGCTTTAATTATATGTAAATGCGTTTATAAGGTACAAAATATATATAAATTAATATTCATTCACATTTGCCGACAACTCAAGAAATGTTATAAGTTTTATTAAAAAAAAATTTCACAGAAAGGCAGACCTTTTAAGTAATGATTATTAATCGTAATGATTAACGATTTGATTTATTATTATTTGGGAAAGCCCAATGAAAGTTTTTGGGTTTAAATAACCTTTTTTTATATACATATATAATCAAAAAATATAAAAAAAATGTGAACATATTGAAAAATAAAAATAAAAAAAATTAAACAAATTATTTTAGGTTTTTAATGATTTAAAAAAAATTTTGAAAATTTTGAAAAATCAAAAAAAAAAAATGTTTGAAACGCCATACATATTTTATACTATTTTATACTTTAGATTATTTTTTATTGCCTTTGATTACTTTTTGATTACTTGTTGCAGAAAAACACAAGCACATTAGGTTATGAAGGTTTTAACTAAAAAATACAAAAAAAAGTAAATAAATTGTTTTTTGGGTTTGAATAATTATTTTAAACAATAATTAAACAAAAAATTAAGAAAATAAAATGAAAAAAGTTGTATTAAAAAAATTTAAAATAATCAAAAAAAAATTTGTTCATTACTTTTGATTATTTTTTATTGCCTTTAATTACTTTTTGCTATTGTTGCAGAAAAACTCGAGCACATACGGTTATGAAAAAAAAAAAATAGGAAACTCGACTTAGCTTCTTTTCAAGTTAAACGTTTCACAGCTTTGCAGTTATGTACTTAAAATTAATCCAGTTAAATACTTGTTGCAAATAATCAAAAGTGTGCAAAGTTCAAATAAAACATGTAATTTATTCCCTGCGCATTTCAGCTCGCATACAAATTACACTTTTTTTCATATTTTTTTTTGCTCACTGTAGCTTGATTTATATTTCTAATTTGGTAACGCTAATGCTGAATTAAAACACTTAAACTAGTTAAGTAAAAAATGTGCAGTGTATAAGATATGGTTATTATTAGAAACTAACAACAGTTGAGTGAAGTGATATTCATACACAGGCAATTGCTATTTAGCTTACATTCGATACCTGTCTTAGATAAATTGCTCAGCAGCGTCTAAAGGATCTGAGTTAATGAGAGTTTTTCTTTTAAATAAAAAACTATTCATTTATTATGAAAATGTATTATTTGAGACACTCTCACGCCATCATATGTATGTGTGTATAACAATTTTTAAATTTACTTCCTTTAAATATTTTTCCATATTCTAGTGAGTTCTTCGTGTTCAAGACCGGATCAATCAACTTTAATATAACTATTCTACCATACTTTATAATAAAACAAACAACGCTTTATGCAAATTATCAAACAATATTGATTCAGTTAAGGAAATGTCAACAGTAAAACCCATAAAAATAAACACTAAAACAAGAATAAACACTTCAATAAGAATGAACAAAAGACTTAAGAAACGAACTCGATTCGTTTTTGCTGCTAATGTGCCCATCAAATACATATTTACAATACTCAACAATCACGTGACAATGTCTGATGTAAAAAATCACAAAATACAAAAAAAAAACAACAACAAATAAACAAGTTTATTTTACCTTAGGCTTGGGCATATGAAAAGCATTGGAAATTTCCGCCAAAAATAAATATATGTAGATACTATTTGAATGAATAAATTATAATTAATTTTAGGTGTGAAAGACTTCTTTGGAGGTTGTAAGCTATTGTCGTCTGGCCTTACGCTTGAAATTGAATTGAATGAACTGAGTGGCATTTTATTGATTTTAGAACTCTTCAAGCGTTATTTATTGCACAGTGAAAAACACACCAAAATGAAGTAATACGACTTGCTGGGCGACAATCAACCAATGTAAACAATTAGCAATAATTAAACAAAAAAAAAAAAAAAAAAACACATAAATGAGCAATAATTCCAAACACAAGTTGTTTATTAAATATTTGATTAATTTCAAGTACCTACTTTAAACAAATAAAACACTGGACACACTTAATTGTTATGTGGAATGCGGCGGTGTGTGGTAAAACGGCTGGTTGCTCGAAAATGCGCAAGCTTGACGATTTAATTTTTTATTTTTTTTTTTGTATTTTTGAATTATAATAGTTTTCAACACAGTTCTTTGCTATTCAAACAAATAATTCACAAGTCCTTTTAACACTTAAGAGCAACTTGGCTTGCGGGTTTTGGCAGATCGAAGCTGTGCACAGCACAATGTGCGATTGGAGACTGAACCGCAAACGCTACTTACCGGCTAATATGAATAGGTTTTCAGTGGACTTGTATGTGAACGCGTCAGACTTTGCAAAAATAAATAAAATAAAAACAACAGCAACACAGCAAGCCGCTAAAGCAAAACAAAACGCAGACAACAACGCACCGCCACGCCAGCAGCGTATGTGGAAATATGGCAAAGTAGTTGTGTGTGTGTGTGAGTTTTTGTTTTTGCATTTTTTTTTTTTGCTTAATATTATTAAATGTGCCGTTATGATTTTGCGTACTTACCATGCAAGCTGGAATTGTGGTCATTTAATTTTATTGGCGTCGCTTGTTGGCTTGGCAGTGGTTGTTGTTGTAGTTGGTGTTGGCAGCATTTTGAAATTGGCAATGCCACTTGTTAACTTATTAAAGTTGTATTAATCGTTGATACGCCGAAACTTGTTGCAATGCAAATCGAAAAAAAAAAATAAAATAAATGAAGACAAGCAAACAAAAACAAAAGCAAATAAATCACATACAAAAGAAAAGATAAATGAAAAGTAAAAATTTGCATGCAAAAATAATTTAATAAGAACAAGCAATTGCGCATGGATGCAAAATAGAAGTGAAACTTTCTTTTTCTCATCATCCCTACTTTCACTTTTTATTTTACTTATCAGTTTTTTTTTATATATGGCAGCCCTATCTAGAACTATATTCAATTTACGCAGAGAAATTCAACTTAAAGTTTTCCTAAACAGTTTTTGTTTTTGTTGTATACAAATATCCAAATTTTTTGCTTTGAAGCAGGTGGCAACACCATCCAAAATTAAGTTCGGGTTAAATCTTTAGTAAACCAATTTAGTTGGGCAATAAAATTCTTTGCACAAACAGGCCATAGTACATAACTAGTTTTATTTTTTATTTTTATTGTGCATTACGAAACAGGTGGCCACACTACCAAGTCCAGTATGAGTTTTGTGGCACCTTTCGTTTGAAGTCCATATTAAAATATATTTTCATAAATTAATACTTTGAGCTACATATGTGGTAAATCTACTTAAAAATATATTTAATTAAATTTCTTGCTGTTGTATGAAAGGGGTGGCAGCTCTATTCGAAATTAAGTTCTATTTGTATGAAACTCCACCGAACCAACACATAAAAGTATCACTTCAAACATTTCCTAATTCTTGAAACCTGTGCTTTTACTTTTCAAATTAATTTATTATTTCTGAGTTATCAGAGTATTTCGTTATTGTATGCTTAAATCCTGTAGTTATTCGTCGTCATGCTTGAACGCTTCAAGTTTCAGGTGCCATACTACTTTCGTACGAATATATAGGACATGAAGCAAGTTGCAGCACCGCTTTAACAGGTTTCCAACTGCTATTTGTTTTACCGTAAGAGAATTTCAGAACACTTTGCAACAAATGTGGACATTTTTTTACAACAATATTTTTAATTTTCTGAAACGACTCAAGTGTTCTTTATTTGAACAATTGCAGACTGAGTAGACCCATCAGTACCTACATGATTGTTTACACTCCAATTGTAGAGTTTGGTTTAGTCTGTACCAAAAATGCTGCTGCACGGTGTAACTATCCATTTGGCTATTGATTTTTGGCATACAAATAATGTTGGTCAATTGTTTGCTTAAACATTTTTTTTCTTTTTTGATTTTTTACCTTACTTTATTGTTTAAATATGAATAATAATTAATGTTTTATTATGTTGTTCGCTCATACAAGTACAAACATACATATTTGCAAGCACAACAACATTACCAGCGCCACGGTTCGCTGCTTTTTCAATTATTGATTGTAGGCTCAGATAATAATGCAGCAAATATGCAATGAGGCGTTGCTTTTGGTCAGTGTTTGTATCTTTGGATAAATTGATTGTTTTGATATTTAGATAAACCACTGATTTTCTTAATTGTTTTTTTTTTTTTTTTAACTCGAGAACGGCTTGATTGACAAGGTGACTGTGGTCAGGAAATACTTCTCTAAATGTGGTAGTCCCTAAATTGATTGTTCAATATGGGCAACAGAAAAGATATGGATTAGGGCTTTAGCCAGATTTGGGTGGATTTCTGTACACTGAGAATGAGCTTGAAAGAGAGGGAGAAAAATAGAAGTTAGAGAGGAAACAGGAATAAAGAATTGAAGAGAAGCACCACAGAAGTGACCAAGGAAGAGCGTGGAGGTATATAGATTATTTTTCACCTTTCTTTTGGATATTTTTTATTTTTGTAATTTATTTTTGTTTTTTAAAATTTTTTTTGATAACTTTTTTTTTTAAAGCGTAAATAATTATAAAGATTTTTTTTATTTATTATTATTTGATTTTTTTATTTAGATAAAATTTTTATTTTTGTAGATAATTTTTGATTTTTTCGATTCATTTTTATTTATTTTAATAATCGGAAAAAATCATGAAGATTTTGTTTTTTATTACTTAAATTTTTTAGTTTTTTCAATTTTTTTTTCATAAATTTATACTTTTATTTTTTTTTTAACAATCTTCAAAAATCATGCACATTTTTTTCACTATTTTTGAGTTTTTTTTTAATTTTTTTATTTTTGTAGATTATTTTTATTTTTTCTCGATTTTTTTAATAATCGTTAAAATCATGAAGATTTTGATTTTTATTATTTAAATTTTTTAGTTTTTTCAATTCTTTTATGACAAATTTTTATTTAATTTTTTCTTCTTTATTTCATCGTAAAAAATTATGGAGATCTTTCATTATTTTTAACTTTTTCTGATATTGTTTGTTTTTTATTATTACCGTCATCCACGTCAAAACCATTAAAACTCAAAATCGGAGCAATTTTAGCTTAAAAGATTTCGAATAGCACAAAACTAACATAATTTTTTAAAACTCGCCGTAAATTTTTTTGAGTTGTATTATGAATCAGTTTTATTTTAGGAAATAAAATGAATCAGTTTTATTCTAGGAAATAAAATAATAGGTAGATACTCATTTTTTGGTAAAAAAAAAAACTCGTTATTTGCGTTCCCTGCCATTATTTGTATCTAGAACGTAACTAACGTAATATTATTTTATTATTTTCATAAAAAGACAGCTAGTTAAGTATCATTTTGTTATTACATCGTTGTAATTATTCCTAGATATTTAATTTAAGTGCAAACATCTAAACTCTTAATAACAATTAAACTATTTATTAACTTTTTATTTCAAAGCGTCGGCACAAGGCGTTTATTATTAGATATGCAAGTAATCATTTGTTATAAATTTATATTAAATGCTGATTTGGTTTGAGCCAGCAACGTAGACAGACGGAGAGTGGAAGATGGCGCATGGGTACATAATTTTCGAAACATCAAACGCTTCCTCAACTGTCATTAATAACTCTCAGTCACTAAAAAAAACTTATCAAAAATTTTCAGCAAACACATTTTTAAGAAGAAGCTAAGAGGAAATAGTCTTAGTGAACCAATTTTAATTTCGATGCGCCCCATAAAGATGTTCCGCAAAAAAATGTTTGCCAAACATGGATTTCGTTTAAATTAGGTCACTACACTTATGGTTCGCGAATTTAGGCCAAAGATATCATCTTTTATTTAGCCCACACAAAAATAATTCAAAAGAAGCAGACCCAACTAGTAATTAATTAATATTAAATTAAGTTCATTGAATAGCTCTTGAAGCTTTGTATGTATTAGCTATTTACTAATTTTGCAAACAAAAAAAAAAACCGTAAAAAGATAATATATGTATTTAAGTAAATAGATTTCGTAAAAATTTCCACTCTTCCAAGATTTAAGCAAGTTAAATTTTTTCTTTTGAATTTTGCCAATTTTGCCAAATACATAATTATATTTGCATACATTTATTTGTCTTTTGTGTTGCATTATATGCATACATACATTCATATTTACTATTAAATATTTATTATTTATGTTTAGCAATTTGACATTTGATTTTTTAGCTTTTTGTTGTGTGAAGTTATGTGCAGTTCTGATGTATGTACATATGTATGTATTAAGGTGAGTGTTTTTGGAGCAAAAATGTTATCCGGAAATTTAAAGAAGTCGCTCCGTAATATGTGGAATAAAGTGTCGGATAGTGCCAACTTGAGATGATGAAAACATGCTGCTGTTACCACACTAGAACCAGAGGATTAATACAAACCAAGCACAGGAAAGCTGATGAGCTTTATCGGATTTGTAGCCAGAAATCTACATCACGCTGGTTGGATGTAGCAGTCATCAATGAATTTCACCACCTTTTCTCCAAAAAAACAGCAAACGTTTTCCATCTTGTGCCGAAACGCTTTTCAACCCACCCTAGTGTTGTGAGTTTTTTATTTATGCATTTTTAACTTTTGGCAATGAAATTAAAAATGAAGCATTCTGTTAAAAAGCAAGTAAAAAGATTCATTATAAATTCAAATAATCTGTTTCATTTAGTGTTTTCTTTTTTATTAAATATAAAAGCAATCAACAGTTAATCAAAGTATTGAGATAACGGGTTAATTTAAAAAAAAAGTGGGTTAAGTCGAAGCGAGTTTATATTCTGCGTATGAGGCTAATTAAGAACCAGCTTATTATATTTATTACATTTTTTTCTCAAGATATCAATTTTTCAGAAATCAATTCATCTTGACATGTTTTCTATCATCGCCGTTTTGAAGTTATAAATACCTGAAATTTGTTATTCGAAAACAAAAATATATATACATATGTATATGTACATACATAAGTTCCTCAAATCATTGTTCTGTTTTTACGTGTGGTCTTTGATCGACTTTGTTTATCGGGAGCGTACTCTAAAGGTCCATATTATACCTCATATTAGTTATTAGCAGTAGAATCTAAAAACCCGATTTACTCATAAATGGATGGTGCCACACTGCCGAAATAGAGGCGTGGTTATGGTTTGATTTCGTCCATTTTTAAAACCGGAAATAACCTGTGTGCAATTTTTATCAAGTGCTCGTGGTCACGGATGGACTAAATTCTGCCGCTGTTCATTATAAGAACGTTGTTGTAGGGTACTTTATATCTACATATCTAGATTGATTTATACTGTTTCAAACCACCATTCTATAGACAAAAGTAAAATTAAAAAACCACAACAGCAACATAATAAACGTACTTATACAGCTGGGTATAAAAAATTTAAGTTGCGAAAATGTACCAAATAAAATTATTCAATATTTTGCATGGCTGTGCACATAATTTGTATGGTCAAATGCCGAATTTCTCACTGGGACTATTTCATTATGTATGCTAGGTTATTATAGATTCATATATATTAACCTAGATTTATAATCAAAGGCTATGCTCTAGTAGCACCTTAAGGTTTGAAAAATTTCACAATGCAACCCTACATAAGAAATGTCACTCGTTACTCGTCACTCGTTTTCGATTTATCTCGTCGTATTGTCAATTGTCAACTTCAAAGCAAATTCCTTCTTTTGTGAGGTTGCAAGTGGTAAGCAAATATTTGACGCATGTGTTTTTGCAAAAACTTTCTTTAAACATTTATTCTATCAACTATATTACTTAATTTGACTATAGTTAACGGCGGCGGCAACTGCTCAAGCGTGCACAAGTTCACTAATAACAACACAATGGCCGACTTAGATGATTTCTTTGCCAAAAAAGACAAGAAAAAGTCCAAGGCCAAACCAAAGTTTTTAACTGCCGAAGAATTGGTGAAAAAATTAGAGCGCGAGGCAGCAGCAGTAGCAGCGGCAAATAAGGCAAAAAAGTTGGAAGCCACCAACAATGCACCAGCAACTGTTACACCAGGTACCGTTCCCACTGAGGAAGTAATTGTCGAAAAGCCACCAGTAGAGGAAGTGAGTTATAGTGAACTTGTTTTAGGGGACTAATATAAACTCGATATTAATAAATATTTCTATTTGTACATGTAGGCACCCGAAGAAGAATGGGATGATTTTGAACAAGAGCAACGTAAAGATTATACTGGCTTGAAAATTGGTCAACTAACAGTAAACGATGATGACGATGAGAGTACAGGAGAAGGCGAAGAAGATGAAGATGATAGTGAAGACAATGTGAATACGGAAACTACAACCTCGAAAAGGAGTGGCGGTGGACCATGGAAAAAGGTTATACCCGCTGAGGAAGTAACTCAAATTCCAATGGAAATACCTTCATCCAAACTTTATATATCACCTGCAGTACGAGCAGCAGTAAGTGTTTAACAATTGACCAACATTTGCCACGTCAATTATGCAAATCAAAAGTTGTTTACAAAACTTATGCTATTTATTTGCACTTAGTTTTACTAAGTACAAAAACTTTTTATTTACCTTAAAACAAGTAAAATAGATTTTGGGACAGTTTATACATTTACATGAAATAAGATCTGATATTCCCTAAATTTCATTTGGATAACTTTTTTATTTGCGCAGCCAAACATATCTTTAAATTACAGCTCATATAAGCTTATAAGCTTACTTAAATTGTTTGTAATTAGGCAAAAAGAAGCCCAAAAAGGATTCTGCTAATGTCACATAAACTCGGTAAAGTCACATTTCAAAACTCAGAGGTAGTGAACTCAGGCCAAGCACTAAAATTTAGTTAGGGGAAGAAAGAAAATGAAAAATTGAGGTTGAGAAAAGCCAACCTGAAGTAATTTTCTACTCCCAATTTTTGAACGAAATGCATAATTTACTACTAAATTACTATATTTAACCTTCTCCACTTGGTCTCATTAACAATGTCTTCTCTTTTAGCAAGCAGCAGCAGCGGCGGCACCACGCATAAAGATACGTAATCGTGCAGCGCCTGATATTACAAATGCGGAATATTTTCCCTCATTGACTGCCTCACGGCCGGAGGAACAGCGTAAAAAAAAGAATGAACCAGCATTTGAAGAGGTTAGGCATGGTGGTAGGGTGCAGCGCATGCATGAACCAACTGCTGCGCCTGTTTCAGTGGCGAATCGTTTCCAGTCGCTGGACGAGGATGATAGCTAGAAAGCAATAGAGAAGAACTGCACAAGTGACACTTCTATTTTGATTAAACTTTTTTTTTGTATTTGTTTTTGAGTGATGAGATTTTAGAAGGAAGAAATCTGTCTGCATTGTATTGTAAGCTTTGTATCTATAATATCATCTTAATTTTTTTTTGATTCCCTCAACGCATTTTATTTTCGTACTTTTTATACTTTATCAAACTGGAGAGTAATGTTGAATAGTGGTACCTGCTGCTTACCGCCACTTTTCATATATGTATGTGTATGTCTATGTCCGGTAACTGCTGCTTTATAAATAGAAATTATAATTTGTATGCAAATAATGAATTTGGTAGGGACATAATAAACTTCCGACATAAATAGTCTAAATCTCACAGGAAAAACTCGTATATGATTAAGTGGGAAAACTACAGATAAAACAATATATAATGAAGTCAACTGCTGGAAATAAAAATAAATAATAATAAAACTGTTTTATTTAATTTAAAGTTTATTGCACAATTATTTGAGATTTTGGTAGGCAACAGGGATGCTGGATATTATTAAACATTTGTTGTATTAGTCGCTCCTCCTTTAATAAGATTCAACTCGGTTTCAACATACAAATCGTTTTTGGAACTATCCAAATAACTGAAAAGGTTAAAAATTTCGAATTAAAATATTGAATGAAACCAAACTCTATGCTTTCAGATTTTCTATAAAAATGGTATGTATCTAAAGGTTATGCTTTGCCAGTTTAGGGCGATTAGGTAAGATCTAGAATAAGTAAGCGAGCTATTGGTGCAGTTATCACCATTAAAAGGAGAAACAGAAAGCCATTGGCCGATTTGGAACTATACCATTTCCGTAGCAAGGTGGGGTTGTCTGTACACATGATAGCACATGGAACCGTTATTTGCATATCATATTAGAGTAGGCGGGCTTGGAATATATTGACTGTAATGCCTGCAGTAAAAGGTCGCGTATCACAAACAAATCGCTTTCGACTCGGACTAGTGCCGTACCAGTTTGAAACAACAACAATGAAATTAACTATTGAAAACTGTTTCTCCTATAACTATGACAACTCTTGAACAATAAGTATTCAATGGTAAACCTATAAATTTACTTTCCATCCATACTCTGAGACTATGTTGGTAATCCAAACCATACTACAAAAATCTTTCAATATTTCAAGTCATCTTTGGCTTTAACTTCAGGCAATCTTTCTGACCTTTCGCAATAACGTTGTGCCTCTGTATTATGATATGTTTCAAGATGACGCTTGGATAGTAGTTCCTCTGGAAATTCTTTGATTAAATACAACCAACAATCAAGCAATCTGAAATATTTAATCAAATGTGAATAGGTATAACATAGTTTTCATGGAACCACTTACTCATTCTCCTTATTTTTAATTTGTTGTATTTCCCGGTCATAATATTCAGGATAATCCTCTAGCACATCAAGATTAGCAAACATTTTGTCATCCACCTCATAGACTTCACCCCATATGTTGTGGCCTGTGCCAGGTTTGTTTAATAAAAATGGAATGTTATAACGTGTGCCAATTACTAATGGGAACTTTTGCACTGTTTGCGCTTCGCACACAAAACGCGAGTGTCCATTTTCGTTGCGCGTGAGCCAGTGATGATTGGGTTCACCCCGTTTTAGCGTACCATAAACAAATACTTTTCTTAGATTTTCAGCCAACTTTGTGGACATTATTAAATGCAAATAATCAACGAAATTAAACTATATGGTATTTGTTTCCTTTGGCACTCAACTACTAATAAATTAGCTAAAAATATGATAGGGGTATCAAAAGACGCGTTTTGACCTCAGGATCAAGGATCCGAAGTCGAAATTTCATTTTTTTGTTCCAGTGAAAAGTTATTAACAAAAAACCAAAAAATTACCCAGGTCAAATCCCGATTTAGGGGCCCGATCCATGTTTTTTATGTGCAGAACACCTTTCCGAGTAGGCGGCCTTCGGCCGCGCTTCAAAAAATAACCCTGGGCTACGCCATTCCAACTCCGAGTGTGTGCCATAGCCGTGGCTACCGCCACGGTGATGTCCTCTTTTCTCACAGTGTAATTTGTGATTACAACAACCACATGAAAATGACAGAAAATTCTGAACTTTGATTGCAAATATCTCTTCACTGGAACAAAAAAATGAAATTTCGACTTCGGATCATTGATACTGAGGTCAAAACGCGTCTTTTGACACCCCTATCATATTTTTAGCTAATTTATTAGTAGTTGAGTGCCAAAGGAAACAAATACCAACTATATTATGCACTTAACTAAAATACTAAATGAATTTATCGAAAAGCTCTCTTAATAACTAAGGTAATACTTTACGGTTTACGTCAAGTGTTAATACACGTCCAAAAATATTGGTAGAGGTATCAATAGACGCGTCTTCACCTCCGTAACAATAATCTTGGGGGGGAAATCCGATATTTTTAGAATTTTGCGAGATATTTGCAGTTAAAGTTCACAATTTTTCTGTCATTTTCGTGTGGTTGTTGTAATCACATTACCCTGTGAGAAAAAAATGACCCATAGAGTCGGAACGGTGGCATGTTGCCACCGTTCAGGGCAACCACCTGGAGTTGGAATGGCGTAGCCCAGGGTTATTTTTTGAAGCGCGGCCGAAGGCCGCCTACGCGGAAAGGTGTTCTGCACATAAAAAACGTGGATCGGGCCCCGAATTTGGGATCTAACCCGGGTCAATTTTCGGTTTTTCACTAATAACTTTTCACAGAAACAAAATATTGCTTTTCCCCCTTCGGGTTATTGTTACGGAGGTCAAGACGCGTCTTTTGATACCTCTCTCAACATTTTTGGACGTGTATTAACACTTGACGTAAACCGTAAAGTATTACCATAACTAAATATTTACATACCCTACAAGACGGTGCTGATGGATGCATCAGAATTTTCATATTCCTACTGCAAAACTGATGGCCGATTTGTTCTAGGCGCTGATGACCCCTTCAGCGCTTCCTTACAAATGACGGTTCAGATGTAAGTTAGCTGTCTTGTGGGGTACATATGTATGTACATACAGCGATAGCAGCAGGTGATTAGACTGCAATACGGTGTAACCGGAGTTAATTAAATGTGCTTTGAATTCAGTGCGGCATAAAATTAGTTATTGCTGGAAATAGGCAAGAAATCTAAAAATATTTGAAAACAGAAAACCGGAAATTGGCTCCTAATTTAGGAATTCATAGTGGGTATTTTATGTAAGCTTGATATTCCAAACTAAATTCTTCAATTTTTTTCGCCGCGCATTTTTCACAAGATGTGGCAGCACTGTGACTGTTATCATTAATTATTAACACTTAAGTGCTCGGGCCAACATGCATCTGGAATTTATGCATATCTTTCTTCATCTTAATTTTCAGAGCTAGACCCCTCCAACTCGGATCAATAAGTATTGGGGCTTAGTCTACTGGATTCTGCTACTAACATGATGGATCTAACACATTTTTTTCTTACAGGATTATGTTGAAAACGGCGCACCTCAGATTATCTGATTGGTCTGTTGGAATTAAGAAACGATTCAGCAAACATGAAAAGAAATTAAACGTGCCGTGTATAGTGGTGTACTGCCTCCAATTTAGCAGGTAACTGGTGGTCAACAGATCCTCATAGCCAATCAAAATATTTAAAAGAGTTTTTTTTTTTGTTTTAGTTATTCTTCTTAAATTATTTATTCGTAAAATAGTTACATACAATTATTGTTCCATAATTATAATATTACATATTTTATTTTTTTAGGTATAAATACTTCTAAAAGTTCAGCGAATATTTGCATTGAAATTTTTATAAATTATTATTCTACTGAATAACTCCCTAATGTGAAGAATCATACATACAACTTCAAATTAAGTACACAAGTTTTCGTTAATTTGGGGCAAAACAGTGCCACTACGTCACATAATAATTAAGTATGAATTAATTAACCAAGTAAAATTTAAATTGTAAATACTATTATATTTAACATTTAAGTCACTGAACCACAGAGTAGGCAAGATCCTCATGAGTTGGATGTTTGTGTGTGCGCTTTTGACGCATAACATACGGATGTGTCGAAGTATTCTCATAACTGGCTAAATATGGGCGCTTGAGTAGATTTTCGGGATAATCTTGCAGCAAATATACCCAACAAGGAACGGTGCTGTGAACAAATTTAAAAAATGGAACACATTAGTATTAGATATGTATTAGATATATTAAATAAAACGCAGTAACTTACCCCTCTCCCACACCAATGTTCATGTCATGAATTTCGCGCTTAAATATATCTTGACAATCTTCCAAGTTATCCAATGATGAGAGCATTTTATAATCCACTTCATAGATTTCGCCCAAAACATATTTGCCCACACCTGGTTTATTCAACAGAAACGGTATATTGTAGCGAGTGGCTATGACCAGCGGTAGCTTCTCGGTGGTTGTGGCACGACACCAATACTTTGCATAGCCATTACCGGGATTGGCGAGTATAGAATGACCGGGTTGGCCGTATTTAAGGGCACCGCAAACGAAGAGTTTTTGTACAGCTTTCTGGAAAAGAGAAGAAAAATAATTGATTAAATTAATTTTGGTCGATTTTTTTTGTAAGTATTTAGCGACTTATGTATGAATAAAATAGCAAAATGAAATTTTCTTGGAAAATTAAATTTTTTTTTTCCAAATCCATACTTTTTTTGGACTAGTTCCGTCTTCGTCCAAATGACAATAGCAAAAAAAAAAAAAAAAAAAATTGTGTCCAAATCTCTACTTATTCGGACTAGTCTCGTCCTCATCCGAAAACACTAATTGTAACATAACGACTTTTCTGCCTAGTTGTGTATTTCATTGCGGGATATGTACATATTTACATATGTATGACACATGTTGGGCTGGCAGTTTCGCCTCAATAGCCGTCCACAGTGTACTACGTGAGCTCTGTTCGCCTATGGATTGACGCGCCTCCAATGTTTTGCGCATGTGCAACGCAAAACCCAAAATCAATGCAAACAAAGTAGACATGTAAACCAGTTCTTGTAACCACATAGCTTTTAATGAATGGAATTTTTTTCTTTCCTTACTAAATTACAACAAAATCAACGAGCTGCAACAATGTTCATGTTAATCAAAATGCATGATGGCCATTAATTCCGGCGCATAAATAATTATTGTGAAACTCGAACAAAATAAACGATAAATAAAAAATATCGATATATTTTTATGTATACCCATGTATGTATGTATGTATTTATGGGTATACTTTTGATTTTATTAAAATGAAATATTAAGTTAAATTTTGGCTTATCTTATGACAGTTATAAACGTCAAAAAAAGGTCGTTGCTTCTCTTTAAAGTCTGCCCAGCCTGTACATTTTATAAAAAAGAAGACGAGTGTTTTTGTTACCAGAATTTAAAAATTTTAACTTTTTATTTAATTTATTTCTTCGGTCAATAAATTCGAATTTTTTTTGTAAATGACAATGCTTCTCAATTTAGAAATTACAAAATTGTTCATTGCTTAATACTTAAAAATCAATTTCACCCAGCTACCTATTTATACAACTTATTGAAAATTCTAATAAGCAGTGTGTGACGTTAAATTACCGCAATTTCGCATATTCGAACAGTAATGAGGATTGTACACTAACAAATACGCGACATGTTAATTGCTGTAATTTTATGGCATGCAATAATTCTAAACGAAGTGCATCCAATGCGTGCTGCATGAGTAAAGAAGAAAAAACATTTGTAAATAAATTTAAGTGCACTCACTTGTTTATATCGTATAAGCATATCAATTGACGATTTAAGTAACCTTATACAAAAGCTAACTAATTTCACAACAATGCTATAAATAATAAATATGTAAGAAATTGAGCTGCACACTCATCAATAACGAACACACTCGTCTTATAGCACGACAATTGTCATTTTTCAAATTACATATATGCTAAAAACATAACAATTCTCTAGCCTTTTTTAGAACCCAACTAAAAAATTTAAAATGAAAATTAATATTGAAAATTGGAACAAGGGTTTGATCTTAATTGAAAAATTTTTTTTTACTACTAAAATAAAAACTTTTAATAATTAATAAAAAAAGAATTTATTAAAAAATGTAAATAATAAGAATTTTTATAATGAAAATAACTATTCTTGGTCTTGAGTTCATTTCAAGTTTTTCAAGCAAATCCGAAATCCATTGTTCTGAAAGCCTAATGGTTGGTCCATGGTTCTGATAGCCTAATGGTTAACAGAGCGTGCAATAATTCCCAGCTGTCTAGCAGCCTCCAACACAAATCTATACGAAAAGTTGTAACGGGTCCCCTTGTTCTACAAGCTGATACGTTTTTGTTCTTACGCAATTCTCTCAGAAAGTAAAAAAAAATTGCTTTGCCAGGTTTTGTTGTACTTCGTTATACCAAGCATGCCTATTTCCAATCAAGTTGCTTGAAATAATAAGCGATTATATATTTTATTATAGCAGACCAGCTGTTTTTACGGTATATAAAAAATACCCAATTAAATAAATATCTATTTATGTATGTATGTACATACATACATATGTACATATATCGATAACGTTAAAAATATACTTGAAATATTTTAATTAGAAATTAACAAGTACCTATCTCTGTATAAATCTCTAAAGATTAGTAAGCCTTGAAAAAATTTTGCTTTAATCGCAATGACATAACACTTTAGAGATCCCCATGCGGCTTTATTCTGTCTGACTAGGCAACATATCGCAAAAAAAAATCGAATGATAAGAGCTAAATACAAATATATTTATAGGCACATATAGTGAATTTCATAGCTATAGGACACTCGAAATTTACATGTTTTAATCTTCAATGGCTAACACTTGAGTTTCCATATTTTAAATTGTTCATGTATTTATTTATTTACTTACATATGTATATGTATGTACATATACATATGTAAAAGGAGGCACATCCAATTGTAAAATCACCCACACTTTTTACAGCTTTATATTGCCCAGCGTCAAACATGACCAAATTATGATAAGACTGTGACTGGTCGCAAAAAGCCATACATCGTTATTTTAGAGTATTACAAAAGCAATAACATATATCTCTCGGCACTTCTCGTTTTAAATGAAAAAAAAAACAGAAATTTTTTGTATAGAAAATTTCCATAGTTAGATGCGTATTAACTGGAAGTTCAATAATTGCTCGACGGTTGAGTAGAATAAATAATAATAATTTTAAACAAAATTTCGTAAACTTTTTTTTTTCAGAAACGATCTTTTAGAATTTGTTTGAAGAACGACAAAAACATGCTAAAGTGAGTATCTAAAGCTGTGCTCTATAAAAAGGCTCTCATAGCGAAATCCTTTGTGAGAAAATGAGTCAATATTAGCTATTCGCATCCGAATCCTACATACATATGTGCTAAGTTTTGCGTTAGTGTGGCTGTCTGAAGTCATGTCAGACATTTTTCGATCGTTGATGCTGGAACTTGACGAAGGAAGGAAAAACGTTCCAATAGGCACATATCAACGTTTCTGTCGGAAAATCTACCAAAGAAAACGATTGAAATTCAAATAACTTTTCTCATTACTTCCAGACTAGTATGCAACTACTCTCTTTGGAGTCAGTTGATACAGATTAGTGCATGGTATTCGATTGCATACGAAGGTAGGTATGTAGGTATATAGAAAATGTTATCTTGTGCCCAAAATGCTCCATTTTACATCACATGGCTGTGGGTATGTACACACAAATTGTAGCCTGTCTAAAGCACAGGAGGCGCGTCACTAAGTCAACACTTGAAAAAGCGCAATGTTGATAAAAAGAAAATCATAAATAACAATTTACTAGATTATAAATATTAGTTTTATTCTTTAGTTGAAATGGATATGAATGCACAACTAATATCCAAGTCTGGTCGTAGGGAAGTACGCTGGTTTGAGCACATGTGTTTTGCACTACCTGCCTTTGTGCGTATGTATGTGTGAACAACCTTAATAAAACAGCAGTTTTCCAAATACACATGCCACTTTCAAATGAAAAAAAAATTTATTAAAGAAATTCTGGCTTTACTCACCCTGAGATTCGTCATTGCTAGTTGCTTGCGTCCACGTAGAGCTTTTTTTTTATTGAAGGAAAATTTATATTAAAAATTCAGCACCAGAAAAGTACTCGAATTTGTCGCCTTGCGTCAGTGGTATGAACCCTTAATGTATGCACTTGATAATTTCAACTTTAAATATTTATTTATAAATAAAATTTTGTTTCTTATTGTTGTTCTGCACGAGTTTTCAATATTTGCAGTTGTTGGTGCTTTTTGTATACATATATGATAAAAAAAATTCCCTTTGATATATTCCAAAAACTTGCGACGAACTACAGAAGATATGCAAGAGCTCCAGTGGATAGCAAAAAAAGCGTTGTGAATCGTTGGAGAGCGCAACTTCAACTGAATTCTCGAGTCTTTTGCGAGCCGGTTGACTATTTAGCTGACAAGCTGGGTTGGTAGATGATGTATCTATGTATGTATGTATGTAGTGAGTGTTTTCGAAATAAATGGAAGGTGGTAAATGTTGATAATTTACAAACATACGTACATATGTATGCTTATGTGTGGATGTATATTAGACCGTCAAAAAAATAAATATAAACACCAACACGCTTGGTAGTGGTAGCAATTTTGTATCGATTATTGGTGACATACATGAATATCAAATATCACACCACCAACAAAAAAAAAAAAATCTTAAACCCCTACAATTTAAATTGGTGGATCTGATATGATTATGACTAAGTGGTGTGGCACCAATAATCGATTACACCGATAATAATAAGGTTGGCTCAATCAGCTGTTATAAGGACATGGTTATGTGCTTTAATCAGCTTTAGTAATAGCTTAGGCATTACGAGCTTATAAAAAGGCGTGGATTACTTTTTTTCCTGATCGGTCCAATCTACATATATGTATTTGATTGTACATGCACGCGTGTACGTATGTATGTAGTTGTATATGTATTTAAGCTTTAAAAGGGCAAGAGCGTACGACAAGAAGAACCGGCTCGTGTACGACAGCTCGTAAGTTATAACAACAACATTGATAACAAATTGTATATGGGCTTTAGACAAACGAATTTAAAATACTCTTGAACGGAACTTTCAAACCGATTTACCGGAAGGTAACAAGTAAAAGTAAATGCTCTGAGAACAACCATGATAATTAAGAACACATATATTTTTTGAGCGGAAGAAGTGATTTATTTTGTATATTCTGCTAAAATCGTTCAGCCTTCGGCTTGTGAACATTTCTAGAATTTTTGATCCCGGCACATTTACTAAAGTTGACCTGCAGACTATATAATTGTAATTTTATAAGTTTTAAGTTGAGTTTAATTTAAGTCCGAGTTTGTTTCTTAAGTCTTTTGTTTTAATTTCTAATCCAAATTTAGCATACATATGATATACTCGAAAGCAAACTGAATACCGTTTGTCTGGGAAAAAGCTCTCTGTATTGATTTGAATAGGCTAAGGAAGCTGTTTCAACGTTGGAAATTTTCATAAAGAAAGTTCATTTCTGAAAATTTTTCAATACATTTTGCTATTTACACATTAGTTGAGAATTCCATGAAATGAATATTAATATTTTTCAAGGGAACATTTTGCAGAATATATCTTACAATAGCATATGGCCGCGCATATATTTTTTTGTATGTAGAGACGTGAATATAAAGCTGATAAAAGATTCTTCGAAAATCGTTTCTTCATTAATAAACTTATACGACAGTGCGTTTCATAACTATCATACATCCTGACTTTTATTTTCTAAAGATATTCACAAGGTTTAGAATTTTTATTCAAATTTTATTTATTTTATTTCATTTCATTTTATTTTATTTTATTCTATTTTATTTTATTTTATTTTATTTTATTTTATTTCATTTTATTTTTTTTATTTTATTTTATTTCATTTTATTTTGTTTTATTTTATTTTATTTTATTTTATTTTATTTTATTTTATTTTATTTTGTTTTACTTTATTTTATTTTATTTTATTTCATTTCATTTTATTTTATTTTCTTTTATTTTATTTTATTTTATTTTATTTTATTTTATTTTATTTTATTTTATTTTATTTTATTTTATTTTATTTTATTTTATTTTATTTTATTTTATTTTATTTAACAATTAAATTAGATTTGTATGACAAAAATATTAACATTTTAACAAATAAATGATGACAACTTGTCAATTGTGATTGTGCTATAGTTATGAAACACACTGCACAACCAGCACCTCTAACGTCTCAGGTATGCTAAACTGTGATAGACGGCTTCCCTATCGGTCTTGCAAATGTATAAACAAGTCTATAGGGAGAATTAGGTAACTTATTAAAATTAGATAAATATAGTTATTTCAATTAATAGGGACTATTAATATCTTTGTTCATTTTATCAGCCACTTTGGAGTTTTAAAACTGATTGCATTATAATTGAAATAATGATAATAAAATTAAAAAAATGTGATAAAATTAATTGACGCGCCATTGAAATTCAAGTATTTTGCTAATACATACATATATAAAAATTGTGCTCTTTACGGTTTTACTAATATCTACAATAACTCTAGAATACTCTTCTAAATTGTAAACCTATTTTTCTCAGAACACGGTTTTTTTCCTGAAATTGTTCACAGGTCTTAAATAGTTCTCAAAAAAGTCAACTTTAATTTTTTTCTTTCATCCAAGGTGCGAGTGTATGGTCTGAACTAAAGCCAATCCTTTTGAGTGTCACTTCCCTTTATTAAATAAAACTAAAAATTTCCTTTATTCGCCATGTAACACGATTTTAATTTTTTTTTTTTAGTTCTATAGAAATTCCTACACACAAATATCACTTAATTCGATTTTTAATATCATTGTTCCAAATGTATATAGTCTGCATGACATTTCCCATCATATTCATAATGATAGTCTTTCTTTCGGCAAGCGCACATATTCGGTAAGTAACAGAATCCATATGGACCGCATTCTCTGCAAAAAGAAAAATAAAAAAAATTGTTAAAAAATTTGCTGCGTTCTTAATGTCAGATCGCGACTTCTTAACCTCGGATGGGGGGTAATAAGCGATAGTCGTTAAGGTACATATTTGTACAAAAGGATTATTAATTTTTTTTTTTTAAATCTTCGACACTGGTAGTAATATTTTTTTCTAAATTAAGGACAATGAACGTGAATGAAACAATTTTTACAATCTGATTGAATTTTTCTTGAGCAGATACTTTTATACTAAATTTGTCTGAAGTAGGTGGGCACATAGATTTGTACATAAGTACATATGTATGTATGTAGTAGGAACTGTTCTATTTTTGTTTACACAGTTTTAAAATATATAGAACCCAAATAGAAGAAATTTCCGTTGGTCTTATTTCATTAAGTGATTTAGTGCATCGATTGCATTTTGTGGATTGTTGTTGTTGCATTTCATGTGCAAATAGTTTCAGTGGCCTGCGTTTAACATGTGTTGTGCGCTTAAGTTCCCATATGTTTTAAAGATGTTCTTGGCACACACATATCTTTTATACAATTAGAATGCCCGAGAGAAGTGAAACTTCTTAAACTGAGTATATTTTAATATCGACAGACTTGTGTCGAATTAAGCAATGATTCTTAATCATAATGTTTGCCCTTGTTTTGAGTTTTTAATGATTGTTTAGGAATTAGTTACATAAAGAAAAAAAAGGAACATTGGTTTTTTTATGATTATCAAAAATAATCTAAAGAAAAAAAAATCCAAAAAATTAAATTTAATAAAAAGAAAACTCCATGAAAAAATTACTTGTGATAAAAAAATTTTAAATTAATAAAAAAAAATTTACAAAGAATAAAATTTAAGAAAAAGTTTTATTCAAAAAAATTCATTGTAATAAAAAAAATTAAACTAAAGAAATCGATACAGAATTTTAATTAAAAAAAAAAAAAATTATAAGTCATAAAAAAATCCAAAAAATTAAAAATATTAGAAATATATTTAAATTTAATTGTGATAAAAAAAATTTTAAAATAAAAAATTTTAAAGTAATAAAAAAAGAGTAAAATTTAATAAAAACTTTTATTCAAAAAAATTCAAAAAGAAACTGAAAAAGTCGAAAAAAAAAGTCATAAAAAAATCCAATAAATTAAATTGAATGAAAAAATATGTAGTTTACATTAAAAAATGAATTGTGATAAACAAATTCTAAACAAAAAGTTTTTAAATTAACAAAAAAAAAAAAAAAAATTAATAAACAATTTTATTCAAAAATATTCATTGTGCTTAAAAAAAAAATTTAAATAAAAAAAAATAAAAAAATTTAATTTTATAAAAAAAGTAAAAAACTACTCAAAAGATGAATTGTGATAAAAAAATTTTAAATCACCAAAAAAAAAAACAAAAAAAAAAAATTATAGAAAGAATAAAATTAAGACTAGTATTCAAAAAAAATTCATTGTAATAAAAAAAGGAACTTAAAAAATCGAAAAATATTATGTGTATAAAAATTCGTTGTGAAAACAAAAAAATAAAACTTAACAATCAAAAAAAAAAATAATAATTTTATGAAAAAAAGAAATTTTTTTGTATTTTTTTTAAATTTTTTGTTTGTTTTTAAATAAATCATTTAGTAAATTAAATTTTATTACACGCCCACTTCCTTGTCGACGTCTCCTCTATTTTGTGTAAACTCGTGATAACAAATCATACTCACTGTGTACAAACCGGAGCGCACAATTGATCAAATATTGCATCCTGGACAGCATACCCCTGTGCGCATCTGCATTCCCCGTTTGCCGTACATGTGCCATATAAGCAACGACTGGAAATAAATTGCATGCAAAATAATACTAAAACTTTTCACTATGGGCCCCCCC
Organism: Sphenella marginata; assembly: GCA_951509765.1. NCBI lineage: Eukaryota > Metazoa > Arthropoda > Insecta > Diptera > Tephritidae > Sphenella > Sphenella marginata. Next base: position 10,063,436 of record OX608083.1, read on the forward strand.
CCCGAACACTCACACACTCACCCAAAACATCGATCACTGAAAATATGATATTCACGGCAACGACGCGCCACCGCATCAAAGTAAAAACCCTTGCGGTTGCATAGACAAAGATCAGGAGCTGCGCAAAACCCACCAGCACTTTGGCAACCTGGCAAGCATTCAGCAGCGCATACCAATGACTCCTGCACGAATATAGCTTGATACGAATCGGCGCATGGGCAAACGCCATCCTCAAAGCAACGATCATCCATACAACGAATGGGACAACGCGAAACGCAGTACTGCGTATTGACGATCAACATTTCATAATTAGAACAGGGTGGTCGCGGTGGATGCCAATGACGTGAACGTAGCGAACGCAAAGGATGATGCGATGTGGCGGCTGAAAGTGGTGTAGGTAGGTTGGTCAGTAGAAAGAAGCAGCACATCAGTGAGCGGAGTGAGGTGGAACTTGCTGATCTTGTTGCGGATAACATGTTGCAGGAGCTTAAAGCGGCGTTTATGGTTAAATTCGAGTTGTGTGAGATGCGTGCTAAACAGCGATCAGTGACGAAGTGAATAGACGCAAGAGCTGAGTGCTTAAGTTTTCGTGCAAAAGCAGATTGGGTCGAATGATTGATTGTGGTGATAGTGAAAGTGCTGCTGGTGATATGTAATTATCGAATATTTGATTGTGTGTACTTAAGTGATTTGCGCATGCGGCATTATATAACGTACTGCTACAACAACAACGCATATTTATTTTATTAATTTCAAGAGGCACAAAAATCATTTCTTCGAATCGCCAGTAAGTACATTGAAAATACTAATAAAATCACATATGCGTGAAAATAAGCGCATACAACAAATATTCGAAAAGTAACCGATAACTACATACATATGTATGTGCATTGTAAGAGTTCATATGTATGTACATATGCACGAAATGATGCAATAATCAAATGTGTAAAAGCTTTGTAAATACAAGGCGGGAAAATCAAAACTGAAATAGGCGTCACATCGTGCACCACTACATACGCACATCGGTGCTATTGATGCACACAACTAAGTAATCGGATCAACAGATCCGGATAGTTTTTAAGAGTGACCCGATTATCGATTACGAAGTACATAAACAACTGTTATGAAAGAATTGAATAAAGGTGGCATGTCACTTAGCGATGTGACTTTGCGTTAGAAGAACCGATTACACAATAATCGATTTGTAATCGATAAAAATATTTACAAATATCGATTTAACATGTATCATTCTTATAGTCGCAGAATTTAAATCGATCGAATCTACCATTAAAAAAATCGATATTTTTAAAAATCGATCATTAAAAAAAATCGATTAAAGAAAAACGATTTGAATTCACATTCCACGTTCTTATAACTCCACGCAGCATAAAAATCGATGTGTACCATTAATCAAATCGACAATTTTAAATAATCGATAGTTTTAAAAATAACCTATTAAAGAGAAAACGATTTTTAATTCACACCCCATGTTCTTATAATTTTATTCTCTTTAATAAAATCGAAAATAATAATAATTTAAAAAAATCGATAATTTTAAAAAACTAGATAATTCTATAAAATCGACAATTTTAAAAAATAATTCTTACAATTTTCTTTCTCTTTCAAAAAATCGATAATTTTAAATATTAATTGAACAAAGAGAAGAAAATCGATAATTTAAAAAAAATAGATATGTAATATTATAAAATCGACAATTTTAAAAAATAATTCTTACAATTTTCTTCTCTTTAATAAAATCGATAATTTTAAATATTAATTGAATAAAGAGAAGAAAATCGATAATTTTAAAAAATAATTCTTACAATTTTCTTTCATTTTAAAAAAACAGATAATTTAAATATTAATTGAATAAAGAAAAGAAAATCGATAATTTTAAAAATTAATTGGTTAAAGCGAAGAAAATCGACAATTTTAAAAATTAATTGGTTAAAGCGAAGAAAATCGACAATTTTAAAAATAATTCTTACAATTTTCTTCTCTTTAATAAAATTGATAAAATTAAAAATTAATTGATTAAAGCGAAGAAAATCGATAATTTTTAAAACCGATAACTTAACCAAATCGCTAATATTGAAAAATCGACAATTTTAAAAAATAATTGATTAAATAGCAAGCGATTTCAAGTAACTTATTCCACTGAGACTCCGTTCCTACGTTATTCGCATTGTTATCAGCACTCGAAAGAAGCAAACTCGATAAAAACCGATTCATAAATTACTCGTTACATCACATCACTAAGCCATACATACACGCAACAATTTCTTATACAAACAATAAGCTTATCTCTGCGTTTGTGATTTGAATACTTAACCCGAACGTCTTCGACATGGCATAAATAAGTTCGTGAAGATGGCGATCAAATTGGGGAAGAGGGAGTATTTCCGAGAACCAATGTTGTTAAGCCGCATTCTATTATTTGCTCTTGACAGCCTTGAAGAATGACTAGAATATTTAAAGCAAAACAGAGAATAGACAAAAATCGACAAAAAAAAATAAAAAATTGTATGAAATGAATCAGACATAACCACAGCCGCAGCCTCAAAGTCTCAACCACAGAATGAATATCAAGTGCACTTATTGTAGATATTTCTAGTTTACGTACATATGTTTTAATAGAAATGTATGTATGTATGTAAATGTGTACATAAGAGCTATAGATGCCAATAAATTTCGTTGCATAGGCATCCGTTTTAAAAATTAGCTCAAATGACAAGGGCGTTGTTGATAAATTTTGGAAAAGGGACGAAAACCCCACAGGCCTCGGGAAAACCAGCACAAAAAAATCATGGTATGTGTTATCTTCCTCACCCCACCACATTTCACATTGACTACGCCCTAGTCCACTAATACCAACTAACAAAATTATTCGCAAAAGATTAGGAGTCACACTGTCTTTCAAAAAAAGCAAACCATTAAAACAAACTAAGCGCTTAGTTGAAGAAGCAAATGTGTGCGTCTGGATTTAATTATCAGAGTCCAACCATTGTAGACTTATTGGTGCTTACGGCTCGCATGTGGGAACGACCAAAGGAAGCACTCGCAATTAAAATGAAATAAAAATGTTGAAGGCAATCAAGCAAACGAAAAGCAAAGCGAAGCGAAGAGAAGAATTCATTGTCTTCGCATAGCAATCGTCGTAGTTCCCCTGTCAGGTTCAATTAAGTACATTACTTTGCGGATAACACTGGACGCCGGCTGTCTGTTGCAGCGAGTTTGGGGTGAGAGCGCGGGAAAATGTTGCCAGGGAAATGGTATCGTGGAAACGGTGGCGCATTTTAAGCAGCTGTTGATGAGCATGAGGTGCGTGTGTGTGTGTGGCTAGCATGTGGAGCACAAGCAACATGCCGTCAACAGACAAGCGGACGAGCCAGTCAAGCAGCCAGCAAGGCAGCAAGGCAACAGCCATACAGCCAGTTAAGACAACGAGCCACCAGCAATCAGCTGCATGCTGCTTTGTGCATACTTGTTTTGAATATTTGTTGTTGTTATTGTTTTTTTTTTTTTGCTTAAATACGCACATATACCCTCCCCTAACCGCCCACTAATACCCTATCGTTGGGACTAAACCGATCGCGTAGCTAAGCTCCAAACTAGCCGCGAAGTGCAGACGGCTGGCTGGGTGTGTGGCAGCATGCAGGGTACGAACTGGATTTTACTTTCGCATCGCAATCGTGTGCATTGCTCATTCAACAGTAGATATTGTTGCTTGTTGCGGGCGGTGGCGCTGTTGACGGGGTGGTTGATTGGCTGGCCGGCTCGTTGTTTCTATACGAGCAAACGTTCTGCCATCTAAAAGTTCGCTGCCTACACCAACGCCACACCACACCACACACCAGATTGCGTGCGTTAACGCCGCTGCGCCACCAAAGCGCAAAACAATTTCAATTGGCTTTTTCAGTCGTCACCTAGCCCTCGTTGTGGCAGCAACAACATTTTTATAATCGTCTGTTTTCGTTGCGCTCGAGTCGATTCGCTTCGGTGGAATTATTTTGAGTTCATTTCATGATTCGCGCGTTGGCGTTGCTCTTATTCCGTGTTCCCATATTGTTGTTTGTTGTTTGTTCTTATTGTTAAATAATTTGTTACTCTTTTTTTTGTTTGTTGTGTTGTGGAAGCTGGTCCGGGTTTTTGTAGTTGGAGTAACAAAGACTTGCTGCAAATCGTGCGATCGTTTGCGAATGTTACTTCATATTTTGTAAAGGTGTGAAGTGAGAGAAGAATATTCAGCAAAACTGAGAAAAGAAGAATTTGAGTTAGACGGCTGGTGAAAATAAAAACAAAAAATCTTCTGGAAGGAGTAAGAGATGAGACTGGCTCCCATGTGCCAAGAGGGAGCATTATCGACATTTTAAGGAAGTGTAAGTCTATTATCTAGTTAATGTTCGTTGGAGTTAGTCAACCTCAATAAAAAAAAAAATAAATAAAAAAACTGCAGCAACCATGCTAGGACTCGGAGAAAACCTCAACCAGCGACGTAATCAATATTTTTTTTTGGAAAAGTAATAACTAAGCAAGCGCTGGTGTCAGCCCCAGTATCGAGAACTCCCCGCCAGTTGTGGACTCTAAGCAGTTGACGGAATTATTAGAATTTACCAAGATGTATCTGCGCATGGTAATTGGAGTGCTGACTTTTGGAAAGACTTCGAGTCGGTGTGGAAGGAAGTTTGCAAAAAAAATGAAACAATTCCTTGGAATCCGATAAAAAAATTAATCATCAATTTTGTATAGACAGCTGTCATTGGGTAGATGTAGTCCGTTTCCTTTCCCAGTGTTCCAATACAAGCAGTCTAAGATATGTTTCGCAGGATCGAGACGAGGTCGGATTCAGTCATGGTCGGCCACAAATAAATGTTTCGACTGCTGCCGAGACATTTCCTACCGGACAATACTGTTGCATCCCGAAACATACAAAAATTATACAATAAAACTTCGCGCCCTCTTTAAAACAAATAGTAATATCAGCTTCTGAACTACATATTTAGAGGCAATAAAATGTTTTTGATTTTGCCATGAAATTTTTATCTCTCCACCAACTTTCGATAATAACTACTATTCCTGCCTTTTGTCAGTTTGATGTAATGGTTATTCTTATACTCAGCCGCTCCTAGAACTTTAATTATTTGATTGAGTACGAAAACCTTCCCTTCCTTCTAACGAGATGTGCTCGATTTTTCCGGAACTTAGATTTCTCGTATTTTTTTTTATCTTCTTCACTCCCATAACAATCTATGAATTTGGCAAGTAACAATGACTTTAATTGTCTCTTCGTGTCTCCCTCCTTTTGATTGGCATAGTGTACTCACGTTTGTATGAATATTAGAAGACTACCGAATATTCGACCACGACTCTGGTTCGTCGATTAATAGACAGTATGCTCAACAATGGGTTACCGTAACTTCGAACATTTCTATCAGTGACAACTCAGTTGAAAATCAGGTCTGATGTAGTGGGGCATCAGAATTCTGATAAGATTTATATGAAGCTTTTGAAAAGTCCTAGTCGTGTCAGTAAGGGTTCCGATCTATCTCAGACCAGTATTCTTGCAAGAAAAAAACACTGGAATAGGTACACCGATCAATCATCTTATCCTTATTTACGAGATGAGATTGAAACCGAATATTCGGTCAAGCTCTAATGTACACACAAAAAATTCACTTAAGCATTTATTTGTACGGCGTTTATTACATTCCATGTTTGACTGTCTTTTCCGTGGGTTTACTTAGTTTATTTGTTTGCTTGTTTGAAATGGTAGTCAGCAGAAGCGGCCGCACCCCAAAAATAAAGCGTTACAATCATATGAGTATGTACACATGTACCAACATACATACATACATACATATCAAGTACTCCCTTTTTTGTGCCCCTCCACAAAAGTTTTGCTATTTCCTTTTCTACACTCCGAATTTACTATTCATTAAATGCATCAGCCCAACCACCACCCGCTCTTAGAATGTACTCGGTTATGGGAGTTTGGCGACCTCGCATGCCTCAACGTTCCAACGCTAGTCATTCAAACAGTCAATACGTCGAATGGCGGCACTGAGTGAATACGTAATGAAGTGTTGTTATCATTGTTTTTGTTATTGTTATTAATTATTGTGTTTCTGTTAAGCTCTCTAACTTCATTATCTTAGCTGAAAGCGACACTTTGAAAATTGTTGGAGCTCTAGTTCTTGCGCTATCTTTTCGTTACATTAAAAGAATCATAAATATAAATTACAAAACTCTTCTCCCTTCTACACATCATCCATGCTCCCTAGATCAAACAAGCGTTCCGCTCCTCTTTCTTATATAACATCGTCTGTTACTCTTTTATTTCCACATCATTTTAACACATCTGCCAAAATACAATCATCCAATTATGAGCGACAGACCCGATCAGCTTGCCACATGCCATTGCACGGCCCACTAAATAACATACAATCCGCTCAAATAATAACAACAACAAAAAAAAACAACAACAGCGGCAACAAGTACTCAAATTATTATGCATCAACATTAGACGCATGTAAAACATTTGCTGATGACACGATAACTTCAGACGCCGCTTTGACGCCATTGCCCTCATAGACTCTCATGCGACCACAGCCGTTTTATGGTTCTGCGCCACATTAATGATGCGCTTATGTTGATGACGGCAATGCTTTACGAAACTCTAAACAAATTAAATATTATCAAAAAAAAAAAAAAACAATACCCCGACGATAGATGAGCTAAGCTGAAGCTTCAGCGGCGCAATCATTAGATGGACGCCCATCTTTGCATAACGAAACAAACGGCTTGATTACAACGCGGATGATGCGAGTGAGTCTGCTCAAACTCATTGCGAGGGGTTCATGTTACCACAAAAAGTCATTGTACAGTGTTTTGGGTGCAGGTAATAATTAATTTTGGCGTTGAGTAGGAGTCAAGATGCTAATTTATGAGTTGCTGGCAAAAATTGTTGTTGTTGTTCAGATATTTTCAATGAACTCATCTAATGATCGTCTTAAACCTCATGTTTCCATGGAGTGATGTTGATGTGAATAATAAAAATCTGGGGAGATATACTTCTAGGTGTTTAGAGTCGTGCTGAAAAGATTGTTTCTGCTGAGGCTTTAACCCGCTTTGAGCTACCTTTTTTCAAACAGCTTTCGAACTTACAAAGAGCAGGCACTTCTTTTTCTTCTTTAAATGGCCATCTAACCGCCTCATCGATTTTCACCGTCCAACATAGCTCGCCAGTCATTTATTCGTTGCGCCAACTGGTCCTTCCATCGGATTGGTGGTCTTCGTCTTCCTCCAGGGACTTAGTCTATACAGATATCTAGATTGAAGTTGTGGCAGGTAAAACCGGATCCCCTAGCCATATTTTACAACTATCCAAACGAAAGATGACTCCCTCTTTATGTTATTGATGACGATTCAGTATAAGATCGTTAACCCGATATACCAGCGGTACCCTTGGTGAGCTGCTCTCACTATTTCTCATCTTATGTTCTTTTCCGTACTCATATCTCAAACTTCCAGTCCATTTTCATTTCCAATTTTTTTTAGTCTCAAAATTTATACACATAATTATAAGAATCTGCCCACTGTGCGTCCAGTGCAGTTTGGTCCAACGAGCGCAATTACTTTACCAGCAGCTATTTCGACTTCAGCCCAATGTAATTGAAGTTCAACCGATGGATGCTGCGAGTTCTTAGCGGTATTTACAGTTAGATGAGCATACATGCATACATACATATAAATCTTATATTAGAACATAACGGCTGTATCTGGTGCAATTTGTTTATGGCTTCCGCATTTGGAGCCATCATCATTATCACTTAAAACTTCAATTACAATGACTAGCAGTTAGCCGAAGGGGCTGAAAAAATGTTAAGAAATTAAAAAAAAAAAGAAGAGAATTATTATATAAAAAGCACATAAGAGTGTACATATGTAGGTACTTTGTAAAGCTAGAAGCGTTTTGTTGTTTACACGCAGTGGGCGGAAACGCTGAGCAGCAGCTTTTTCTTTTTTGTGTTACAACCATACGCCGGCCCCCAACTGCTGTTGAGTTTGTTGTTTTTTTGTTTTTAATTAATTGTGCCGTTAATTGTTGGCTTGACGCATTGAATGTGTCTGGCGTGACTGTGCTCATGGAAACTCTCATACATTCAAACATTGTGGTCATGCCGGCTAAAAAGAAATTTTGTTAAAAAAAGTCATTCTGTCAGCTTGTTTTACATTTAAATTACTTTCACGCTCCCAACACGTCAAAAGCTTTAAATCAACTCGAATATGTAGCTATAGTCATTACCATGAAAGGCGTTCGCCCTCTACACGCTAGCTCCACAAGCAGCCGTTGTACTTGCTGCCCCATTGATCTATGCGCGCTTGGGGCGCCTCTTATGCATGCTTGAGTACTTATGTTTTTGTTGTTGTTTTTTTGTTTTTACAAATTCAAAGTCATTTACAGTTCATTGTGCCGCCGACGCTTTGTGTTTTGAAAACGCTTAATATGTGTCATATACATAAATATGGGCATACATATGAAATTATGGGGGGGGCATTCCATGTTGAAGCTGGTTGCCTCAAACAAAGGTAATAAAGCCACTATTCGAAATTTTCATGAATATTTTTACTCCTCCGAAAGCCTGAATGAAATCAAATTAGTATAAGGCATACTTCTATATATTTTAGTAAATGTACCATTTTAACTGCAACTGACTGTAAGTAAGAAAATACATACATACATACAAACGTGTGATGCATTCAGTTTATTATTGTAGTTGAATTAACTATTGTGGTTTTTGTAAATTAGCTGCGGGCTAGCCACTGAATGAAAGATAAAAGAAATTAAAAAAAAAAAAAAATGTGAACAAAAAGCACAGTAGTGTCCACTAGTCAGCCACAATGTAATGGACGCGTGTAGTGCGGGAAGTGAAATGTTTTACTTGCTGATATAGATTTCCAGCATGTTTTTACTACGTTAATATGTAAATGAATAGACTTAGACATGTTATTGAATGAAATCGGACAAATTGGAAATTGAATACTAATGCGCAAACAAATGAACGGAAATTGCAAATAAACACCATTTACGTTAGTTCAATCAGTGATTTATTGCATAGTCAGATTTGAAAAATGACCGTTATAGAGTATAGAATGAAATTTTAATTAAAAAAGTTAAAGATTTTAAAAACGTAAGACATAACCGTGAACATAGTTCAGCATGTTTGAAGCATTTTATAAATTTTTGTTGGGTCGTATAGCGTGTTTTAGAGGTTAGAAAGAGTTTTGAAAGCAAATATTTTAATAAAATTTCATTCCAATGCGAGCACTCCGGAAGTCAGGTCACCTTTGTGGTTTATGTTTTCTTTTTTTTTTGGCCCTTCCCGTGTTTCGTTTATTTTCCGTCAACATTTTTTTTTTGTTAACTTCGATATCACTTCTCTTTTAAATCTCTCCAAATACTAGCAATAAACATTTTTGTTCTATATCATAACATTGAATCCTCGATTCATAAAGAAGAAGCAGTCAAAAGAACTCAATCCCAACTCACAATGACGTCATTTTGGCTGATCATGAATTTGCTGTGATTTTTTCATTGTTTTATTCTGACTTTTGTTGTGGTAAATGGTTGTTGCTTAATACCTAAATTTACATACATACATACATATGTACATATATGTATATTTATTAAAGGGCCATTCCAAAAAAGTATTTATTAATCTATAATTATTTAATATTTGCATATAATAAAATTAAAGCAGGTCGACGTCTGTATATTACAAATATTAATGAAAAATTAGTATAGAAGCTAAAGCAATGCTTTTTATAGTTTTCGTGTATCTGTCTATATGTTTGTACGCACATCACTAGAAAACCGCTATATAGAATCGATTGAAATTTTCACTGAAGTATTACTAGATTGCCTACTCAAAGTTTAGGATCAACTTTATGCCATGGAAATTTACAGTGGTGGCAACAAAATGAATACAAAAAAATAATAAAAACTTTTCTCGACAGTACTATTCGATTGTGAACTTAAAAAAACAAGTTAAATTTTTCCTTTCCCCTAGAAACTTTTTCACACAGACTATACGTGAACATTTAATGACCCCAACTATATATGTACATGAATAGGTCATCAAAGAATCAAAAGAAAACACATGAATACTTGCACTTTTCTTATTATTTTTTTGCGTTTAATGTTTACTCAAAACTTTTGTGGAATTCATATTTGGGTCACACACTGGAGAGGATTATAAATATAAAATCCAAAAATTTGACTCTTTTTCACACACTTTTGTGTTTAGCTGTTCTCCCTTCTACAATTGATTTGATTTGATTGTTGTTCCATCTCACTTCAGCGTTCAAATGCATTGAGCACGGTCAGCGCGGCAAACGAAAACGGATCGTAAAACAGCAAAACTTGAACAGCAAAGACATTTTGGTCGACAATAGAAAGACCTATGTACATATGCACATACATACATCGATTAAAGCAACATGTGTTACATCATCATCACCGGTGGCAGTATTATTTGGTTCGTCTTGAGCCTAATCGCCGATATGTTAATAGCCTCAGCGATAGTCACACCCAAATGGCTAATTGGACCAAATCCCACATTTGTTAGTGTGGATGCAAGTAGAACGGCGCGGCTGGCAGCTTCCTTACAATCAAATACACAAAATGAGACACAACTAGTCCTACCCACAATGTCATCGTTGCGTTATCCTTCCGTTGGTATTTATACGCGCTGCAAGGTGATGCATAGCTATGGTTACCATTGTGGCCCCTTCGACTTGGATGGCTTTGCCACCGATGAGAGTGTTTATCCAGCTGCATGGAAGGCGACAATGTTTTTTATGTCAATGGGTTTTGCAATACATTCCATTACGGTGGCGTTAACGCTTGTGACATGTTGTCGGCAATCGGCGTTTGGCAAGAGTATACACAATATGACGGGTTGTGCACAGGTGGTGTCAGGTGAGTCAATTTATGAATTTGGTTGAAGTTGATTGCAGCAGCAATTAGTGAGAAATACAATTTTCTGCATAGATGGGCACTTTGTGGTGGGAGTAATGATGTAGACTAATCAAATTTTTAATGGTATTGCAAGTAGAATTGCATTACTGGTAATTTGTAATATTTTGTAATTAATTAGCATTCCGAGTAAAATTGTGCTGCTGATTTGCAATTATTTTAGCAAGTTTTTAATGATATGTAATGCAGTTCCTTTTACATTACCAAATAAAATTATAACAAATACTATTAAAATAAAACTGTCGCGATGTGTAGCAAAATTGTAATTTAGCAATTATATAAATTTTCTTACTGCTTCTTCAAACAGTTTTATTGGATACTTAAAATAGTAATGCAAACGCTTTTGCATTAAGGTCAGCATTATTTTGAAATTGAGCTCCAAATTTTGTTAAACCAATCAAATTTGGTTTGTAATGCAAATAAAATTGCATTATAAGTTAAACTTTAATAATTACTACCATTAGTAATGCACCTAATTTTCTACCTTCTTATGCTCACACATGCTTTTCGTAATGTAATTCATGCTTAACATTGTTATTCGTTTATTCGTCATCTCTTCCACAGCGATCAGCATTATGTTGGCGCTTTTCCTACATCCATTAGCGTGGGGTGTGCCTCGCGTCCAGCTGTTATGCGGTGCTGATGCCGAACCATTCTATCCAGCGGGTTGTACAATTGGTAAGCAAACTGTTTTTCTTTTATAAAAATAACCCACTATAAAATGTATGCAAATTTACGCTCTTTCAGGCATTTCCTTCTATTGTGCCGTAGCTGCGGCATTGCTTTGTTTCATTTGCGCTGGCATAAGTCTGAAAGCTGAATCGTCGAATATGCGCACACGCGTCAAGCGGCGCGTGGAAGAGGGCAATCGTTTGGTGTGCATTCCGTGAGAATTCGTATTTGTAGATTTAAAAAAATAAAATTGTCGAATTGGATACACTAGTTCGATTTCGAATACTATACACTAAGTACATTTTATGTTAATTGTATTATATACATTTTTTTAGTTCTAAAATTTAATCTGTAGCTTTAATGTCTAAGTATTATAAACTGTTATACAAATTCATACTTAGTTACATTATTTTTTTGAATAACATTGATTACTTTAATCTCAAAATTTGTGAATAATTTTATTAATATTTATACAACATTATTTTAATAAATATTTATACAACATATTTTTAAGTAAAAATAAATGTTGTTGTGTGAAGCGTATGAAGTTTTTGATGTAAAAGAAAACAGTGTAAGGTAGATCCTAAAGAATACTGAAATTATATTCAGCCAGCTTTCAAAATAAATATTGCATTAACTGATCAACAAAAGTTTAAAAACAAAGTCGAAGTAATTCTTATAATCAAATGACTTGTGTATATACACTATTCGCATAGAAATTTATTTCTATTATGGATAGAAAACTACATTTTAATTCAAATAGTATTTAATCTTGAAGATCATTAAATAATGTAGTTTAGCAAACTATTAACATATAACACAAAAGATAAGCGCTTAATATAATCTAGGGGACCATCCTATTCAGACAGAGATAATGTATTCGCTTAATACAGATATTTCCACTGATAGTTGTCACACTAGTAGATCATCAAGTTTTTATTGAAACCTGGTTATAGCGCTTTTTTTGAAGTAAGCAACTTCCGATTTCCCTTATACAAGAGTAGCACCAATTTGCTGATATTGTAGTTGCATCTACTTCTTCTTACCTTTTCCCTTTTTACTTTTACTACCCTCCGCTGATGTTTTATTCGTGTCATTCGATGGTTTTGGTATATAAACGCCATGCTTCGTAATGTTAAGATGCGCAAACAATTTGTTTTTCGATGGAAAATTCGCATTGCAAGTAACGCAAATGTGGTTGGAGGTAGATGAAGACTCACTGCCTTTTGATTTTGACTTAGATGCTGCCTTTTTAATTGCTTTAACCTCCTCGAACGCATCATCTTCGTCTGAAGATTCAGCTACTAATTTTTTGTCAACTTTAGGCTCCTTCTGCTGCGTAGCTTTTACCTCCCCTTTTTGCTGTGGAACTAAAGTGTCATCCTTAGCTGCTTTAACCTCTTCCACTTCTCTTGCAGTCTTTTTATTTTGCTTTTTGTTTTTAGTTTTACGCGCAGACTTTTTACCGCCGTTATTCCAATCTTCCTCATCGCTATCAGCAATTTTCGTTTGCGCTAGAAAATCAGCTACAACTTCTTCTTCGTGTTCATCATCATCGGAAGGTAGCTGTGATTTATTTAGTTTAGCACTTCTCCTCGCCTTTTTACTCTTTTTGGATTTTTTGCCTAAAATTATCTCCTCACCCGCACTCGGATCATCTGAATCAACCTCTTTGTTTTCCTCCGCTTCTACTGGGTTATCACTTTGTATTGGTGTTTTTTCGTCTACCCAGTCTTCTGTCTCACTATCCAGAGCCTCCTCACTTTCGTGCTCATCGTCATTATTGTCCTGGAAAGCTTCTTCTTCAGCTTGCATTTCGAGTTTCATGCGTTCTAAAGCTTCTCGGTGTTTTTTACTGCTTTCATGGTTATCATAAGCCCGCTCGTTTTTGAACATTTTATTACAAGCTACGCAATAAAGATCATCAACATAAAAGTCCTCTTCTGTAGTTTCTACCGCGTCGTTCTCATTTTCTTCTTCATCTTTCTCCTCGTCTGAAGCATCATCTAAACTTTCTTCTGCGCTACTGTCGTCATAATCTTGTGCCAATTGTTTGAGTTGCTCTTCATAATCGTCGTCAATGTGTTGGTTATTTTCTTTATGCTGTGCACGCATTTCTTCAAGCTCACGTTGTCGTTTACGTATTTGTTCCAACCTATTTTGTTCCTGCTTCTTTCGGTTCAGTTCAGCACGCTCTTCTAGCAATTTGCGATAGGCTTGTACTCGCTTATCTCGCTTGCGTACGAAGGAGACCAAGTTGCGTACCTGGAAAATATTTCAAATAAGACAAATTAGTATTTCATATTTATTTAGGAAGGTTAGAGCATTTATGGGTATCTTACCTCTTCATTGCGCTCCTTACGCGCTTTTTGTACCAACTTCTTTGTATCCTTCTCAATCTCACGCAGTACTCTTCGATCTCGTATTTCTTTAACATCGTAACGACATAACCATGTGTAGGTCTTCTTAGTGCAATAGGATTGCCAATAAGCGTAAAAAGGCCCCACCACATCATCATAACTACTTTTAGAATCACCAAATGTTGGTATCTCCGCCACTTCATCTTCATCATCCATAAATTCTGCATCCTCTGCTGCTATCTTTTCGAACACTTCCCTGTAAACGGCATAGAAACCTTTCTCGTCGTCACCATATCCACGGAAACAGGATGAGGTGAAATATTCAAAAACATCCAAACAATTTTCAGTATAATCTGAGTTTTTCCCACGCAATATTTGTTCCCGATGATTATCATACCAAGCGCGCTCCTGTGGATCGGATAGTACTTCGTACGCTTGTTGTAGCAATTGGAAACGTTCTTTTGCTTCGTCGACCGCATCTGGATTTTTGTCCGGATGCCAACGTAGTGCCAATTTGCGGTATGCTGTCTTGATATCAGCTTCATTAGCGTCCCGTGGTATTCCCAATTCTTCGTAGTAGCACTTCATTATTCCCAAAATTTTCCTCTGTGTTCTTTTAGAATTTTATCTAGCGCTCACTTTCAATTGCAAAGATTTGGGAACTTTGCCAAATTAACTATTGGTAGAAAATGTGGCACGGGTGCGAAGTAAACAAATACACAATGAAATTCACTAAATTGCACGCATTTTTGAAATGTGGAAGTTTCCATATGGGCAGCTGTCAAATCATCAGCTGTTTTAAAGTGCTGCCAGCTGGATTGTAAGAGTGCTCGTAAAAGTAGAGGAATTATAGATAACGCACATAAGCACTGAATGCACCACTACTTTCAATATAACCTTCAAAAATCTCGAAAATTCCTGTAAATGTTTACAAAACTAACCTACCATAAGCTTTCTATAGTCAGCGATCTATAAGTGTTCCCACTATGAATTTATTAAGAGGTTTGAAGAAAAGTTTTTATAAACTTCAAAAATGAACCTTTATATATCGTTTATGTTTAAATTTAGGAAAAATCTATGTATTTATTTGTAAATTTTTTTTTATACTCAAAATATTTCAAATTCATTGGATATAATTTTGAACGCTACAAATTTTTGGAAAGGGAGTACACAAGCAATATTTTAAGACCGTGTACAACCCCCTGCGGGTTGGGGCTTAGAATATGCCCGCGGTAGGCATACCGGTCGTAAGAGGCGACCAATATGCACAAAGGTAATGATGTGCAACTCGATGGTTGATCTACGGATATGATGCCTCCCACCTCTCATTACCCATCTTCTCTTTCCTTTCGGAAGGAGGGATGACATGACCTAGAAGGTTGCACTGGTCATACCAAATCGCTCCCACGACAGTCGGGCAGTACCGCAAGGGAGCACCGGAGCGTACCGGATTCGTATCGGGCCAAGGACTGTTATTTCGACAACACTCCCCAAAACCTTCGGGGAGTGATTTTGTTGTTAAAACAACAACAACAACAACCGTGTACAACAGCTCAACCAAAAACAGAGATATTTCAAACACACACATCGGTTGTAAATTTTTTGCTGACTATATCGGTTAATCTGTGAAACGATCAGCTGTTATTTGAAAGGGTTATTCATATTTTTTAAAAGTCAAAAAATTGATCGAAATTGTTTTGAAGCAACTAGAGGTGGCAGCTGTGATGATACAAACTATATGGCGTTGATGCTGCCTACTTTTAGGCGCATTTTATTGCTTGGAATTTTGCTAATAGCATGGCATAGTAACATAGGTAAAATCACCCGCACAGCTGATACAATTTTTTTTTTTCTACACTAGAAAATATTGGGTTTGTTTTTTTTTTTTTATTCTTAGCCGAAGAAACAATTTGATTTTTTAAGGTATGCCATGGATTTTTCATAAAAATTTAATTCAATTAAGTTGTCAATATCAGTTTTATTTGGCAATAAAGTTTCTTCAAGCAACAACAAAATGTATAGCAGGGTTACATTTCTCCTCCTGCTTCTACCTATTGGATATGCCTTGGCTAATAGCATAAACGGGTATCGTATTTTTAAGTTTAATAAAATTTAAATTTGTGTCTACATAAATTATTTATTATGTGAGTATTACTGGCATGCTTGTCGACCTTTTCACATCTCACACAAAAATTCCAATTCCATTAACATGAATTACTCTACAGATTAAAGTTCCCTGTTCTCCCCTGACGCGTAATATGCATCTTCTAACGGTATTTGGTGCAGAACTAATTAATTAAATACCGTTAATGACATCCATTTCACTTCATTTGCACTTGAACTATCTACTTTTGTGTGTAAATATGTATGTATGTATGTATGTATGTCAGCTGTTGGTTGGTTATGTGTAGAATTTTTAATTTGAAAGCCACCGCGGACCCTTAAGGGTGAGTAGGTGATTTTTTCACTTACTCCCTTGATAGCGTTTTTTTGCTTACTCACTTGATTTTTAAAATCCTCTTTTATCAAAATTTATTGCATTCCTTAAGCTAGGTATTAAAAACACCGTTAATGTCACAGACTCATCGTCTACAGCTAATTTAATTTAATATGCAAGTAAGGTCGAATGCAAGGGATAGAAGGTTGAAGATAGAGGTAAAGAAATTGCGAGAACGCAGAGCAGCCCTTTGTGGGCGCTTGCGTCAAATTGTGCAGCCAAGAGAAATGTAAATATTGTACAGGAGCGGAAGCTATTTTACAGGGAATTATATTAACACTTTCAAGATGCAAGACCGCCCTACCGGTAATTCGATAAATTTCCCCGGTGCCATTACATGATACCAACTAAGGAAAATTGGGAGGCATAACCAGAATTTTGTTTACTTGGCATTATTGGACATCATGACCTTAAAAAATCAGAAAAAATCTACAAATTCTTACTTCACCCGAAAAGTGTCTCTGCGCAGAAAACTATGGATAAGAAAGCCGGTGTTGGATTGGATTGGCTTGGGGTCATATCTCTCGAGGGGGCATATCGCAAGCCCATTTTTTAGTTGGGATTTTGTCATTTAATTTCAAAAATTTGCATTCCAAGCGCCCCCACTTACTTCGGGGCCCCTTCAATTCCTCGCACCGAACTGCACTTACTCACGTTGTAAAGTGTAAATTCTCCCACGCTCACACGGAACTGCACGCAATTTGAGTAAGAAAAGTTTGGCGCTCCAAGCGCAGGGGTTGCGAATGCCAATAGTCGCCAAATTTCAGTTGGTCGGTATATCTCAAACGTTGCGGACGCACATATCCGGTAAACGAAAAATAACGGGACTTGCGCTTATTAAAGCCTATACAATCAACAAATCAAAGAGACTCACATACACACAAACGCTCTTATACATATCAGCGCATAGAGCGAAGGGACGGAAGTAGTGGACAGGCAGTGGTGGTTACGATGAGACTGAAAATTTAAATCATTGCCAAGTTGCGCTAATACAAACTAACAATTGCCTATAGAGTCTCGGCATTTTTGCATATTTCAACGCTTTTTAATTGTTTGATTTTATAAACAATTTTCAATTTATTTGCCAAAATGTAAGAACAAAAACAAAAAAAATAGCGAAAAAGCGTATACATTGTGAAGAGGAAAGAAAAAAAATTGCGTAAAAATAATTTGTAATTGTTGTACTAGATACATAAAAATTAAAATAAAAAAAATTGGGGGAAAAAAAATTTATTGAAAAAAAAAAAAAAAGTTAAGAAATGTTCTTAAAAATTTAAGAAAACTTGCTGGAAAATGATTCGAAACGGCTAGACGGCTTGTTTATGTGTGTGTGCGTATTAAAGCATAGCACGCGTATATGTATGTGTGTAGTGAATTTGTGTATTGGCTGCTGCGTGATAACGGTAACAAAGGCAAACGTGTGGAGCAGGCAGGTGAGGGCAACAACACATTGCGGTAAATTCTCTTAGTTGCGGCTGTGTAATGTTGGTTTGGTGAAATTTGTGTAAAATCTTGGTAATGATGAAATTGAGGGAGGAAGAAAACTTATTTCAAGTCGAAGAGAAAATTGCTTAAAACATTTAAAGTGGATTTTGTAAATCAATTTTAACTGATAAAATATTTATGAATACATTTTTATGGTCATGGTACCGCTTGAGCGCTCCAAAGAATAAGACATATGAAGTAAAAAAAAAAAAAAAATAGTAAAAAAAGCACGTCAGCCATTCATTCTAACTGACGACCTATGGAAACATGAAGCTAGGCCATGTCTTGCTCAAGTACGCAGCTTAGTAGAGATATTCCCTAACTCTGCTGCCGAAAATCGTGAGTCGATGGAAACACCTTCTTGGTCGGTTTGTTTTCCATTAATATAGCCAGATTTGCTTTCATATGGGTATATTTAAAAGGAGAAGGATGTGGTATCATAGAAATATTGTGTCCGTATATTCTTGGTAATTTTGAGTCTTAGCACATAGCAATAGGATGATAAAATGAAAATAATGAAAGACATAGACGGGATATAAAATGCGCGAGTTTTTTCAAGACAATGCAAATTTAAAAAAAAAATTCTTTGACTCTGAGAAAGCATCGAGCCCGTGTACTTCAACATCACAGTTGTGTCAATTATTTCAGTTTTCAAGGAATTTTACGTTCTTCTGGCCGGCCTTGTATTTCTCAGTATTATTTCAATAGCATCGGAAAATAAAATACTAAAACGACAGCTACCTATTTTCGAGACAAGAGAAAGAAGCAAAGTGTGATTCCTGTGACAACCGGGTCTCCGTTCTGGAATGGTTCGACTTTTATCCATATAAGTACTGAATTTCCGTACGCTGTTTAATTGGCATCCATGAGTACAAATCGAAAGGAGCTGAAACTTGATGCTTCATACAAAAGTGCGTTCATTAAAAATTATCTGTGCGAAATATCCTTATTAAATACCATACTCGAAACAAAAAAAAAAAAGAATTTTTTGTACTGTGTTATTAATTATAATAATTACACTGTGGAACAGCAATTTTGCAACGGAAAGACCATGGTATATTTTCTTAAAAGATTTTTTTGTTGTAGTCTAGCAAGTCTGTCGAAGTAATTTTTATTTGCACTTCAACCAAATTTACGAATTTTAGCCCTGGGGCCTAGGAGACATACCTTTTTTTATAGGAAGTAAGATTTCCTACTAAAATTTTGAATCGTACAAAAAAACAAAAAAAAAAAAAGAAAATTTGTTTTGCGGAATAAACTCTGCGGGTACGAGGGTCTGATACCATGTTTATCTGTAATCTCCAATTACTACTTGGTAGCTAACGTAGACGTATTCAAGTATAAGCATCTTCAACCGAATTAACTGTAGGTAGTTCACTTTCTGAAATCCATGAAAATATTGAGATTGGTTGTACTGTGTTATTATCCATTATAAATAAAAATTCAAAGCCCATGTGCAAAATAAGTGACTATACAATCCATTAATTAGTGTTCGTATATTCATATATCCATACATACATATATACATATGTACATAGACATAAATATGTTCGACTACCCAGTCTGAGGGTCTATACATATACATACATATGTACATACATACTTACATCCATCTGTGCATGCGAATAAAATTGATACAGTACTGAAAAATTCCGACAGAATAGAAAATTTTCTGCTGTGAAGACGAGCAACTCAGAACATATGTACATCAATAACTACAAAAACAGCAACAAAAATATAATACAAAATAAGTTGAAACAGACAAAACAGCAAAATCAAATAATTCCAACAATAATAACATCATATAACTACTGTAGCAATTTTATAAGAACAAACACAATAACAACAACAGCAACAACAACCACCACCAAACCACCCTCTTCGCATGCATTCACATGTTTGGTACTCATCATATGCATAACGATAATCACAGTGAATTCACCAATTCACCACCCCAATCCAGCAACAAAAACAGCATTTGCTTGAACGCGTCTGCCTACGACTAACCCACCGTTACACTCAAACTGCTCTTTTACATTGAGCATAGCTGCAGGGATACAGAGCGCATCCTTTAAGCATCCTTGTTATTTGTGAGTATATCCCGTGTATGTATGTGTGTGCGTGTGTTTGCGCCAACAAACAGTCAATCAACACCGTTGGCAGTCAAAGCAACCCCCCCAAAGCGACAGCAAAGCATTGACAAAACCGGCACTTTAACGGCGCTCACAAACGGAAGCTCACACAACACTCATACACTAACACCTCCACAAATACGACTGCGCGCATTCGCTTTCTCTCTGAGTGTTTGAGTAGTTCTCTCTATTGCTAGTTGCAGATTGCTGCTTCAAGTGTATGTAAACAAACCCAAAAAAAAAAAAAATAGCTAAGATAAAAATAAAAACATAGCAAGTGTTATATATGATAACACTAACAACAACAAAAAAGAAAACAACAACAACAACTATGTACATACATGCTGACTATTGAATTTCGAATTCTAGTGCAGTTGCAAACCAAAATAAACAAATAAAATTGTGAGCGGCAAACGTTAAATAAGCAGAAGACAGACAATCAAGTAGAAAGCGGAAGAGGTGTGCGAAGAGAGTAAAAGTTATAAAGAGGCAGCAAGCAGTGGGTGGAGAAGGCGCAGCAGCATACACAACGTCAACAACTATTAAAGTTTTTTGCTTTACATTTGCTGGTTTTTGTTTTTGTAGCCAAAGTTGTTGCTTTTTGTACGAGATTTTCTGTTTGTTTGTGTTGTTCATGTTTCCGCTTTGTCACTGAAACAATAATCAGCAAAAGGGATATGAAGGATATAGTAGTAATGAAAATGATGATGATGATGCGATGGCAGTTGGAGCATTCGCAAAGGATAAGGTAAGTAAATATATGATGCCGCATTCCGACACACATTGCGAAAAATACACACACAAATATGGCATGCACAAACAAGCAAAACGGAACTACAAAGCACACATTCACAGTAGTTAAATTAAAACAGCGGCGTGCGAAGATATGGAGTAATGGATGCTATCTAAATTGTTCGTATGCCATAGAAGAATAAGACCAAACTTATAGAAATAGTGTGCTCGTTGTTATTTTTAATTTTTTTTGGGCAAATTATTTCAGAAAATTACTTTTTGGGGCTTTTATGGAAAATTTATAATTTCGATTCATAGAAGCGAGTTTGACGGGGCGTATGAGTAATATATTCACATAAAAAACTAACTTCTTACGGTTATTAAAAATAATCCAAAAAAATAAAAAAAATAAATATAAAATAAAAAGAAATATAAAAATAGTCTAAAAAAAGTAAAAAAAAAATTTAAAAAAATCTATACATGTAAATTATTATTATTTGTAATAAACTGATAGGGATGTGTCAATTTTTGGTTGATAGTTTTAATTAAAACAATGTTCTCGTTTTCGATATAGAACCGGAAGTCCCGCCATCCTTTATTTTCAGAGTTACCTCTGTTTATTCTAATACTATTGACATACCTTTATACTAACAATACAATAATGCCATGTTCACAACAGTTTACACACAAAAAAAATTAAAGAGATTACATAAAAAATTAAAAAAATATTTAAAAAGATTACAAAAAAAATTTAAAAAAATTTTAAAGAAATCCAAAAAAAAAATTTTTACATCAAAAAAATTAAAAAAATAATTAAAAAAAATCAAGAAAGGAAATTAAATCAAAAAAGAATTCAAAACAAAAAAATTTAAAGCTAAGCAAAACTAAAAAATTAATCCAAAACTCAAAAAAAAAAAAAAATTAAAAAGATTACAAAAAAAAAATTAATATAAAGTTTCAAAGAAATCCAAAAAAAAATATAAAACTAAACAAAATTAAAAAACTAATTTAAAAAATCAAGGAAAGAAATAATATTAAAAAAAATTCAAAACAAAAAAAAAATTCTAAAAATAAAAAAGGTTAAATATTTATTTAGAAACTCAAAAAAAAAAAAAATCAAAAATCTTTACAAAAAGGAATTAAAAAAAAAACAAAACAAAAAAGAAAATTAAAAATAAATATGTATGTATTACAAAAGAGACCTGAAAAAAAAATTAATACTGAAAAGTTAGTAAAACTGAAAAATTAGTAATACTGAAAAGTCCTAGAACTAGCCCCAGTAAAGAGAGTAGAAAACCAAGTTCGTAAAGTAACCTGAGTCAACAAAATTTTAAACGAATTATAGGCCGAAAGAAATAAAATAAATACCTTCCTAAAAATTAAAAAATTGGAACTCTATGAAAAACTAAAGCCCAAGTCTAAAAAAGAATATCCAACTAAATAACTTTATCTGTGTACAGACTTTATTTCATTGCATTTAACTGTACGTATTTATTTGATTTGGCTCACAAATGGATTTGTACGCAAACATTGTATCCTTCCAGCTTTTGTAAACTTTAACAACTGCAGTAAACTACTAGAGAGCTCAATGAAACTAAAAACGTACATAAATACATACCGACATATGTTTCTAGATAGATAGTACTTACTACTCCCCCCCATGGACTAAGCATATGAAGTGAGGTGCGGCATAGCAGCGCTGGCATGACAGGCGTGCCTTTAGCGGGCCATTTAAGGTTGAGGTTGGGCAGACATAGCACACAGCTGCATAGCGAGCAAGCGAGTGATGTGGCATGGCATGGTATGGCATGGCATGGCATGGCATGGCATAGTGAGCTTGCTTTTGCATTGAATTTTTTCTTATCAGCATAAAATGTTCCCTGGAGGCTTTTCAGCTTTTCAACTATATACAGCAACAATGACAAGCACTACGGCAATACTAATGCCAACAACGAGCACAACAACAATATTTAGTGTAATTTTGCAATGAAACATTTGCCTATCACACAGGCACACATTGTATCCTTCTATGCTTTTGTGTGCTGTGCACCCCGCCGTGCTCTGCCGTTATTCATGAGGCTAGGCTTTTGCTTTTCCCACTTCTAATATTAGTGAACTTCAGTCAGTCGGCTTGTGCGAGAACTTTTCTATTCGTATCTGCATTAATTTGAAATTTCACCAAACACAAATAATAAATATAAATCTGAATCGTCTAACATTCGTAGCACATTTTCTTGGATTTTCTTTTATTTTATTTTCCTTTATTTTCATTTCTTTGCTCGTCGTCGTGTTCAGTGCCTTTTTTATGACGTTTGTAGTGTCGTTACACGGCTGATCTCTTGCTTGGTTGATGATTATGCGAGGATTTGAATGACAACGGATAATGATGACATGCAATTGCAAATGTGCCCCGATGGTGTAATCAAAATCCATCCAAAAAGTTTATGCTAGTTGGTAGGGATAAATGGTGTGACGTGATAGGCAAGCATTTAAAGAAATTCAAGTTTGGAGAACAACTGAGTTGGGAATCATCTTTAAGGTATATTTTACATTTTAGTAAGGACAAGGGTAATACACTCTCAGGGGGTAGTTTTGAAGATATTTAAATGCTTCGGACATACAACAATTTTACAAAAAGGGTTGCTGATTTGAGGAAAGGATTGGCTGTTCAAGGAATAATAAATGCCACTCTAAGCAACGTTGCCCGCTGTTCCAAAAATTATTTTACTATAGTGTTTTAATACTAATATTAATAGTAATAATAGTAATAGTGCCACCTGGTCGAAATTTAGATTTTAAATTTTTTTGTTTTGATTTTTCAGTTTAAGGATAGGATAATGTGAAAAGTATCTATTGGTTCCAAATTAAATAACTAAAATTACCTATAAAGGGGGTTGCCATATATTAAAAAAAATTAATTCTACTCAATAGTTACTATGACTACCAAATTCGAGGTGAAATATTTAATTTCATTTTATAAAATAAATTATAAATTATAATTTCTATGAAAAGGGTTGCCACTTGTTAAACCGTTAGTTTTTATTATACGGCTTCTATGATTTTGAAATTTTTATTACCCAAATATAATAATGCCACCTGTTCGAAATTTCATTTCCCCTTAAAAGTTGCTATGATTTTCAAATTTAAATGTAAAATATTACAAATTTCTTATAAAAGAGGCTGCCAGCTGTTCAAAAACTAGTTTTCAATATATAAAAATTTTGTATAGTTTATAAAATTGGGTAAAAAAAACTTCATTCAAAATTATCCACATCCATATTTTTTTTTTCCTTCTTCAGCCCTGTATAGGTAGAACCTGTCATGCCAACCAAATTACCTTCGATTAACTTTTCATGTGTTGCTTGCTCTAGTTTAATAATTGGCTATCATATTAAACATTGACGTTGGCAGTTGGAAATATGGCCGCAGTTAGCTCAAATTACATTAAATGCATTTACATACATACAGCACACATACAGGATATACAGTTCTCTGAACTCAGCTGGTTGTGGCTGTTATATAATCCGTGCAGCAAGTGTATGTGTGTCAATTGTTATCACACTCACACACACACCCAACGGGTTTTATTACCACTTTGAATGTGTGGGGGTGGCACCGGATATTCTATTACTGTTACACAACAATACCCTTTCGTATCACAGCTTTTGCAAGTTTAAGCGTCGACGAGTCTACCACAATGTGTCGCATATGTACTACATACATGCCCTGCAGGAAAATCGAGAACTAGTGAGGGAAGCTTAGGGTTGAGAAAGCAGGTGGTGGAGTACGCTGCACTATTTTAAAATTTACATCGCAGATGTTCAAGAAAAATTGATAGGGGAGATCATTATTGAGCAAATAACATCCAGAGGAACATTTTTTTTAATTTTTGTCTGTTTGTGTCTAAGTTTGATCGCATATCACTCAAAAACTGCTGAACAGATTTGAATGAACATTATACCCTTCAAATACAAGGCGTCTAACTTAGGGTATAAGAAATCCCTTATTTTGATATCTCGACTGGTTTCAGATTTACCGACCAATATATGAAAAAAGCTTTATCTAACTGATCTCGAACCAGAGAAATAATACGAATAAATGAACAAGATCTTTTTTGAATACCATTTAACTAGTAATTTTCCGTTTGCACTACAAACGCCTCAGTTTAGTTGATAAAATTTTTCCTACAGGGCACCCCCATATATACGATTTTTAACCCACAATTTGATTATGCTTCAACCAGTTTGACTTCGAGTTGGCTTGTCGGCTTGCCTTGCCAGCCTTTATTGTAATTGCCAGCTCACATCCTCGCATATCCGCCTGTCGACCACTTGATACGTAGTACGAAACGTTGACAGAATTGGAACACCGCCAGTTATTGTCTCGTAAACTCAAAGGCATTTAACTAAATAAAATAAAGTTAGTAGTGGGTGGGGTTAGTTATGTAAATATGTACGTACATACGAATTTGAGGCTGAATTTAGCATACAAAATGCAAAGAAATTGAATTTCGTTTTATCAGCCAATTTGAGCATAAATTTTATATTAGGAAGTTTCACTGGAAGTCGCATTGAATGTGTGTGTGTCTGATGGTTAATGGATGAATGTAGAATGATGGATTGCTAACATTATGCCGACGTCAATCAATTGTTAACAAAATCAGGACAATGAATATATAATAACTATGACGAGTTGTGGGTGGACAGGATGTTGGAAATATTTGAGGAAATTGAAATTTCTAATAATAAAATTTTGTGTGTTTAAAATAAGAAATTCTAAACTAGTTTGAATGGCGTTTGATTTTAAGCTCTTTTGATGGATCAATGCTTTATATATCTACTACTTTTCTCTACAAAGTCATCACCCTTGACCAATCCACAGTCCAAGTTACCAAGATAACTGTGGAAGTGTAGAGAGCGCTCGTAAGTACCCTCAAGAAATAATTTTTCAACCGACTTTCTTATATTTACGTGGCTGGTACACTCTATGGGTTCTGTGATAGTGCAGCTGGGACTGCAGATGAACAAAGAACAGCTTTTGTTTCCAGCCACTCTATATATTGCCCACCCTTCTGCTAACATCAAATAATGAGGTCTAATCTTTCTACCATTTCTTCTACTTTTCAGTTCTTTGGTGCAACTTTTGTAAAAGTCCGTCCATTGTTATCAACTTGTACAGTAAAAAAAAACTTAAAAGTAATAAAAAAAAGTACCGAAATACAATTAAGAACGACTTAAGTCAATATCTTAGACTTTAGTTTATTCTACAAGCAACTAATGAAGATCAATTAAGCTTTAAGTTCTCTACCAAAAGGAAGCAATAACTCCATACGCACGCAACCGTAACGCGCAAACGAAATGTTCGGCTCTAAATTACGTTCATGGATGGAAAATCACATTGGGCGTCCCAGGAAGAAGAACGCCAAAAATAAAACCACAAATAGGTAAGATAAATACGCGCTCTGCATATAGCCAAAATCAGTTTACAGAGTTTTTTGCTTTGTCAGCCAAAGTCAATGAAAAACTCATTCATTTTCTGTGTTTGTTTTCGCTTTTTTTCTTTTTGTCGTCCTGATTGCCACATTTTTCACTTTATTTGCAGCATTGCTGTCAGTGGCACCACCAATGCTGCGGGCTGTAGTCATGAGGCATATCAGCATCACAATGGCAATAGCAATTGCAACAAAAAGATACATAGCACGAACTCCAATGCTATTTTTACGCTTCATCACGCGCATAGTAATGGCGCGTCGTCTACGTCAACATCAATCACTGCCAACAACACCAACTCATCCACATCAGCGGCACCAGCAACAATGACGACAACGCTAATGGTTGCACCCGGCACAATGTCCTCATTCGGTGCTAATCATCACAATGGCAGTGGAGGCGGCGGTGGTGTATCTGGCGGTATGGCTGGTGGTGGCGGTGGGGGTAGCGGTAGTGGTAGCGGCTGTGGCAGTGTTATTGCAAGTCCAGTCAGACGACGCGAAGTCTCGCCTATTCAAGGCCATGTAAGTATCACGGATGTTGGTTTATTTAGTAGAGTGAAATGAATCCAGTCGGATGATAGTGGCCCATTTAAATGTTTATGCAGTGGACAGTCTATTTGGGTCTGGGGCGCGTGTTTTGTATTTGATTAGCCACGGAAGCTTTTGCTTTTTTGCTTTGTTGTATACCCAGTGGTGTTAGTAAGGAATACAAAATTAAAAAAAAAAATTTATTTTAAATTTTGAGAAATGAAATTTTCTTGTATTTTGAACAAAAAAAATTTAATTAACTTTAGTGAATTTTATATTTTTCGAATCGAAAGAACTAAACTTCGAAATTAAATTTTCTTATCAAATTTTTTTAGACATATTTCTGGTACATTTAATTATTTTTATAAATTTAGACCAACATTTTTCTTGGAATTCGTTTAACTTTCTGCGTGGTACATTTGAAGGGGCTGCTTAAAAAAATAAAAAACAAATTTAATTTCAAATTTTAAAAAGCTTTTTGCATTGAAAAAACTGCAGTTCAAAATAAAATTTTAGGCAAATTTTTTTAAAAATTTTATCTTGTATATCTAATGATATTCTGAAATTTTTCTGTATTTTGAAAAAAAAAAAAAAAAAAAAAATTAAATTTCGAAGTTTAGAAATATGTACAGTTCGAAATTAAATTTTCCTAAACTTTTTTTATATATGTACATATACTTGTGGCATTATGAAAGATATTCTGAAATTTTTAGAAGGGTTGTTTTTAAAATATAAAAATTTTTGAATATTGGCCAATTTTTTTTTAAATTTTTTTGGCTTTCTAAAAACACTTTTTTTTTATTTTAACAAAAAACATTTAAAATTCCTCAAGGAAATTTTTTTTAAATGCTACCACTGGGTATATAATACGCTGCTTCAACCTAACTCACACTTCTCAATTTCGTACTCTCATCGCGTTTGAACACAGAGCCGTTTTGGTTGGCAATCGCCGGAACAGGAGACAATCACTTCACCGAAATCCGACAATTTCCTGTATGCGCCACAACATCGCGTACGCAGTCAATCGCATCAATCGTACTCCAACCATCAGCAGCAGCAGCAACACCAACAACAACATCAACATGCTTATACTGCGCCAAATAGCAAAGATAATTCAAGCGATGATCGTTCGTTGCCTGCAAAACCTTGGTACAATCAACACTTACTGCCACAGGCACAATCTCAGCAACAGCAACAAAACCAACACACACAGCTAAAGCACACAAATCCATTACATCAGCAACAACACAAACAACACCAAGCACAACCACATCCAGCTGACTGCTCATCATCATCAATCTCATCGTTGTCATGGTCGACGGGCTCTAAGGAACCATCTATGAACTCGAATAGTTATCAAAACAACAGCAACAACAACAACAACAACAACACAAATAGCACTAACAATAGTAGCAGCAATAACACAAGTTCGTATTCGAAACCTCTACACACACCTGAACCGCAAAACCTTAGCACCACCGATTTACAGGAGCAACATTACGAAGAAGAAGAAGATGATCCCAATACTGTGCATTATGAGGAAATTCGTACGATTTTACGTCATCCAGAACACTGCCGTTCGAACTACTTTAATACCAACAACAATAATACAAATCCTTTTATCACGCATGAACGTCCCAAATCTGAACAACTCACATCATTCACCGCCGTGCGTTCGCTCTATGTGGCCGATCGTCGTCGTTCGCAGGATGATGCCTCCACACGTTATGGACGCCTTTTACCATCGAAAATTCAAAGTTGTAACAATTCGAGTGATAGTCTGAATGCGAATGGCTCGTTGACGTACATTAGAAGTGGTAGCGCCGAATATATATCCCAACAACAATATCAACATTTTTCCGTAATTGGTGGTAGCATGGGTGGTGCTGGATCAGCTTCAAGCGAGTTTAGCGCTCAGCAACATCAACAACAACAAGGTCAAGGGGGTAATTTGGCCGGCATACATTGCCAGCGTGCTCGTTTGCGTGGTAGTCGGTTTGGTAATGGTCACGCTTTGAATGGTGGGGGTGGCGGTCAGCAGGTTGCTGGTGTGTTGGGAGGCGTAGCAGGTGCACCATTACATAGTCTCTCATCGCCGGAGAGTGCTTATTCGACTGGTTACTCAACTGATGGTACTTCACCAGGTGAGTTGGGGGGGTAAGAGGGGCTCGGTTTAAATACCATCTTATTGGGAATTTTTCTTTCTTTTAGGCGCCATTTACACGCCTCCAGAATACTACATCAACATGCGTACTGGTACTCATTATTTTCCGAAGAGTGTGAACTCGTTGGCTATTGAAGCTCAGCGTTACAAATTTGGGCTGAATAAAATAGAGGAGATGTCACCTATCGATCCGATGGTAAGTTAAGAAATAAAATAAAATAAAATAAAATAAAATAAAATAAAATAAAATAAAATAAAATAAAATAAAATAAAATAAAATGAAATAAAATAAAATAATATAAAATAAAATAAAATAAAATAAAATAAAATAAAATAAAATAAAGTAAAATAAAATAAAATAAAATAAAATAAAATAAAATAAAATAAAATAAAATAAAATAAAATAAAATAAAATAAAATAAAATAAAATAAAATAAAATAAAATAAAATAAAATAAATTTAAAAAAATAAAATAAAATAAAATAAAATAAAATAAAATAAAATAAAATAAAATAAAATAAAGTAAAATAAAATAAAATAAACTAAAATAAAATAAAATAAAATAAAATAAAATAAAATAAAATAAATTAAAATAAAATAAAATAAAATAAAATAAAATAAAATAAAATAAAATAAAATAAAATAAAATAAAATAAAATAAAATAAAATAAAATAAAATAAAATAAAATAAAATAAAATAAAATAAAATAAAATAAAATAAAATAAAATAAAATAAAATAAAATAAAATAAAATAAAATAAAATAAAATAAAATAAAATAAAATAAAATAAAATAAACTAAACTAAAATAAAATAATTTGTGTATTTAAAATAAAATAAAATAAAATAAAATAGAAATAAATACGAAAAAAATTAAATAAGCATTTCCCATGCGATTTTGCTCTGCTTCTGGCTAAAGAGTAATTCTCAATCCCCAGTAATTATTAATTAAGTATGTATATATGTATATCTACCGTTACTTGCACTTACTTAGTTGACGCTTTACCGTTGTCATTACCGTTCCTAATACCTACCATATTTCGTGCTTATCTCGAAAAAAACAAAGCTACTAAGATCTCAAGTATTTAAATTGCCATTAAAGCAAACACAAAAACAAAAACTTCTTACCTTCTCACTTAATAAACTTTTTCATATTTTATCTTTTCCCACACCTCCAGCCAAAGACATCCTTCGCCAATGCTTCCGGCCTTTATAAACGTGCCGATTCATATGATATGGGCCAAGGCTGTAGCAACAACAATGGCATACAACACGAACCATTCATACCACTTGATGCACCACTAGCTATACAACAACAAAATGCCAACAACATTGGACGTCATAGCCCTTTGGCACTGCGTAATGCCATTGTTTTGCCCACCTTGAAGGGTTTTGAGTGTAAGTATCGCTTTGTTGTTGTGACACTGCAAAAAGCATAAATAACAAAATCATTGACTTCGATGAGCTGCAAAATTATTTAATGCCATTGTCAAGCATTGTCAAATGTTTTGTGTTGGACTGCACAAAATTGTTTTACACTTCTTCTTCTTCTACATCCCATACAGCACCATCCCCTAGGCAACGTTGTCGTATACGTACGAATCCTTGGTATCTCACAACAGAAGCGGCGAATGCAACAGCAACAACCACAACAACAACGACAGGACAAAATGTGATAACATTCATAGCGCCACCACCACCAACAACACAACCACCGCCAACAGCGATGTCAACAACATCTGACACGTCGACGATTTCCTCATCCGTACACTCAACGAAGACAGCACAGCCTGGGGGCACAACACAAACTCCAATGAAACAACAACAAAAACATGCTAAGACGTTGACACATGGTAGTGGTGTAGGTGGTATGAGCGGATGTAGAGAACTTGATGCCGCAAGCACATCCTCTTCAGGCAAGAGATCTAGTAGTAACGGAACCACAACAACAGCAACAAATGATGGACGTCGTGTTATGCAGCATAGCCAACAGCTAAGTGACAAGTAAGTGGCGCATAAAAGAAAAGAAAATGAGCAATCGAATACTTTTAGTGAGTGTAGAAGCGGTTTCTTTCTTTCTCATGTGCATATGCGGCTAGGTTAGCGGGTTGTACAGTGTTGTGCAATAAAAAAGCAATTTTAAAAATTCCGAAAAAATATCAGTCGCCCAGGGACCAAGCCTTTATGGTATTCATTAATCCTCAGGACTTAAGATCTCTCAAATTTCACATTGCTTTTTTATTGCACAACACTGTAAACATGGTATGAACAAGAGATTACGGTCACATTAAAAATTCTTTTTTATTATAATCTGCTTACTAGACTGCATAACGGCAAGTTGGTCGCTTGTATACTGTCAGCTGGTTATGACTCTACAGAGAGCTCTTCATCCTTGACTGAAGTGGAGAATATGCAAAGGACTTATACGCCAAATACGGTGCGTCGCAAGCGAGCTGAGCAATTACAGGCAAAGGTAGGACAGCCGTTGGCTACAGCGCTAGCGGGTGTATGTGTGATAAGTGGTGAACGCGCTGGAGGCCACAGCGGCAGCAACAGGGAGTACATTGGTAGTGATGATGATGAGACATTAAATGAGATGATGGGAAAATTTGATGAGAGTTATGTGTATGAGAAAGAGACTGATATACTGAGGTATGCATGAGCTCAATTACTGTTGTTGCATTTTTAATATTCTAATTTTATGCGCTTTATCACCGCAGTAGCGATTCAGATCCCACAGATTGTGCCTCCGATTTGGATACTGGTCAGGATGCTGGTGATGAGTGTGACACCGATGAGCTGCTTGAAATCGATTTTATTGATACCTCGTCCATGCATGAGGTTTCCGAACGTAAGGATAACGATTACAATTTGGGTAACTGTTATTACAACTACAATCAAAGTCCAAAGCTTGGTGCTGTACGTCAAAGTGAAGAGAGCAGACCCTCAGTGCGATCACGTCGTAACTCGCGCAATTCACGAAATCTAAAAAATACGCAGGACGGTGGCGGTGGTGCTGTGGCACCTGCCAGCAGTTCACAAAGGCGACGCAAACGATTCATGAAAAAACGTAAGAAGAGCGCGGAAAACCGTGTGGAAGGTGCACAATCACCACATAAGCCACGTCAGTCACGTAGTGTAGGCGGTACGCCAGTCTGTGTGCGACGGCAGAGACATATCACAGCGAAGAATAGGTAAGTAGGCTAAGATGTTTGCTTGGTGAGGGATCTAGGAGATCACAATTGGAGTCAAATATCTACTTTGGCTGACGGGACCTTCTCCTTACCTGTCTACTTCTCCGTACCTGTCTATATGGTCCAAAGCTAACAGCTCCTTCTTCATTGACCAACCATTCTAAAATTATAAATTTCTTCTGTTCTTCCAGAATTTATCAAACTTCACCCCTTACCAATCGCTCCAGTTCACTGGTATTTACGGATACGCGCGATACTAAACGCTTCATGACCATCGCTGAGAGCGAACGTGCTTTACTACAAGCAGACTTGGAGGCGGATGTCAAGTACAGGCAACTGATACAAGAAGCTGAATCTCTACTGGTCTCTATGAAGAATAGCATGCAAAGGTAGGTAGTGAGTAGCTCATGAAGTTGCATCATACCTAACACATCTTACCTTAATCCCCCAGCATACCACGCGATACACCAGTCTCGAGTCCACGTCGCCTCAATCCGCTCGCCAATAAACGCGTCGAAATGCTCAAAAACTGTGAGGCCGACACACGACGCGAACAACTCAAACAAGCGCAACAAGCCGAAAAGCAACAACAACAAGAATTGGCAGCTGCTATTAATCGTCGTATTGATCTATTGCGTCACATGCCAGCCTCAGCGCCCAATAGTCCACGCTTTAGTCGTTGTAGTCCACGGAAAACGCATTTAACCAATTTCATCAATCAAAATGTGCCACCAGAGGTGCCACCACGCAAAACCGTAGTGGACGCTTTGAAACCGCCACATTCACCGCAACTGCAAATTAATGGACGACGCATGACGCGCAGCCCTAACTTCACACCACTGCAAGAACGTCGCATACGCAGTCAATCGCCTGTGTCCCATCACAAGGAGTTGGGCAATACGCAACGTGGTCAAACTTTTGAAAGCGATTCCGATTCGGAGCTACAATTGGATATCCATAAACAATTGAACAATCACAAAGAGTTTGTGAAGCAGACAACTCAGCATCCCCACACAGCTCCAGTGGATGTTGTCAATCATAATTACTTACCAGAGTTTGCGCGCATTTCACGTTTCAATGAGGCAGATTTGCAAAATCATAATTTGACTGGTGGCGAGTCTAAATCGAATACGAGCGCTGTGGTTCAATGGCAGTCGGGTTTGTTGCATGCTTGTCCTCAGAGTGAACCATTGAAGCGAAAAGTTTATAGCGGCAGCTCCACCTTTGAGCGCATTAAAAAGAGTTTTGATTTGGAAGCGGGTGAGTGTGTAATTTTTTTTTGTCAAATTTTATAGCGCTCTTTAACTCATCCTCATTTTACAGAAATACCAAAACATGCAATGTTGGCTAAAATTCAGAATTTGAGACGCCGCGAGCGTCAAAATTTGAGTCCACGTTTAACGGCACGTCACAACAGTCAAGATTTACAACAATCCGTTGGTGATAGTTTACGCTGCGAAATGGACGCCAACAGTCTTGGCTTGCATGAAGAACACAAAAAGCAAATGATACTTAGCACAATTGCTGATTTGAAGCGTAGTTTGGAGACGCAGAGTGTTGAATTGAATGGTCTTAATTAGGTCTATTGAGGTTGTAGAGCGATTTTGAAAAGTCTGTTTGTCCAAGGGATCTAACCCCGCTGTGACTCTAATTTTGTGTATTTGTTGTTGTAGTTTTTTTTCTGTGGATATAACCTTAAACTTTGTTCTATACATACCTTACCCAAGAGTTTATGAGATTGGACCAGTGACTGGATTGGATTAGCGAAAAATAAACGCAAACTTCATGCGCTTCTGTTTTATTATTCCATCATTTCCTTGCAAATATATAGGTTTTCTTATACGACAGAGCACACTGTTCCCACCTTATGAAAAATAAATGAAATAACTAATCCGCCCTTTAATTAGTAAATACTTGTTTAGAGTACCCAACTTGAAGCGGCTTCCATTAAAAATGCGATTGAATAGATACTTGAATGTTGGATTGTATAAGTTTAAACTTTAAATCGTAATGACATAAGTACATACTCACATACATTCGATTGCAAACTTGTGCATTATGAAGTATGCAGTAGTAATTTCAAATCCAAAGATACATAAGAACAAAAAAACGTAAGAATATTAATGATAAATATTTGTTGAGAAAACGTCATGAAACCGCGAGAACGTTTACTAATTATGAATGGAATTAAATAAGTAAACTTACATACAAACATTTAATACATAAAAATTAGTTAAAGTTTACTCATACGTTAGCGCAAAATATGAGAAAATAATAAATTATTAAATAATAACTACCATAACAATTAAAAACTATAAACAAGTATTTAAATATAATTAAATATACAAACAAAACAATTGAAATGTTGGTAATAAATATTTATATTGTATGTGACAGGTGGACTTGCAAGCCAAGAAGAAGAAAAAAAAAAAAAAAAAAAAATTTAATATTAAAAATATAAGAATATGCATATGAAAGAAAACAAACCATACCAAAAAAAAAAAAAACAAAATAAAAAACAAAAACACAAACACAAAAAAAGAAAACAATAAATAACAGAACTGAAGGACTGAAATCATTGCCACATTGCCATGCTAGCAGATAATTAACAATAAATGGATATGAAAAAAAAAAAAAAAAAAAAAAACAAATGAAGAATTGAAAGAACGTGAAAAGATTTGATACATACTCACATTTGAAAAACATATTAACGAAAGATACACTAAATACTCAGCTACATACATATTTATATGTATATTTATTGAATTAAATACTAAGCGCTTTAAATAATAATAACTTTTAAGCTGAGAATATTTAGATTAAATGATGATTGCGGAAAATTATTAGTACCATCTCGTTGGTTGAGTGGAGGATACACGTATCTTGACTACCTTAAATCAGAAAAGAAATTCAATTGTAATGATATGATTGTCTAAATCACATGTATGTATGTATGTATTGTCAAAATTGGGGTAAATTCTGACGTCAATGTTAATTACCAAAAAAATGTCAAAATTAATATTTTTCAACTCTTTGGCACAGGGCCATGTTCCAATAACACAGATCGTGTTAATAGAATTGTTGATTTTTACTTTTTACTCAAATTTTGACAGCACACTCCGTACTCAGTGCGATTTTGATATTACAACTATAAATTAAAAAAACAAATTACATAGAAAGTTTATGGGTTTGTGTATGTGTGTCGCGTTGCCACGACCTTGCACAGGTTCTTACAGGGAAATTCTGACAAGTGTTTTACCTCAAAACACTCTTTCGTAACACAAGCCTTTTAATAAGACTTGCCATCAACTTGCCATTGTGTTACAACCATCGATCAGATCTTCATGATCCGTGCCCATGACTAAAATAGCGTTGCCGGATAATTAATTTTAAGCGGTTGTTTAGCAGTGTCTTATCACTCCAATCGAAAATTAATTTCCCTAGTGTTTTTTTTTTTGTGTAAATTAAATTTTAAGCCATCCCTCATTTGAATGCTTTCTGAACTTGTTGGTGAGCTTCAATTTCGATTCAACATATTGAAATATATTTGAATATTAATCACATTGATTCTAACCCTACTGCCCTTCCACCTTATTGACGCATTTATTACGCATGAGCATATGTAACTAGATACACTTGCCATAGTAATATTCATTAGCTGGCATAATATTAGCAACTACTTGACTCTCTACTGCGCATATGCAACAATTTTTAAATTTCCTACTTTGTATTAAGTAATCAACAACAACTTTTGCATGTCAAAGTTCAGAGGGCATTCGGGTGTTTAGTTAGAGAAAGAACTTTTGAAGGATAGAACAAAATTATCACTACTCAAATATACACAATATTCTTGGTACCAGTTTTTTAAGAATGTAGTTTAAAAAAAAATGTTGATAAAATGTTTTTTTTTATACATATAATAAAAATGAAAATATATTAACACTTTAAAATTTGAATTAAAAATATTGAAACGCGTTAATTATCAAATACTGGCAATGTTGGCAAAAGTATTAAGAGAAATTTGTATGACGTTAAGAAG
Organism: Sphenella marginata; assembly: GCA_951509765.1. Taxonomy (NCBI): domain Eukaryota; kingdom Metazoa; phylum Arthropoda; class Insecta; order Diptera; family Tephritidae; genus Sphenella; species Sphenella marginata. Next base: position 10,099,767 of record OX608083.1, read on the forward strand.
AAAAATAGTAGAAAATAGTAACACATTTTCAATTTTGTATTGAAAATTAAATTATTTATAAATAACTTGAGGAAACAAATCACGGTGCTTGAAGAGTTGAACATTTCCAAATGAATGCGTTGGGACAACATAGTTGCAATATTTATTTATAAGTGAAAATAGTAAGAAACTATACGGAATTTAAATGCAAAGGCAAGAAGGCAAAAGAATTGCATTTAAGTTTAGCCATTTGATAACATGACATTTATATGTTAAATCACACAAAATACATAAAAGTCTATCAAATCATAAAAGCTCTTAATTTTAAGAGATAATTTGTAAAATGCGTATTTTTTGTTGTTCTCCGTATTTTTTGAAGAACCTCCAATTATAACTGAATGCCAAATTAGAACTAGTCATGAAAGTGAAGAGAGAGAACTTATACCTAGATAAAACATACATATTCTTACACTCTGAAAAGAGTTCTAATTTACTAGCATACTTTAACTCTCTAAACTTAGTATTAGCATATATATTTATTAAAAATCATTCATCATTACTACAAGTATTAGATTACTCTCATAATGGGGTTGTGTAATTAATTGGATTTTTAGTTCCGAAGCCTATTGTCATATTGAATTTCCCACCACCCTAATGCGGCGTAAAATCAACTGTAATCAGAACTGTTAAATAGTGATTACTAATTGTAATGATTACAGGTTTGAGTGATTATTTTCCTCAGAATCCATTTAAAGATTGATTACCAATTAGTTTGAATATTGAATGATTATTTTTCAATTAAATTAAAAATTTTCAAAAAAAAATCATAACTTTTTCACGATTATTAGAAGTAATCAAAAATAATTAAAAGTAATTAATTTTTTTTTACTTTTTTTTATTATTTTGCGGAAACCAATTAAAATAATCGTTACCAATTGAAAACGTCGTCTAATCAATTGATTACTAATTACTAATCAAAATTAAAATAAAAAAAATAAATCAAACTAAACGTTTCTCTAATTGCCACCAGTTTTTTTGCTAAGCCGATTAAAGGGCTCAGCTTGAAAAGCACGTGAAAATACGCGACACTAATAGGCTCAACAAAATTAAGCTGATTACACAACCCCAGCAGCTAGTCATATCCTCCTAGAGTTGTAATTGCAATTGTTTAGAAAATAATTTATTATTCTTTGAAAAAAAAAAAAATAATAATAATTAAGTATAAAAATAAAAAGTAAATAATAAATTAAATCATTTATTTGATAACATATGTAGTATTATTTAGATAAAATTCTATTAAACCATTATTTATTTTATAAGACCTAGCCGAATTTAGTTGTATTTGTTTGTAAATGATAAATTTGTAGAAAGTAGAATTGTAATTGTTATTTTTCACAAGCCAACATATTTTATTGCAATAAATTAAAAAAAAAAAATTAAGCAAAACGGTGGTAGAATATTTAATTTTATTTTAAAAATTGGCTTCGAATTGGAGTGAAAAATAAGTTCAAAAGAAACAGTTATGCATACATATTTTAAGAGAAGTATAAAAAAATGTATAAAACTGATTGCACAATTTAATTATTTCAAACTGCCCAAAATTGTGAGAATTTCTAATTACCGTTAATTAATTTTATATTTAGTTTTGTTATATGTATATGTAGATATTCGAAGTAATAAAATAGATCAGCTAATCTTAATTAAGCTGCAAATTAGTAACGATTCATCTTACTTTATTCTAGAAATCTTAAGCTATGTTCACACTACAACACAAATTACTTAGTTTCGCAAAAACTACTTCCAGCTCTGTACACTATGTAGTTTTATAGTTTATTCATCATTTATAACAAACTGACTAGTATCAATAGAAACTACGAAACTACTTACACAATAGATAATTTTGGCGTGAATTAAAAATGCGGTCAAAATTACTTTAGTCTGAACATAGCTTAAGTGCTGTTGGTATTTCGTATGTTTTTAGTTGAAATAATCACAATTTTGTATCTTTAGGATACAAACTAAAAATTAGCTGTACACATACATCACATTGATATGAAATTATTATTACATTACTGTAACTACATTAGCATTACTATTATAATTACATACATATAATTCGATCACATTCATTAATGTATATTATAAAGTGATATTAAAGCCAGTGAAATGAATAAATGAAATAAAATTAATTATGAAAAAAAAAGCTTACAAAATTATTTATTTGCATTCAAAAGTCAATGACTTAGATTAGATGAGTTTTTCTTTTTCACTAACGTAGTTAGCATTTTTATTGTTATTTAGTAGTTTTAGTTATATAACTCTAGGCATGTCTTTTTCAAGTTTTTCGCTCTTCATCCATTAGTATAATTCTTTTAGTTCACAATGTCATGTTTAATTTAAAATTGTGTTTTTTTTTCTCTTATTTTTAGTTAGAATCTAATTAACTATGTTATTTACATTTAGACAAACACTTACGAATTCAATTAATTCCCTTGACCTTCTTGTCACATGTCTGATGGACATTGTGCTTTCAGAAGTGATGGTAATAAACACCTGTAAGTCAATGACAACTATCAGGGACTGTAGTTATTGTGAGTTTTTTTAAATTAAAATTTTTGATTTTTCGTATATATGTACATATCATCAAGTAAAATAGATTTTTGATTTAAAATTTCTAATATACATAACTGCAAAAACTGTAAAATGCAAAATTTTTGTAATGTTTCTTGTTTTGTATTATTCTGTTGTCAGTAGTATCCATACCTATTTTCAGTGGTATTCATACATACCTATTAATAGAGGTATTCATACCTGGCTCACGTTCTTTAGTTGGTAAAATATAGTTTTTGCCTAAAAAGGATAATTAGAATTGATAAAACAACCTGTTGGTGCTTTGTATTAGATAACAGTGAGAGTAAATAAAGTGTGTAAAATATAAATAGGCTGGATACCCTATTGACCATACAGGAATAATGAAAGAGGGAGAGAAGAACATAGACAATCCTACGAGCTTTCCTTATGACACCTTACTAATTCTATGTATGTATGTATATTTGATACAAATAAAAAATAATTAGTTTGTTAAAGATGCTCTTTTAGTTTCTTTCTATGCAGGTAAGCTAAGATTACGAGGTGCTCAAAAGGTTTAAATTATTTAAAAAAAGAGCTGCGCTACTCTGCACCTTGTCAGTCCAAAGTAGCAAAAGTAATTCTTCGGTTTTAGTATAAGGCAGAACATATCCACCAATCAGTGGAATATTGCTCATATTCCATGGTTTCTAGATCTTCTCGTTTGAAAACACCGAGAAGTAATCCATACATAAAATTCCACATTGATAATATCAGTTTTAGTTTTCCGTCCCATAAACAGACTATCGCCAGACCACTCTTCATTAACTATTCCACTTTTCTACAGAGTAATCCAGGTATTTGATTAATTAAAATTCTCAAAGGTTTCGAAGTAAACCCAGAAGTATTTATTATTCCAATGAATTCGCACGTCATTAGACATAAAAATGTAATCCGAGACAAATAACAAGTTCATCTAAATATGCCGTAAGCTCTATAAGGCGTGATACACAGTAAAGAGTTTTCTGACGTCTCGTCACGTTTGTAGAATACGGATTTTACTCTAAAAATGGCTGACAGCAGCGAGAGGTTGACAATACTTTCGGCACGTAGCTATTTATAAGCCAAATTAAGAAGACAATTTGCGGCATCCTGTTATGTGGGATGGGCTTATGAGCGACGTAATGTACTGTAGGCCGATTTAGGTAAAAAAGTTTTAAAAACAAAATTTGAGCAATCAGTTTAAATATTTATTGACGTACTTCCATGAGCCATTAATAAATGTAGCAAGTAAGCAAGTCTAAGTTCGGATAAACTGGAAAGCTATATACCGAGCTGTGGGTCGACTTTGCATCTCAACCGAAAAGGAAAAAGATTAATTAAGTATGATGCAAGGTCAAGTTTCTCTTGACAGCTGACATACATATCTATCGAGTTACACAGATATAATCATTTTTGCTTTATATCACAAAGTCTTCAACAGGCAAAATTTGCATAAATAGAACTCTATCTATATCTACCGCGATATACTACAAATCACCGTTATATAAACAAGGTTAATATACCCTAATTACCAATACATTTGGGTATAAAAATATACTAACGACAATGAGCATTCAAGTCATAACAAATAAATATGCACAACATTTAACTTGGTGAGACTTAAATGGCTTCGCCGTTTGTGGTGATGCGTCGCGACGATGTAACGTTATCGAGTGTGCTCATTCCAAAGATTCTATATACGATATTAATTACTATTCTGATTTCGATTTCATTTGGAATTCCAATAAATAATATGCCCAGGTTTGTCACACGCACAAATAGTTATTCTACACCGAAGAAAATATAAAAATCGAATTCCAAACTAAACGTCGTAGCGTCTGTGAAACAAATTGAATGTTAATTATAAAAGCCACGCGCAGCCTACACAACACAAAACCGCTAATCAAATGAATGAATGATATATAAAATAAAATGTGGGCCGGGTTTTTAGTTGATAAGGTATTAGTTAGTATGTGGTTTTCGATTTGATTCGATTTACTTTAAGTTGTTGATTCAAATAATTTTCGTTTTAAAATATTTTGCTGAGTACAGTAAACACCGTTTAGGTAGGTCATTCAAAATATAATCATTATTTCATTTCATTTCATTTCATTTTATTTTATTTTATTTTACTTTACTTTACTTTACTTTATTTTATTTTACTTTATTTTATTTTATTTTATTTTATTTTATTTTATTTTATTTTATTTTATTTTATTTTATTTTATTTTATTTCATTTTATTTTATTTTATTTTATTTTATTTTGTTTTACTTTATTTTATTTTATTTTATTTTATTTTATTTTATTTTATTTTATTTTATTTTATTTTATTTTATTTTATGTTATTTTACTTTATTTTATTTTATTTTATTTTATTTTATTTTATTTTATTTTATTTTATTTTATTTTATTTTATTTTATTTTATTTTATTTTATTTTATTTTATTTTATTTTATTTTATTTTATTTTATTTTATTTTATTTTATTTTATTTTATTTTATTTTATTTTATTTTATTTTATTTTATTTTATTTTATTTTAATTTAATTTAATTTTATTTTATTTTATTTTATTTTATTTTATTTTACTTTATTTTATTTTATTTTATTTTATTTTATTTTATTTCATTTTATTTTATTTTATTTTATTACTAACCAATCACCACTGTATTTTCAGCAACCAATTTGTGGCTATTGCCCACGCCGGTTGAAGAACCTTTTCACAGTTTAAACACCTCGCAAAAAATACTTATTAGTGGTGGTTTAAGGTATTTATAAATCAAATATTGTAATCTGATGAGCTTATCTATAACTGAAAGTTAATCTAGCGAGGTAGCAAGAGCATACTTGTAGATAAGTTTAAAAGTCAATCCCATAAATCTTATCAACCATTCACATTTTAGAAATAATCGAGTTTGGTTTTAGTAACATGAGCTTTGAGAGGCGTCTGGATAACGTTACCGATAAAATCCGGTTACCGGAATTATCTAAAGGAACGGCATGGTGCGCCTAAAAGCATGCTACATATACCAACATATCTGCTGAGTGCTTGTGATACTCTAGAAATCCACTCGAAAATCACAGGCATTGATGCACTGCCGTTTTAAGTCAGATCTATTGTGTTTGGCCTTTCAGTTTATTATTTACTTATAAACGTACATCAGCCATTCTATCTCCTTAAAATTAATTTTATTTTTTCAAACAATCCTGTCTTTCAAGGTCAGCATATTTACAGCACAGTGTCAATGCCTTTGTTTCAGCCGGATGACAAGCGGAGCAAACTATTTTTAGTGCTGCAACGCTTACTGCGCATATGGACATAGAGCAGACCACGCAGTGAAACATCAAAGTGGACAGCAATCATACTAGCATATAACTAGATTTTTGCGACTGTTATAAAAGTTGTCCGAAAAAGATCAAATTTTTTGAGGTAAAAATTCAAAGTTCCAAGTGCCACTATAGGAGCAAGAAGTTTTGATCTATTTTGAACTAGTTTGAGACTGTCAAATTTCCATTCGAATTCTGAAACTTGATATGCTTGTGGTTTACATGGAAAAAGGTCTAGTTGTGGATTAGTTTGAAGTTAATTGGTTTAGCTGCCGGGTAAGTATATACGTGAGTATAAGTGTGACCACTTATCGCTCATATCTGGCGCAGCATACTAATAAGTTTGAAAGCAGAAGGGGAATACCCAATTCGGCCAAAGGAATCTTAAAGCACTTAAAAGTTTATTACTATTATTTTTGATTCGATATGAAAGTCTTCGGGACACAACAAGATTAGAGTGGGCTAGCAAAAGTTATTTAAAATGAAACTCTTTACTGGTTAATCATGAAGTTCAAATGCTGTTAAGAGAACAGACGCAGCCTAAAGCGCACATCCTGTGATCTACATACAAGTACATATACATACATATATGGCTTGTATATAATTATAAAAACAAAACATCACTCAAATGTTCTGTTCACTTGTCTGATTATCTGAACATCATTCCTACGAACTGGTCTCATCGCGTACTTTTCCATGCTTTTGAAAAACAACGCTCGCGCTTGTACAGAAATGTTTTATGAAGTGTGGTTTATGTATGTATATGATTCCGCCAATTTTTTTTATTACCAATTACCTGTGCTGGAATAACGACGAGATACGCTTACGCTATAGGCAGTGAACGGTGTTTGCCTGCGGGCTATTGTCCTGCCGATCTAAACGTAAATAAAAGCGTCAGCAAAATAAGCAAAAAGCAAATTAATTACTGGAAAAAAACTTGACGAAATATCAAGCTATGGAGCTTTGTTAATTTAACACAGACGGTGCAAGGGAATCTGATATTACACAAAACAATAAAAAAAAGGATCATAATTATCAAGAATTTTTTTGGCTTGATTGGCACTGTGGATTATAGAAAAGAATAATAATAAGAAAAGTAAATAAGGGTAAAAACAAAGTTTGTTGGCATGGAATTTTACTTACTAAAAAAAATACAAAAGAAAAAAAAAACTGGGTAGAATAGTACAATTAACTTTTTCGGCATCATTTTAAAAAAATTTCGGCATGGTTGTCGAAACAGTTTGGGAATATTTTTTGAAATGACTTGGAAAATGGTGCCAAAAAAGTATCATAAAAAATTAAGCAAGTGATGCCCGAAAACCCCGAAATTGTTCCGAAAACGTCCCAAATGATTTCGAAAAAGTCCCAAACACCAAAGGACTCCAAAATCATGATCATGAGAACAATATCGAATTCATACAGAAAACGACGAAGAAATGGACACCCAAAAAAAATCACAAAAACACTTTCGAAATGTTCTTGAAACAGCCTAGAAATGCTACCGAGTCCCGAAGTTATTTGGAGAAGGGGTACCGAATCTATACCGAAAAAGTTCCAAAAACAGCGAAAGCCTTGCCCAATTCTGAAAAGACGAAGCGTGCAATGAGGTTAGAAACAAGTTAAATAACAATTTAGAAATTAATCCCTGGAGTATCTAGAAGAACTCTCCAAAAGCAAATACATAACAAAGATAAACAAAGCCATTTAGTTAATTGATTTTAAACAACAATGTTAACGCGGATTACGTTTGCACATATTTACGGATTACAAACAGTATTTGACGTATTTAAAGGCAATTCAAGAGGCACGTGAGTACACAATTAAGTAAGCTCTTAGGTTAAACAAAAATTAGCTTAGAAGTAAAGTGCAATGCATATGTGAAACTTGTATGTACGTATGTATGTTTGTAAGTATGTAAACAGCTTTTAACTACGCAAGTACTCAGTGATCGCACTTTTATGAATGAGTAAAATTGTAAATTAAGCAGGCTCTAAGTGTCAGCTACTCGTACAACTTTTCATTTCATAATACTTCAAGACACGTTTTCAGTTTCATAGTGGAACTCTTTTTTTTGATGTGTTTAATAAAAGCTTTAAATATTTTTGGTGGCGTATTTTAAATTCTCTTTAATTTGCTTTTTCTCTTTATTTAAATATATAAATATATAGGTACATATGTATTTTTAAAGTAAAGTAGTATCTTTAAGATTTCTTCATTTATTTGATTATTTTCCCTCTGCTTTGCTTTGTTGTTTTAAAGTTCTTTTTTTTGTTAAATCTGTGAAGGTCATTTGCTGATTTCGCTGCCCTTTTCGCTCTCAACACTCTGTTTATGAAGCTTGGTGTTGCCAGATGTGAAAGTTATAACCTAATTTGGGGATTTTTTGCAAGAAAGTTGTTTTAAGACATTTATCTAGCTTGAGTTTTTGTTCATCTTTGAGTCGTCCCTCACGTAATTTTTTCGACTCCTCAACGCTCTCAAATATACTTAAGAAAACCAAAAAGATTGGTCGGAGCTTTAGAAATATTTCATGACAAGAATGTAAGTTGTTCGTTACACATGGCAAGTTCAATAAAAAATCGATTATTAGTCCAAATTTTAAAATATGAAAGAAATATAAATTTAATTTGTTTGTATGGCTTGGTGAATAGAAAATTATGTGTAGCGTCTACAAAAATAGGGCTTTCTGGATATAAACACTTCATGAAATTTAGTTAATAAATAAAAAGTTTCTGGCCACACTACACTCCGATTGCTTCGGTGCATTGTTGTGACGATTTTTGCTGAGCTTTCAAAAAACGAAAAAGAGTTTTTTTGATACTATTGTTAAGTTTTGATTTTGCTTGCTTGTCCATGCTGCTGTCGTTATTGGTAATTGTGCAACTTCTACTAATAATGCATGCGATAGAGATTTGAATTTCGTAAAGAAACATTAAAATTTGTTAAAATGGTTTGAGTAAAACAGCGCTTAATGAAGTTAATAAAATTTCATCTTTTTGTAATCTTCTATTTAAAAATTAAAAAGAAACTCTGAAACTCATTAAATCTTGTCTCAGCCGCGCTCTTTTTGTATGCAGTTCTCTTATGTTTTTTTTTTTAAGAGTAAAAAGTATGAACAGGTACAAAGCAAATGGTAATAAGTAACTGGTCAAGTATATTACGAAAAATGCCAATACAGATAAATACGGTTTATGTTATTTTTTTCAACGAATATAAAAACTGCTAAATTAATATACAAATGCTAAGAAAAACTAGGGCGAAATAAAAAAAAATTGGGAGAATGAAGTTTTTGCTCTCAAGCATATTTTCCTTGGAAGAAATATAAAAAAATTAATAAAAATGAAAAGTATATTTTATATTGAATACTGAAACATCATCATTCAAATCATATTCAAACAAGTAAGGAAGTCTAAGTTCGGGTGAACCGATCATTAAATACCCAGCGTTAGTTTTCAGAACGAGATACAAATACCATGACTTGGCAATGATATAGGCCCTAGAATCTCATTTGAAATTTTCTATATCAAAAAAGGGGGCGTGGTTAACATCCGATTTCGCCCATTTTAAATACCAACCTGCCTTGGCCAGAAAGTAACCTGTGTACCAAATTTCATGCGAATATTTCTCAACTTATTTTACTCAACTTATGTTAATTTATGTGATTTTCGATACAGAAAAAGTGGGCGTGGTTATCATCCGATTTCGAAAATTTTCACAGCAGCTCACCTTGGCCAGAAAGTAGCCTGCATAACAAATTCCATGCAAATATCTCAGTTTTCACGCAAGTTATGTCAATTTATGTATGTGATTTTCGAAGTTTTCGATATCGAAAAAGGGGCGTGGTCATCATTTGATTTCGTCCATTTTCAATAGCAACCTACCTTGGCCAGAAAGTAACCTGTATGCAAAATTTCATGCAAATATCTCAATTTTTACTCAAGTTATCGTGTACACGGACGGACAGACGGACGGACATGCCTTAATCAATTCCTCTTTTCAACCTAAGAACTTTCATATATGGAACTCTATATCTAACTCGATTATTTTGCGCCGTTACATAGTACCGTTATGTGGACAAAATTATAATACCCTAACTCAGAATTTTTTGGAAAAATGTTCAGAAATTTTACAATTTTAAAGGCAACACCCTCTTATATTTTATTCTATGTATATAAGCGTGACATTTAAGTATTTTTTTTTAATATCTTCTAAGGAATCAGCCAATTATTTTTCACTGAAGTGTTGTTGAGTATATACATATAATACATATATGTATCGTATGTATGTAAGTATAGGGAAGTTAGTTAATATGTTGTTGAGAAGCCTGTAAATTACTTACAACCTTTCGTTCGTAGCTATAAAAATGCTAATAAACGACGCGTGGCGGTGACACGTTGAAAAAATTGTTGATGGAAATTTATTGAAATGTTTTTATAAACTGCGTAACACGTTTATGCAGCTAAGGAACAGTGCTGGAACAAAAAAAATAATAATTTGATACAAGTCCTCAAAACCATTTTTGTTTAAACTACGATGCGTGATCGCTTACATTCTAGTCCATACTATATACATATGTAAGTCATCAACATTACTTAAATTATTAATTTAGAAGGCAGGTGAGTATAACACTACAAAATACCCGTTTTTAAGTATAACCCCCCCCGTTCCAGAATTTGCTAAGTCATAATCGGTATAATCTCATATTTCACAATCGTCTAACTGTTTACATTATTTTCCCTATGGAATATTGATGAAATGACAGTAAGAACAGCGACAAAAAAGAAATGTGTAAAATTTCGCTAATTAAATTGTTTGTGTAAATTTGTAAGTTAGCAACTTGTCATGATGTGGCAAAAAAATTTTAGATTTTCTGAAGCTGCTAAGCGATGAATAATGCTTTCGATTACGCTGTAAAGCTTTTTCTTGCTCTCTAAAAATATGATGAATTTTTTTTTTAATTAAATTGGACCAATTTTTTTTTCATATAAATGAGGATAAATTTTGAAGTAATTTGAGCTTTTTTTTGGAGGTAATATTTATAAAAAAAAGTTGCTAAATTTAAGACTGTAAATACTTCTAAAAAAAACTTTGTATATCCTAGAATTGTGTTTAGAGGTTAATAACTTTTGTTCTGAGCCCTGGAATCTACCTACTGAAATATAATTTTGTATATATTATCATATGCTAAGAAGATATTATAAATTTTATTATGTTATAAACAAATTTTAGTATTCATTTTATTTATCAAAAACAAGAAACAGAAAAAAAATGCAACTTTTTTAATTTCACACAAATTTTTTTTTTTAAACATTTCTTCGCTTTGATATTTAGTAGTCGTAAAGTATACATACTTGTGTAGTTATTTAAGTATATAACTATGTATGTAAAATGTAAAAATAAATTTATTATTTATTTATCATACATCAGTTAACTTGTAAGCCTACGTTTGTGCACACAAACATATTTTTTCAACGTGGCCTTGAAAAAATTCACAATGTCAATATATGTATATAATTTTTAAACAAACCATATTGTATTATAGGTACTTTGTTTACAACATCCCCCTTCCCCTCAATGTACTTAAATCGACACAGAAATGGCCATAACAAGAAATTGTGTTCATGAACTCCAAAAGTGTAAATGGAATGGCAGCCAAATCGGTGACCACTCGTTCAAAACATTCCATGAATAATTCAGTGGAGTCAAAGTAAACGTTGCTTTTGCCAAGAAAAAAAATCGAATTTATGCGGTTAGCTTAAGTACAGTGAGGCACAGTAAAGCGGACTGACAACTACATCTTTCAAAGTCTTGAAATAGTTTTCGGAAGATTTCAGTAAAAAAGACTTGCACTGATGTACTCGCCGAGCAATAAAAATAATGATGTGAAGCAAACTTTTTTACTTTGCGTTACGCTTAAATGGGGTTTACTGTTCAGAAAAGATGCGAGCGCGTCTTAAATGCAATGCTGAGCGTTATGAGCTTAAATGCGTGTGTGATTTCGGTTTGATTTTGTATTTATTTAAAGCCCTAAATGTTTATGGGACCAACTGATACGTGCCCATCTTGTTAACAATTTTGCTTCAAAGCACTTTTGAGTAAACAAAGTTACTTACACACATACATATGTACCTGCGCATAAGAGTAAATTGTGTTATGTTTTAAAATATAAAAAAAAAAAAAAAAACAAAAAATTTGTGAATATAAAATATTGCGTATTTCAGTGCATTCCTCACACAAACTTTTGCAGACAAGTGTAGGTATATATGTATGTATATATGTATCAAGGTATACATGTATTGCATATACATATATAGATTTTTGCTGAGTGTATATTTGTTTTTGTATTTTATTTAAAATGTGATTGTATGTATGTTTGTACTGCGTGTGTGTAGTTAATTTAAAGCCGGTCTTACTAAGGTCAATCAGTTGGTGATGATAATTAAAACGTCCACAAAGGTAGCGGGGGAAATATGAGTTGGCATCATTGTGATAGAGGCAAAGGCACACAGATTCAACTATTTAACTTGTTAACTTAGCTTAAAGCTTTTGGTATTTAATAGTAAAAAAAAGTTATCAAATGCGCGAGAGTGGAATATCTACTTATCACGTACAGATAGGTGAGTACATACATAGGTACACATTAGACTGGGTCAAAATATTGTCAAAGTTTCAGGCTTTGGTAAACATTTTCAATAGATTTTAAAGAATTGATAGCATTTGTTTGCTGTACAACTGCCAAGGAATTGCAACTACAAATTAGCTTTGTAGGAAACCTGAGATAAAAAAGAACTTCTTACTTTTTCGGGATCAGTTCCTTGATATTTCGGGATTGTTTTGGGATCATTTTGGGACATTTTTAGATTCACTTCGATAATATTTTGGAACAATTGCATGCAATTTTTAGGGGTATCATTTTGGAACAATCCCGAAATAGTACAAAAATTAATCCCGAAAACAAAAAAGCATTAAATGATCCCAAAAACTTCTAAAAACTATGTAAAATAAAAAACGCCAAAAATGAATACAAAAAAAAATCGCGAAATTTTTCTAAAAAGGCCAAGACAAAAATGCCGCATATGAAAATTTTTATTCATCACTTTTTTTTTGGGAATTAACTACTATTCGAATTTTTTGTACCCGTCGAATAAACATTTTATTTATTCAAATAATTTTTATTCGAATAGTCCCATGCCTTTAGACCTTCTAAACATTTTTTGGGGCAGCCTAATGTACGCATACTTTATTAAAATGAGTATGCACAAACACTAAAATCAAGCTAAAGTCGAATGTACAAAAACCGACTACTAAAAACGAAACTATTTTACAGGTGTGACGTCACGACTACTCTTTTTACCGTAATGTAAGTTTACGATTGAAACCAGCTCAGTTGCTTCCTCGAAGAATACGAAATATTTGATCGCATTTTTGTACAATGACTACGCTTAAAATCAAACGAATAATCTAGAAGTTGAAGACGCTGAAAACTTGTACAAAACTGAACAAGCTCAGGCATGCAAAACGTGTTTTTGAGTTTGGAAAACACAATGCTCTTAACTAAAAAAAAAATATTTAGCTAAATGGGATGTGGTTTTCGCAATAAATAAGAGACTAATTGAGCATGCTTAACCCTGTAGGGAAGATTTTTGGTGTGGAATAACATAAGCGGCTCATGCAGAAGACCTCAGCTATAATGATTGATTAATTGTAAATTAGCAATTCCCCATTTATTTGGTTGATTTTGTCTTTGAGCCTTTTTATACAATAAAAGACCAGCGATGAGTAGCCACAAAGAAATCTATTTCTGGTATATTTTGCTAATTAGCAAAACAAGAATTTAAAAATCAATGGCACGAGCTAATATACAAAAGCATCTATGGACATGCTGTGAAACGTCTAGAATCTAAACCAGACGGGGTTTTTTTTTCATCAATCACTTAATGTGCAAAAAACCCGTGAAATTGGATAATGCGTTTCATAATTATAAAACGCATGAAATTTACATATTTTAATCATTCATGTACTTGCCGATTCTTATTTGCAAGGCGCTTAGCGACTGTTGAATAAAATAACAATAACAATTTTTTTTTTCAAAATTTGAAAATTAAATGTGTATTTGCAAGATAGCTTATTTTTTATTCTTTTTAAATAAATATTTTTTTGGTTGGCAGATGTTATAGATTTTCGGGTCTAAAGTTTCTATATAGGATATTGTTTTCTTGATATTTTTCTCGTTTAAGTGACATGTGAGTCTGTTTTATAAAAGTGCTATAATTATGAAACTCACTATACATGCATATATCATATGTAGATGCGTGTTCGAATAAAATAAATAACTAATAATTTACATATTTGCTGGATCATGTTTAGGCCTTAAACCAGTCACAACGTCATGGCGCGACTTGGCTTGACTCGTTGGCTTAAGTGCTCGATTTCTTTACGTAAATGGGTTTGGCTTTTAATTCAGTAACGTTTTCTGAAAAAAAAATTGTTTTCTAAACAATTTGTGATAAATAACGCATCGAAAGGAAATATTTTTTTAAGTGATTTTTAGTCTGTAGGGCTTCCCCTGGAGAGTCAGAAGTTCAAAATTGTATTTCGTCACTTTCAATGATTTATTTAGTCCATCTTGAAATTTTTAATAAAACATTTTTATTGTTGCTTTTTTTGTATATTGAAAAAATTTATTAAAAAAAAAATCCATCCCTAATATTTTTAAAAATATATATGTATGTGCATAAATTCATACATTTAAGTTGTAGTTGTTGCAAATATATGCATGTAAGTGCTAATTTTTTAACTTTGTGCTGTTGATTTCTTTGGAATTTTTTATTTGGTTAAATTGGACTTTGGCCACATAGCCATGAACTACAATAACTGCACAACAATGGGGAGGTGGCGTCAATTTGTTGTTTTGTGTTTAAATCACGTGAAATTATAAACAAACTTAGCTATTCATCAGACTTGTTTGGGAAAATTTTAATCACAACTTCTTACGTGAGGAGTAGATTATATTTAGCTCTTGCGGCAGCATTTTAACGCATATTTTTGTGGTATTTTAAAACAAATACAACTCTGCATTCTTAAAGTAGAAAATCTCACACGTCACGGATCCATAAAAAAATTGTTTGTTTGTCAACTATTTAGTAAACAAAACATTAATATCTTTAGTAATCAATTAGTCCACTTTTACATTGATTGTTTTTTCCATTCCATAAAATTATTTATATAGCCAAGTCATATAAAAAATATATAACTTGCAATTTGACGTCAATAGTTCCGTTGATGTAATAACACGTCATCATTTGTTATTATTTTAACTTCTAAATAAACTTCCATGAAATATTGCTATTAGCGTGGTTCGGTTCCAGCGATACCAAATTTTTTAGTTTGACTATCTCTCACTTTTCTCAAAAAAGTTAAGGTTGAAAAAAAAATAAAAGAAATTGTCAGAGAAATTATCTAAAGTTATGATATATGACACCTATTTAGTTTCTAATTTTTTTGTTATACATACATATATAATAAATAAATCAAAATCAAATAGGTTCCCAAATTTTTGTTTTCAAGTGTTTGGAATTTTTAAGCAAAATATTTTAAATTGTTGAGGAGTTTTTAACAAAATTAACAAAATTAAATAAAAAAAAAAATGTGTCTATTCACCCACAACATTTTTGTTCCGCCCTCCCTAATGTTCAATCGCTGACGTGCCCATAATTTAAAACGGCGTGCAGTCTTAAAAAGCAATAATTGATTAATATGTATCAATGATGAAAGAATACTAATTATTTTATGATAGAAACTGGGAATAGTTAGCAGTTGTTGTTTATTAATATTTCATTCATAGGCTTTCATTGAGAGTTGTTTATACCCAGTTGACAAAAAAAAAAAAAAAAAATTATATAAAAAAAAAAAAAAATCGGGACTTTATTGCACATCCTTTGCTATTTCCTATATTTACAATTTTCAGAGTCATGTTTTGCTAACTTTCGTGAATATTAAAATGTTCGCTGGGAAACATTCTTTTTCCTTACAAATCCTATATTCATATACATACATATAAAACAAATCTATATCAAACACAAGCAACATACTCTCCATTCAAAAAGGCGTCTTCATTTATATTTGTACAGATTTGTATTGATGACAAATTATAAAACGTTCGACTTGTTCCAATTGTAAGTCGAGTGAGACAGCCTGAACGTTACCAATATGGCAACCGGAAACGAAAACCAATAAAGCATGAGCACTTGTGTTAATTGTTTGATACTTTTGGTGTTTACAAAATCTCGTTTGAATATTCAATACAATAAGTCAATATTAGATTTAACAAGTTTATTTTTGGTTTTGTTTTTTTTTTTCTGATTCTTTTTCTGAAAAACAACTGCTTTTTTGTTTCTTGACGTCACTTCATGTTTGCGTGGAATTTAACTAAGTTTGGCAGTAGAACGCAATTTGCAAAATTTAAGTAAAGCCATTTAACTGTTTTGTTTAATAGACAATAAGAGCTGAACCGATATACAGTATACAGTGTGTTTTATAATTATAGCACACTTAAAATTTATTTCGTTAATGATTTAAGCAAAGTTTAAAAGAGATATTAAAAGTTAGACTTTTTGAAAATATCCTGCAGTTTAATATTTTTTTTCAACAAAACATTTTCTTGGCATAACAGGCAAAATTTTTTAAAAACGTCAATAGCATTTTTAAAACTTTTTTGAATAAAACTTAAATTTCGTGTTTCACAAATTAGTTGAAGGCCAATAACTTTCAAAAAATGAATAATTATTTTTTGTTTGATAATTTTTTTTTTGCATTTTTTTCAGAGAAATTATATCTAATTTAATTATGTTTATAAATTTTTTTTGTGATTATTTTTTATTTTTTCTTTTAAATGCATACGATATAATATAGAGTTTGCGGGGCACTTATAATTTGAATATTCAATTTTTTGTATACTTTTTTTTTTTTATTTTTAGAATTTTGTTTTAGCTTTTCGAAAATTTTATATATTTTTTTTAAATATGCACAAAATTTTTTAAAAAACAGATATATGCAACTTCAAAATTTAAATTCAATCACGAATAAAATATTGAAATTCAAAAGATAGCGTACTAACGATTATAACATTTAAATTCCGAGTGTGCTACAGCTATGAAACGCACCTTATTTGGTGTTTTGGGAATATTTGTTTTGTGGCTATTTTCGTTAAGTATTTGTTTGTTTCGAATAGACTAGAAAAGGCCTTTTGTCGGCTTGTCTTAGCGTCACTTAGCTTTGTTTGTGCATACGAGTATAACAAGTAGATTAGTCTGAATTTGGGTATAAACGAATATTATATACCCAACTGTGAGCTTGGAGTTATTTTTTAGTTAATCGCTGTACACTAAATATTACTTTTTTTCCTTTTTTTAATTTATTATTTTAATTTATTTTAAAATGTTAAGATTTTTTCGGACTAATTGAATTCCCACAGAAAAATTTTGAACGAAAATTTTGCCAGCCCTGCCGTTCAATGCAAAATTGGAAACTTATTTTGGAAATTTTTCAAAAAACTTGTAAATCAAAATAGAAAAGTTTAATTCTTTTTTTGAATGCTAAGACCAAATCAATATCGAGGTTCAACCGTAACCTCAAAAAACCCTGCAGTGCTTTGGTTCAATGTTTTGAGGTTAGGGTGCCTACTCTTCCAAACTAAGCGAACCCAGTCTAATAAATATGTAAAAATGTATAAGTAGTATTTTACAAAAACGATTATCTAGCATAATTTTTAATAATGCTAACCTCTGTGAAATTTAAAAACTCAATTTTAATTCGATATTTGATCATCAACACCTTGCCTAAATGTACGCTAGTTATATACAATCAGAACAATTAATAAAGGGCAAGCCAAAATCTTAAATAAACGCTTTGAACCAGCAGCCGCGTGTTTTTAGGGTAGTTGAACCCCAACGAGGTCACTTTACCACATCTCACATTCAGCTCAATTGAGCAACAAGTTTTAAAGTTTTATGTTACTAATTATAGCAACAACATTAAATAACAGGTGCAGCGGGGAGGGGAACATATTGTTAATATAGAAACTAACTCATATAATGAATGTATAAACTAAAGAATTATTAATAACATTATTTTTTAAAATTAGTTAATTGAAAAGAGAGGCAGCTGCGAATTGTTGAGCGAAGTGTGTTAAGCTTCCTGAAACGCTTTTAAATTTTTTTTTTTAGCCCTAAAGTGGTCTCGAGTGATAATTTGCAAATTAAATACTTATACTATAATATGGTATAATAAATAAAAATTCATAAATAGTATTATTTATAAAGCGAGATAAGCTAATCGACAGGTTATAAACATACTTTTTTATTTATTAATTATACCGAAAATACTTCCGTTTATCTCATCGGTGATGTTTCGGTTATTTCGAGCTTATTCAATGACGCAAATTAAAGAACTGCGTAGGTCACATTTCGCGAATCGTAGGAAGCTATATTTGGTGTAGCATAAATTACACTATGCAACAAAGTGGGATTTGTTTGGGTGGAGTGAAAAAAATAACGCAAAAGATGTTTAACATACAACCATCGCTTGCTTTGCGTTGTAGTCTTCACAATATGCGTTAGCTGTACTGCGACTCTAAAAATGATGTTGCATAGTGTAATTTTGGCAAATCAATGTTCTTTTGCAGATTTAAAATTTTAATGCTGAAGGTCAATCATAAATATTAATGAAATCTATTTTTGAATGATCATAGAACGTAAATGAATTGTTTGCAAAATTTAGAAACTTTTTTTATTTCTTTGTATCGCATAATTTTGCGAACATTTTTTTTTAACGTTTTTGTTGTGTAGTTTGGCGGTTTTTGCAGGAAGTAAATATGATAACTTTAGCTATTTTTGAGGAAGTTTGTTAATTATGTCTTTCAAAACTTTAACAAGTTTTGAAGGTAGTTGAAAGCTGCATCCGAATTTGCTCATAATTATCGTTTTATTTTCATGTGTTTTTTTTTTTTTTGAGGTTAGATCCGAACCATGACTCTTTATAAAAAAATGCGTGCCTCCTTTTTTCTTTGAATTTTTTTTTTAAGACAAAGAAATCAAATTTTATATAATTTATTTTAAAGCTATAAAATTCGGCATCACTTATTTTAACTTAATCAATGTCCAAATTTATTTGCCAAAAAAGAATAAATATGGCAACCAACATTTTTTTTTTACCAGTGCCTCTATTCAACCACAAGTTCGTTGCTTAAGTCTTTCGTATCAAATTGTAATCCTACTAATGTGCGCATATTAAACAATCAATGAAATGGGACAACGATGACTTTACATTTGGCCAGACCGCATGACTATTACCCAAGCTTTCTAGCCAGCGTTATATATATGTATGTATTTTTTTTTAATTTCTTCTTTCAACGCCAGTGTTAGTTGTTGCTAAGAGAAAAGTATGTGTCTACTTTACATAAGCGATGGAATGAATATTGTTGCTGACTTCGAAAAAATGGTAATTTGATGCAAATTTATTTTTTTCTTTTTCACAGTTTCTATTTTTTTTTTTTAACTTTTGAATATTTCAACAAATTGTACAGTTTCTAGAAGTGCAAATATTTAAGTTAAATTTTATCTTTATCTTATTTTATAAACAAAAGATTTCATTCAATATTTGAAGTTTATTTCCAAACTTACAAGGAAATTTTATAATCAAAACGAAGAAGTTAAATAATTTCTGGAACATATTTTGATGGATTTTTATTCTGTATGGCTTCGATGATTTGTCGTCGATTGTCTAAGAACGATGCGTTTTGAAAAATATTTTTTGCAGACAAATTTTGGAAGACGTTCATAATTTCCAGGTCCAATTCGTTAACTTCTCGATGGTACCATCTCCTTCTCATACTTACAAGCATTGCTCCATAGTAATACGATTCTTTTGTAAACTTACCATTTCCCCTCTCCCCTTTCTGTACCCTTAACAGCACCAATAATACACTCGAACAAATTTTGATTTTATGGCTTTGGCTTCTTTATTTTTTTAATAATTTTTAATTTTTTCATAATTGATAATTTCAGTAAATATGTATGTATGTATTTATACAAGTCTAGCTTTTAATTGCAACATAAATATGTTTATATGCTTAGTAACTATACAAAAATATATATATGTATGTACAAAAATACAATATACAATATATCATATGTATGTACGAATGCATGCAGTATTTTGTGTGTGAATTTTTTTTGCTCGTTTTATTTGTATCTTAAAGATAAACAAAGAATTTCATATACGTTTAGCATATCTTTACGTTTTGTATTTATTTAATTTTCTATGCATTTTGCGCACCACACATTTCCGCCTTCAATGCCAAGCCTTTTTCCCTCAATAGAGTAACGCACACTTGGGCATACTTAAGCATACTACTGGGCGTCTGATGAGGCGTGGCAGTAAAGCAGATAATGCGCAGCATCGCACACAATTCATATCACATTTATAAAAATAAAACAAAAAAAAAAAAGAGGAGGAGAAAGTCGATAGGCAAATAGTTCTTGCTGTAAATTATTTTTTTGCTTTTTATGCTCAGCCGAGTGCTGAGCTTGTGCTTGCTACATTGCTTCTAATTTGTCTTTCTTTCGCTTTGCTTTTCTTTTGGTTTATATTTTAGTTTCCAATTTTCCAAAAATTCGTATAACTTTTTGTTTTTAAAATTTTGCTTTTGCTATTTTCTTGTTTTAACATTTTGATATAACTTTATATTTCCATGTTAGAATTTGTTTAATTTTCTACATTTAGTATGTTGTGGTTGTTGTTTATTTTTTTTTTTGCAAATATTCCTAAAAACATATGAATATGCTACCTACTTCGCTTATACCCTACACATGCACAAACTTTAAAAATATATTTTACATACAAACAATTGACAGTCAAGAGCCTCACGTATCTTATACCCACACACAAATGCCCAGCACTGACCACGCCTTAAAACAAGCAAAATATTTTTAGAATCACATAGAGACATTTGAAATTTTTTTAACAAGCATTTCTCAAGATAAATTAAAAAAAATTTTAAAATTTGATTTTAGTCGTGAAAGTTCAAACGTGCTTGAGCTTTTGTTGAAAGCTCTAAATATATAAAATCAAAAATTAAAGTATGCCCGAAAGTATAATCAAGTTTTGTTTTACGGCATTTCACTTCAAAGCTTAAATGGAGCAAGAAGTTTATTATGAATTAATTGTTCGTGAAAGTTCCTAAAAGCTTGCTTACCGAGATTTTAAACCTATTACTTCGCTTTAGGTGATTCGAGCAAGAACTATCAAACTATTTAATTGCAAAAGCTTCATTATCTCTTTGAACTTTGCTACCGATGAAAGCTCACAAAAGCTTACTTTATCATTTTAAAAGTTCACAAAAGCTTTTCATCACATTTGCTTCCTAAATCATGCTAACTCAGGGAATATCCTGTCGAATTTAGTGAAATTTGTTAGAGCTTTTAAAGCTTTTCGAAGTTAAGCTCAGTCAGCGAGTAATTATAATTGTTTTCCTTACTGAGCAGTCCATGCGTGTGCATTTCAGCGCAATCACAGTTCTGTCATATCCATCCCAACAAATCCTAACCCTATAACCGTAAAAAGATACAGAAAATTATTAAATTAGATACATATATAAGACCCACTTAGTGTAAGACCCTGGCGCCCCCTAGAGACTGACTACCCCCCTACATACGGCGCAGCATACGGCCATTTTCTAGCAAATTCACTCAGCAATTCGCATGTTGCCGCTCTCTGAGAGTTTGTTCGCTTGCTGGTTTGCTGACTATTTGTGCTTACTACATTTCTCTTTATCGTTCTTTTCATATTGTTTTTTTTTTTTTCTCATTTCTTGCTTTTCTTCTTCCACTTATTTTCTAAACCATTCTTGTTACTGCGCTTCTCTTGCTCGTTAGCGTTAAACCCTAAACAGGGCTAATATCACTTTGGTATCTCACGGTCAGATAATGCGCCGCTTCTGTCATTTGTTCCAAACATTGGTACAGTCCATTTAAATGTCTTCGGCAACGTTTCGCCAATTCGGTGGCTTTGTCAGCATTTGCGGTGGAATTGGCTACAGCAGCGGCACGCGAATCAGTATCATCACTACCGCTTACGGATTCAGTGCTGCTTGGTTGATTGTCACTTTTATGTCCTTCGGATTCCATGCCCGAATCATTTTCATTGGAAATTTCACTCTCCGAATCGCTTAGATTACACGCCGATGTTGTAGAAACAATGGAGGCGACAGAAACATTTGAAGGACGACGATTGTGTCCTTTCGTGTTGACTGTGGTTGTGACTGTGGCTGTGACTGTAGTTGGTACTGTGGCATTAACATTTGTTGTTGCGGCATTGTTTGTTGTACTTCTGTTGACAGTCTCTGTTGTTGCATTTATGCTGTTGCTTGTCACATTAGTCGCTTCCGATGCAAAAATGGGATTTTCCACTTCAACGATGCGCTGCTCTTCACATACACCATCTTGCTCATCTTCTTCAGAGTCATCCTTGCCAGTCCAGAGCAAATCATTCTTGAGCACCTTTAGCATATTGTAGAGGTTGAAGAGCTCTGATGAGCTAAGGAACTCGTTTACGTTCTTGGAGTGTACTGCGCCACGCTTGCCATGTGCGCCTGAATGTTCGAGTGTGTGCTGATTTGATGTGGAATTCTTGCCAGGTGCTGGTATAATATCTGTGCTATCACCGACCTGCGGAAGAGAGAAAACGAAAAGTGTTGAGGATTTGACAAAATTACTTTGTAGGTTTGTTTGAAGAGTTTAAAAATAGGAAACTTGTTAAAAAAGCTTCTCCTCCAAAATGTTACATAGAAGTGAGGGCTTTTTTTAGATCAAACTATGATTCAAAAAGGCAAGATTTCCCGAAGAAACTTTCACCTATAATTTGCACTAACATCTAATGAGCTCTATTGCCCCGACTAGTTAAAAATTTTATTTCGAAATTTTTTTTCGTACTAACCTGTCGATCCAGTAGCAGACATGGCACCAAAATGGTATCATCCATTACTTTGACTGATTTTACAAATCTCTCCATCACATTGACAATGCTGTCTTTGGAGAATTGTGGCTCATCGTGTCGAGCAATGCGACGCAAACAGTTTCTGTAAATATAAGAAAAAAAAATAGAAATAAGTTTAGCAAAAAATAAATTTTTAAACATTCTAAATTTAAGTAAACCCAATTTTTTTATTTCTTTTTGATGAAAAAATTTGATTAAATATATTATTTTTTAATTGAAAATTTAAATTAACTTTATATATGTACTAAAAACCACATTTTTTACTTTTTTTTGATAAAAACTTTTAATTAAATATTTTGTTTTTTGATTAAAAATTTAAATCAATTTTATATTTTTTCGAATTAGATTTTAAAACATGGTTACATATTTTTTAATTAAACTTAAGAAAAAAATTAAGAAATTTAAACATTTATGTTTATTTAAAAATTCAAATCAAGTTCATATTTTATCTAAATTGGATTTGAAAACATTTTTTAATTAAAGTGCATTTTTTAACAAATGAAATTTTTTAAATCAAGTTGTTGTAACTAAAAAAATTGTTTTTTAATACTCTGAATTAATGTGTCAAATTTGCAAACCAAAAACTTTCAATCAAAATCGTTGAATTATTTATTTTAATTAAAATTCGAATCAGCTTGATGTTTTCAAAACAGTTTTTTATTTTCCTGGATTTGAAAAAAGGTGAAATTTCGATTTGCAAACATCAAACAAAGACTCTAAGATAACAGTTTTTGAATAAAATAAATAAAATCTTGGTTTTTTGAATCTTTGTGTACTTAAAATAGAGTATATAAACATATACACATACATATACATAAATAAAATCAACAAAATTATACCAAAAGAGATATATATTAGATTCCATAAAAAATTTAATAAATTTTAATAGTACTTAGAAAGCTGTAAAAATCCTAAAAACAAAGTTCGAACACAACAAAAAGTGAGAAAAGGTAAGAAATTTATTCACATTCCTTCCTGATCTTACAAAAAAACCAATGACAAATCGGGTTAAAATTGTAATTTCCCCGAAAATGAAAAAATTGAAATACAACACAGTAATGAAGATATGTAAACATTATTGTATTTTTATTTTATTGTTATAAAGCCAGTATTTAATACAAATTTATCGCATATGCCTTCATTGTAAGCCAAGCAAAAAAAAGCTCATCAAAAGCGCCTTTTAAATTGATGCTTAATGAAGGATGTTCCCGCGTGGAGGTAAGCACGTCGACGGCATGTCTGGTTTAAACAGAATTAACAAAAAAAAAAAATTGTTTTTGTTGTAGTTTAGCAGGTGTAATGCGACTTAAGAATACACTGTTTTAAGCGCTTGAAATTTCATTCAGCCTCAACGAAATCGTATCATTAAAATGCGAATATTCAAAGATTTCCAATTGCTGGTATAAGCAAAATTTATTAGCATAATTTTTCGGGTTTTTGCGAAATTCAAATGGTCGGTGAACGTAAAAAATTCGTGAATTGACAGTAAATATATTCATAAATTGGCGGTTTTGATAGTGATATCACCTGCCCCACACTTTCTAAACCATTTTAATAGCAGCCACCGAACAGTTTTTTGTGTGAATTTCATTTTTAATTAAATCAATAAACAACATTTAAATTATAAATATAAAAATTGGAAAGCTAAGACAGGTTATGATAAAATTTATTTTAAACAAATTCTTATTTTTATTTGAAAATTTTTTATTATGTAACATTAATAAGTATATTTCATTCATTTTTACTTCCTTGAGTTTAAGCATTTTTCTTGTGTTATTTATACTTAATTTTAAATTTAATTTATTTTGTTTACTTTTCATATTTTGCAGGTGTGGCCACTCAAGCAGAATAAAAAGTTTTTTTTACTTTGGATTGAATTTATTTCCAAAAAAATCCAAAAATAAATTTATTATTAAATTTTTAAAATTTCTTGCAACAAAAAATTATTTTTTATTAAAAAATGTTACTACTACAATATTTGTTTATTTACTTAAACTGCTGAAAATAAAACATTCCAACAATTTCTTTTTCAAAATCTTTCAAAGAAAAATTTTTTCATCAAAATGAAAACATTTAAATAAAAAAAAGATTTTTTTTAACTTTTAATTGAATTTTTTTTTTTCAAATAATTAAATCTTCCAAATTTCTTGAAATACACATTTTTTTTAAATAATAAATTAAATTTTCTAAATTTCTTGAAATACACAAATTTTTTTTTTTTAATATCAACAAAACAATTTTTTTTATTTATTAAAGTTGAAAAAAAATTTAAAAATTCCACATAAAAAATGTTGAGAACGGATTCAATGATAATTTTTAAAATCTTAATATTGATCTATGTATGTATAATCATTCCCATACCCTCATGTATACCAAAGTTCGTTGACAAAAATATTAACGATTTATTAAAAATTTTGCTTGAATTTAACTAGCACATAACATTGAAAAATTGTTGTTTGTTTTTGTTTTAGCTGTCAACCAAAAGTAATGTGAATACACACGCACATACATACAAGTCGAAGACAACCCTGAGTGTTAGCGGTCATCCAATAAAAGCATTCAAAGCAATAAATAGAAAACCACCAGTTGCTGTTCTGCAAATCCCATACAAAATCTATGCAAATTTGTATTAACATTTTTACAGCTCGTGTCATTAAATTTTTTGAATGTAGCAATTCTAAATTTAGGCAAAAATGCTCTGCTATGAAACGAGTTGGCAGCAAACGTGCTTTCATTCAGGTGAACTGGGAACGCGTGTGCCATTTTATGCAAATAATTTATCTATTTTGAATATATGTATGGGCTTACTTACTTATGTATATATGTATGTATGTAGACGAGTATTATGTATGTAAATATATAAACTTTTTTTTTTGGAATGTATAAAATTAGTTATCAATGTATTACGATTGCTTGCTTTCATATGAAACTAGTCTGCTTTCTGAATTTGCATGTATAATTAAGAAGAAAAAAGTTCAAAATATTAAAATAAATATTGCTAATTTTTACAACTGCTATAATATCTGATCAATAAAAATATTATCAGCTCAAAATTTCCCACTCGTGATGTATCATAAAACTTTATTCGAACATATTAATTTGCAAATAAGCGCATCGCAAATCGTTCTATGTATGCTCATGCATTTGTGTTTGTGCATTCATTTGAATGACGATTGACGTGCCCCTGAATAGCAAGCAAGAGGGTGTTAAATGCTGACAGCACATTTGTACCTCCACACATCCACACACACACACACGCATGCATAGAGCACACGTTATAAAATTGCATTTGCGCCAACTAATCGTACACATTTAGCATACTGATGAACTTGTCCAATAATTCAATACATACATACATACACACTTCCATACATATGTATGTACATATATGTTGACCGATTCACCTTACCGATTCACCTGCACACACATTTACAATTCATTTGGTCATTTGCAATTCAACAAGTGCGCCATCGTAATGTTTATGGCTAATAGGCTGCAAGTAAACTTGAGAGCTTAGCTGAGGGCCATCGTAATGATATCAATCAAGTTTATACTATAAGGAAGGCATTTGAAATCAAAGACAGTGATTGGTGTGTATAAATAGTGGCAGCAGAAGTAAAGGTTAAAATTTGACATTTCTGCGAAATATTTACTTCAAATATATACACATATAATAAAATTAGAATTTTGTCTGTATGTATGTACGCTTGAACGTGCATCACTCAAAAACTGTTGAATATAGTTGTATAAAATCTTTATACAGTGCACTCGCGATAATATGAACACCCCAAAATATGAACACCGTTTCGCTTTCATTGAGTACTCTAAAATATGAACTTTGGTTCAAAGCTCTAAAATATGAACACTATTGATTTTCAAATTTCTAACGAATTACAAGAGCTTAATAAATTGGCGAATCCCCTAGTTATTAAAATATAAAATGTACATATCCGTCGCTGAGAAATACTTGCGTTCACATGCTTTGCTTTCTCTTCTGATCAGTCCTCAGTAGAAATTTTCAACGTAGTGATTTGGTCATGAACAAAAGAAACAACAAAATCGGATTACTGATTTATTTTCGACGTGAACTAAATTTTTTCCAAAAATTAAACAGAAACATGAGTTTTTGATAAACCTTTAATTTGCGGTTTTTAATGAAAAATAAATGTGCCTAAAACTAATTAAATAGAATGTTTTTCAATTTAGTTGACTTTCGTAAATATGAACAATCTCGTAAAACTGAACAGGCCTGGTTTTAATTAGTTCATATTATCGCGAGTGCACTGTAGCTTCATAAAACTTGCAAATCTACAGAAATTTTCATTCAAACTTTATTTTCATATCTTATTTATGCATACATATTTTTCTTTGCGTTGTTCTATGTAAAAATTACTTAAATATATGTACGTTAAGAAACATTTACTAGAACAATTACGCAGCTGTTAAACTGCAATAATTTACTTTCATTAAATTGTTTTTGTTTTGTTTTCCATCGCAGTTTATTAGATTGCTCATATTAATTGCACCAAAGTCTGCCTTGGCTGACTATTAATTTTGGTGTTGAGCCAATGCTAGTCAAGTGCGTGAATTTTTTTTATGGTTTCCTTGTACTCATTTCATTCGCAAGTTGAACAAGAAATCAAAACAACAGACAGAAAACTAATCAATGCTAACTGTTTGTGGTTTCTGATTGAATACTAAAATCATGATTTAGTCATACCAATGATTGCTTCTAATAAGAGAATATTCGCGAAATAAATTAAATAATTGGTAGGTAGGGATGCTTTTGGAAATGAGTTTGCGTTAAAGAGTTTCTAAGAGAAGAGGTTGGTAGTAAAAGTACGAGGTAGATGCCCAAGGATATAGGAGTGAGAGTTCAAATTAAATTGAAGGGGAAAAGTATGAAGAGATTTACATCATATCAGCCAATGATCTACTATTTTATCAACAAAGCTGAAGCGTTAAATTTTCGCTGAGATAAAGGGTAGAAAATAAATAACACAGAAAGCTCGAAGAATATTTCACTGGTATTTATTTATTTCCAGAAAAAAGAATGTTTTTTTCTGCCAAATTTTCCAAGTTTGTTATGTTATAAAAATTTGTTATAAATATAAAAAAAAATTGTTTTTAAAGAACAGCTGTTATGATAAAAAAATCACAGGAAAACATTTTTTTTTAATTTTACATAAAATTTCTTTCAAAATATTAAAATAAAAACATTGTGTTGATAAATTTTGAAAATTTCTTAAAAAATGCAATAAGTTGTTCTTGTAAAATTTTCGAAGTTTGTTGTAAAATTAAAAAAAAAATAATAATTCATATGAAATTTTAAAAACTAGTTTTTCATTAAAAAATTTTTATAAATTTTTACAAAATTACAAACAAAAAATGGTTTTTATTAAATTTTCCGAATTTAAAAAAAAAAATTTATGATAAAAAAATTTCAAAGAAAACATTTTTTTATTTTTACATTGTATTTCTTTCAAAAGACTTAAATAAAAAATTTCGTTTTTGAATTTTTCAAATTTCTTGTAACACGCAATTTTTTGTTAAAATATAACACCACAAAAAAATAAAAAAAATTGTATGTATGTATATGAAAAAAAATTCTAAAAATTCTGATTTCTAATAGCATTTTTTAACAATATAGATAATCAAATAAATAAATTTTAAAAATTTGAACTCAAATAAAACTAAATTCTGTATCGCCTCAATTGTCTTCCATTTCTAATTCAATTAACAACAATCAAGCATAAATAAAGAAACATTTGTGTGTGGAAATATATGACGCCAGACAGTCTGCTATTTGAACTTTATCGCCGCATTAGGCGTCGTCTAGTAGCTATGTACATACTTTCTGTGCGTTTATCGCTCCGAAAAGCGCTGCGTGCTCTTTGTCATGACAACTCAAATTTCTTTTTTTTTGTAATACTAACAAATTACCAAATATTACAACGTTTCCTCCACGTGATCAAACATTTTAGTATTGCTCTTTGTACCTAAGAGAAAACACCAAAAAAAAACCCTTCACAACTAATGCGCTCAAAGGGAGTATACTGAGAGTCGATAAGGCAAATCAGCTGTTGATCGTTCGTCTGGCTGTACCAAAAGAATGGATTGCACGCACTGATCATGCGTTGACTTCGTGACACACGCAACACGACATAATCATGTATGCACATATATACTATATGTATATTTATGTATGTATGAATGTGTGTATATTTGTTTATTTGTTTAGAAATGTATCGCATGGAATATACCCCACTCACTTTCTTTTGTGAGATAGTTGATATAGATTTTGTTGTTTATTTTGTGTCTTAGAAATATATGAATAAACGTAGAATACAAACTGTTCCATGAAGAGATCACAAAAGAAGGTACATAGGTAGCTTGGATACACATATGTAGATACATATGAAGGTATACATATTTGGCATTCTTTTTTATAAATCTTTGTATCCACTTATGTATCTCTCCTTTACTAAAGGACGTGTAAGATTGTTTATATTTTATTATTTCCTTCTTCATGTCTTCATATTGAGACAAGTGCCTGTATTGCTGGACATTCACATTCCTACATACCTATGTATATGTATACATACAAACATAAAGCATAATGGCCTCCTTGGTCTGTCTTTTTTCCTGCATTGCGTCTTTGTTGCCGGTGGTCACGCAGCAAACGCATGATAACTCCAGACATCAGCAAACTACTCAAGGAAACCTTTTTAATGATCGCTTAAGAAATACACGTGCTAGCGGCATGCCTAAATAAATGTGTTAGTGTTTGTATCAAAGTGGAAACTTTACTTTAATGGAATATGGAATAATTTTTAGTAGCCGACTCGCAAAAATCACACACAAGAACACTTAAAAGGCCTATTAAAGCAAGTTGACTTAAAAAATTTATTTAGTTGATTTTTCGTAAGTGAAGGATAAAAAAAAAAAAAATTTTCTTTTCTCAAAATTTAAATTTCCTGTGATGCTTTTTAGGTCGATTTGGTCGTTGTTGCTGTAAGTAAAATTTTCACTCGTAACTTGGAAAAATTACACTCTCCTTTGCATCGCTATTATATATTAGTACTTTCTCAGAGCGTAGCTAAAATTAAATTTCACACGCACTTCTTTTTCATCTTTTTCAACTCGCTCAACACAAGATTACGGCCTATATCAACATTTAAACAATTTTGTGTGTGACATACATATGTACTGTCTGCGAAGGCATTATGAAGCACGCTATCTACAGAATTTTATGGAATTTGAACTACGAGGAGCCCTGCCGGCATGTTGATATGCTTTATTGCACTTTGTATAGTTCAATCACGCAGTCACTAAGAACTACTAACTACTAAACTTTATCTTATCTTTAAGTGGGATTCGTATATTAGCTTAGTTTGAATACAAATAATTACCTATTTGAACATTTAAATTGTTACGAAATTTCGCCACAGTGGACTTTAAATATTTAACTTGGACAGCTTCTTAAATATCAGAGACATTCTCTTCTAAAATATTTAGATTTCTACCGGTACCAGCTCTGTTCCAAAAACCCGGGTACGCTTGGAACCGGACATGCAAATGTTGTATCTTTACTTTGAACAGCTTATCACTAGCACAATTGTAGATAACAGCACATATTTAACTACATATGTATATGTAAATTTCATTCGAGTGTCACAATTTATAAATTTAACAACATTTATCTGAGAAGAATGCAGCACTAGCAAATCAGTTCAACTCAAAGGTGCTAAATATACACAATCAAATCTACAAATTTAAAGTGCTATAAACTAAACAAATATATGTATAATGTCTGCTTCTAATTATGTGACGCCACTTAATGCTGTTATTTCGTCATATAATAAACAGATAAATATGTGACTTTGTTGCTTTTTATAAGCACATTAGAGGAGTCGATTAATCGATTAAACTATCGATAGTTTCAATCAAGCAGAATTTTCAATTTCAATTTTTTTGTATAAAAATATTTCCACACAACTTTTATTTGCCACCACTGTATATGTTTTGTGTTAAAGATCATTCAGTAGTTAACCCAGTGAACCCAAAATTAAAATAAGTTCACCACTCATTCTTAAAATTATATCCAAAACAAAAAAGTCCAAATCGTTACTTATATCACTTTCAAAGAACGCGCCACTCAAGTAAATATTTTTGTAAAAAATACTGTGCATTTTTTTAAGCGCAAAATAGAAACATAACATGCTATTCTAAATTACAAAATAAAAATAAAAAGAATGCACAATTGCAAGTGCCAGTAAACTAAAACTTGGCATTGGTCCAACATAAGACAGCTGTGGGCGCCCTCGCACGATTTAAACTGATTTGATTGTTACAAACTTATTTATTGTCATTGTATGGAAACAAAGGAATGTTTTTGTGAAGTTATTATAACAGATGTAAGTAATAATATTGAGTGCTTGAAAAACGATTTAGTATTAATGCCAATAATATTATTAATTTGAGGGTTAAGTCATAAAAATTTAATTTTTTTTCGCAAGTACCTAGCTACTTGAGAATAAAATGCATCAAATTGTTTTTTTTTTTTAATTTACTTTGAAAATAAAATGTGAACTTGTCGCTTGCAAGTTAGCAACCAATATTGTAAGCGCTAATAAAGTTTTTTTTAATTCAAACAAAAGATTTAAGAACCGAACTTGCTTAATTCCAAGCATCCTTTAACATTACTTCAAACTCTATCTGATTCGTTTTCAAAATTTCCAAAAGTCATTACATCGTCATAACGTTTATCTCTAGGTTCATAGCCTTGCCATTAACTTAATTCTAGTAGCAGCGACTGTGAGATACGAGATTATATAGCACATTTACTTTGTTGAATCATTTTTATTGATTACTAAACTAAGTGCCCATAAACACACGTGTATATAAACTTTTTTTTGATGTAATCGATTATTGATTTTATTATGCAATTAATTATACAGCTGCGATCAACAAATTAGTAATGAAAGAAGAAAATGCCTTGCTTGAATTTTACGATTATTTTTTGCTTCCAAGAATTTTCATTTTAAGTTGATACATATGTACATATGTATGTTTGTAATTATACATCTAGCTAGTAGATAATTTAAAATTTTTTTTATTGTAGTTTGACTAAGTTAATAATGGAGCTCAAGTAGAAACAGCAAAGTGCGTCGTTTTATTATAAAAATAAAATTTGTTAAGAAGAGAACTGCTCTTTAAGCTTTGCTCTGAATTTTTTTGTAACCATTTAGCGAGCTATGTATGAATAAAATAACGAAGTATATTTTTTTTTCCAAACTTCGATTTTGTTTTGCCAATCACATATTAACTTTTTGCCTTAAAAATAGCAAACAAAAATGTAAGCGCTTATTTATTTCTGCTAGCTTATTTTTTGTTTTAAATTAAAAAAGTTTCCAGGCTTAGTAAAATAATTAAGTTAATGTCATTACTCGCATTAATTACATTTTTCAATTGCATATGCACCTAACTAAACGATTACACAGAATTTCTTTGATAACAAATTACACAAATAAATATCTAGAGCCAACGGTATATTATTACGCTAAGGAAAACACTGAACGTAACAATTAGTTTACACTTATTACGGAAATTTATTATTACAAAAATAATCAAACGATATTTATTTACTTCTAAATTTCCAGTGGGAGTTTCTTTCCATTACACGAACGAGTTACGCCCTCAAATGCCGATAAACGAGCAAAAAAAAAAAAAAGAAATCACAATTTTACTCGTCTTACACTTTTTTCCTTGAATGAACTTTTTTATACACATTCATACATTCATACATACAAACATATTTATATCAGCACATACCCACTCATATTAATTTCTAAATAAATCGCCTGATCTGAAAATCAATTTACAAAGCCAACATGCGGCCAAGTGACTACTCCCGTGCAATGAGCTTAAAAGCCGGCAATGTCGCTTTATTACTAGAAATATCCGTATGTAACTCGTATTTATGTATGCATGTACATATGTACATATGTATGTACCCTTAAGTGCGAATAGAAAAAGACGTGACGTACATAGATACGTGTACCTATGAAAGTAAGTGATTTCAAAGAAATTTAGAAACATACATACATAGATACATACATACATACTCGCAAATAAATATCTAGCAAGACATCTATCTAAGTACGTGCTAATACAACAAAAGTTAAGTATTAACAATAAAGACTAGTGATTTATTTCTAGAATTTGTCTGATTTAATGCGCCGGCATTGAATGCAGTGACTACATAGGTAGCGGACATAAAAAAGAGAGTGCATGCGCTTAATTGAATAAATTAATGCCATTTATAGCGCTCTTTTTTTATGTTATTGTACAACAATTCTGAAGGTATGCATACATAGTACAGTTAGTCATACAACATAACGGACAATTTATAATTTGAAAAATTTAAATTACTCCAGAAGAGCATTATTTTTAAGCCGATTTTTTTGTTAGCAGTTAGCGACTTGTATTTGAAAAAAAAAAACTAAATTAAATTTTCTTGAAAAAAAAAAATTTAATTGTATAAAATTTTTTTGAAAAAAAAAAAAAACTAAATTACAAAAAAAATTTCTTGATAAAAAAATTAAATGAAATAAAATTATTTTGAAATAAAAAAAAACAAAAATTATATTAAATAAAATTATATTGAAGAAAAAAAAATTAAATTCAATAAAATTTTTTTTTTCAAAATTTAAAATTTCCTTTCGAAATCAAATGTGTTGATTGTCGTTCGCGAGATTGCAATCAAATTTTTTCAGATTATTATTGTCGCTTTAAAAAAAAAAATTTAGGCAACCAGAAAAATTGTATCCAGCTTCGAGTAGAAGACTGAAAAATTGCTTCAAATTCTGGAAAAAGAGCTGTTCCATTTTATATGCAAGCGACTGTGGCGTGCGACTTAATGCTATTACTTTAAATTTTTTGATTAGTTAAGTGAGATTTTCTAGAAACGAAATTTAAGTCAAATAATATTTACCCAATTTAGAGCCATAAATAGATATTTACTCAAAGAGATATGTATATGTATGTACATTGTAGGACATATGTAACAACATATATCTATATAATGGGAACCTACTCTACAAAGGGAAGCGGAGCATAGGTGCGAAACTACCTCACCTCAAAAATGGGACGACAAATTTATATAAATATGTATTGAAATTTTTATTCGCTTAAAAGAATAATTTAAAATACGCATGAAAAGTGTATAAACCGAAATTTTGTAGGTCAAGAAATTTTCACAAAATTATTTATCTTCGTCAATTTAAAATTTTTACTACACAACTAAATCTTTACAATTTTAATAATTTACAAAAATATTAAAAAATAATTTCTAATAACAAACAAAATCATAAAAAAAGTATTATTCTTGAACTCATTTTTTATAATTACTCTAAACTTTGTATAAATTGTCCGAAAATTTCTATTTTACACTGTTTATGAGAAATGAAAGTTACAACAGCAGAGAGCATACCATAACTCGCTTAGCTATCTAATATTTGAACACGAGAAGTTCGCTCCACTGAAATATTAAACTTCTTTACTACAAGTTTGATTGCAATATCTGTGGCGAATGTATGTGTCTATGTATGTAACTTGTAGGTAGCTAAAAGCTGCTTGATTTTATCAAGAAAAAAAAAAAAACGAAAACAAAAAACATTAAGCTCAGTGTTTAAATGGCGACAACTACAAACAACTTCGCTAACGAAGACGATGTATTCCCAATGTACAAATGCCGCCACGGTGGGGTAAGCGAAATACTTTTGGCTGTTTTGATTGGCTGAAAATGTGGCGTGGTCAGTCATTCTTACAAAACGTACGCTACATACAGGTTGCAAGCAGTGTTGCCATTTTAAATATTTTAAAAGAAAATTTAGTTTTTCCCACTCAAAGGTGGTTTTATTAATTTAGAAATTTTTTTTGCGGTATTTTAACTTTTTAAGTAGTTGAGCTGTACAAATATTTTTTTTTTATTTGAGCATTTATAGTCGTTGCTTACTAGAAAAAGATTACTACTTTTTGTCATTAAAATTTTTTTTTTAAATTTCAAAATATTAAATTTTCCTAGTTAAGCTTTGATTGTATTTAATTTAATTTAATTTACTCATTATCTTTGTTTCTCTTTTTTTTAAATAAAGGTGGTAGTCTTTAAATAATTTTTTTTTTTTTTTTTGTTTCATTAAAAGCATTTCGACGTCTCTGGCAACACTGACACCGCCATTATCCCATATATGCAACTATGAAAGTGGTTGAGGACAGCGATAGTTTGGCCAGCATGGGTGGGTGCGGGTAGTTTTTTTTTTTTGTGAATGACTAACGTTTTGTGAGCTTTTTACCTATCTGCGAGTGGCATTGAAGACATTTTTGGGTACTTTGAAGGTATGACTATGCGTCATCCAATTTAGCTTTGGCATTGGAAGTTAAAGGAAAGGCCGGTAAGGAATAATAAATTAGTAAGTATTTAAGTATTTTATTAAAAATAAGATATATTAACTGGCTAAAGAAAGTATTGAAAAATAATTTATTCAGCCTTATTTTCTAAGGAAAAACAAATTGTGCTATTTTAAGTAAAAATCAAAGTTAAGTTGCCAAGTTTATGCTATCTTAGACTAACATCATCTTTATGGAAAGGTATGCCTATTTGAACCGAAACCCACAATTCTCATGACAACTACTTCCTATGCAAAGAGCGCGATATTTTTAACGATAGCTTAAACAAACAAATTTCTAGAGCATTTCGTAAGCTGTTCTTGTTTATAGTTTTGACAGGGAGTGTATTGTATTTATATATGTACATACCATCACATCACCTCATACCCAACAACTACCGGCATTTACTTATACAAATACAAATACATACATATACATTCATCAACATGTATGTATGTAAGTATTCCCGGCTTTTTTAATACTTTTATCTTTCGCTCAAATTGTGGTCATGCGCAGTACTCACATGGAATACCACATGAAAATCGCCTGATTTTCTAAAAAGTACTATATGGCCTGACCCAACCTCATCATCATCATCAATATCAAGCGAAGTTGCTAGAATTCAACCTCACATGTGTATGTATGTATGTGCATGTATGTATGTAGTTGAGCATGAGGGATAGCATTGAAAGCTTTAGTTAGTAGTAGTGCTTGACACAAATCCCTACAATATATGCCAGCTGACATGTCTCAGACGTGTTAAAAATAAAACAAATTAGCACAGTAAAATGAAAAAAAAAAAAAAAAATGGGCTGAATGTCTGTTAAATTCTCTCCATTTGTGCTCTACTACTTAACACTTTATAAAAAGTTGTTTGATTTAGGTTGGGTTTGAAGATGTTGTTTTGTATTGCGGTTTGTTTGGTTGTTTGTGTTTTTGCGAAATTTGTTGAAAAGATACGGGTTTTAAGAGAATATGAAGGGTGTAGTGAACAAACGAAATTTAAAGGGAGCGTTGAATACTCGCAAATTGTTATTGTTAAATTTTGTAGGTTATGTTATATTATGAAGATGTGCTGAGATGCTCATAAATGTACTGATAAATATTAACATTGAATATAGAATTATTAACAAATTATAACTTGGAGATTTTTAATTTTTTTTGCAGTACTACATATAAGCTTATCAGTTTATCAGATTTTATAAAACAAAAAAAAAAACATGAATAGAAAAAAGTTTCGTTATTTACACTAGGCCTTTTACTTTCAGAAAGATTTCGGCTAATTATTTGATTAAAAAAATTTTAAGTTTACTTTAAAATATTTTTGCTTTGCCCGAAAAAGACTTCATTCGATTTAAAAAAGTATCTTTTGATTCCAAAAATATTTTTTTTTAATTAGAAAAAAGTTGGAAAGATTTCTTTTTTATTAGAGAAGGAAAGTGTAAAATTTTAATTGCCTGTATGAAGAAGATACTTTTTTTAATAAAAAGTTTTTTTTTTTTTTGAATTCTTCTTTTTTACTTAAAAAAATTCAAGCAATTTTGGTGATAGAAGGTCTTCTCACCTGAGAAAGTTTTCATTTCAAAATATTTGGTTTGACTTTTTTTGTTGTTGGTTTTTACGGTCTTTTCATTTTTACATATTTTGCAAAAATTTTATGAGCTCAGGACCAGTTGATAATATTTCTTAGTCAATTATTTTATTTTTTTTTGTGATTTTGGACTTGATAATATTGACTCTAAAAAAGTTGCCGTTTTTTTTTTAAAATGATTTATTTTGACTTAAAATTATATAATTAGAATGGAAAATTTTTCATTTAACTCATCTCAAATCATCGATATAATTTTTAAATTTAAAAAAAAAAACACTCTAATGTACATACACATTTGCTTATGACCTTCATTTTATTCACATCAACTTATGAATTATGTGTAAAAAATTGGTGTTTGCTGAATTTATGTATCTAAATAAAAATGAATGTAAAAATAAATAATAAGAATATGTGAAATGGTGCTCTTGTCATACATAGCTCTAGTATTTAACTTTGCAATTGAACTGGTGATTTATTTTTTTAGGAATGATTCATTTACTTCACAAAAAAAAAGTCCATAATTTATGAGTAATTACGATTATTAGATACATAAAACAGATAATAAAAGTGTAAGTCACACACAATTTAGTGATTAAATGATAAATGAACAAATCGAATTTGTCATATAATTTGTTATCTAATTGTTAGTGTAATTTGAAAGGAGAGTGTAAAAATAGAAAAAAAGAGAAAAAACGATTTGACCGAGTCATGCGACTAACGCAACTATTTGCAAAAAAATAAGCTAAAAATCGCGCACGCAAACGAAGTATGAAATGAAAAAGAAAAAAAGTAATTAACAAACAAGAAACAGATTTTATAAATAGTACACACAAGTGTTTGCATTTGATGGAAGCTGGGCCATATCATTTATTTGATAGAAATTGTTTATTTTGTTTTTGTTTTTGTTATGTGCAACCACTTGTAGGTATAATTTAACATTTTTTTTCCAAATTCCAGCATTCGCTGTGAAACGCCCTAATAACACTTTTTGATTACAAAAAAAAGAAGAGAAATAATGAGAAGAAGTAACCCAGGAAACAGTTAGAGCCATAAAATAAAAAACAATGTCTGAATTGCATTTTATTTAAAAAAAAATTTTTTACCAAAATTGCTTAGTTAATCTTGGGTTTCAGTTCATAATTTTTATCAAATCGCAGTCATATGAGACTCTTATATGACCATATTCCAGAGTCACATATGCTGCTAATTATGAGCGCTACAAGAATGTTTGATGGGATATATGTAGCTCACGAGTAAACGAACAATTTTGTTAGGAAATCAGCAAAGTTTCTCAAATTGCAAAGCATTCGAGGCTCAGCAAATCATATCTGAGTATCTAACACTACATACCTCTTTTGTTGCCTTCCTAATATGTTTGTATTTATTTCTTAATTTCACAGTTTCTTTTATTTATTTCAGGTTTTATATCTATTTAACAGTGGATATGCGTTCGATACAAAAAAAGTTTGAATGAGTTGATCAATGGCGAACATGTTGTGTATGACTGTGTGAGTTGTGAGCTTAATGAAAAATTGTATTGTGTCATCATTGCACGGTGTAACAGTCGGGTTAGGTGAGAACAAATTTATTTGACGTCAAATGGGTGTTTTTTTCAACTTACTAAGAGGTCAATAAAATTTATTGTAGATACGTATTTGAAGTAAATATTTTTGTTTGCAAAATTCAAATGCTAAATAACATATAAAAACCAAGTAAACACAATTTGAAAAAAAAATTCTTCAGTTGGTCTAATTAATTCTACGCCATAAAATTTTGAAGTGCACCCAAAAAAAATTATTTTAAAACTCAAGCAAAGCAATAAGTTTGCTTATTATTATTTTTTTTTTAACGATAAAAAATTGCGCTCATTAATTTATATGGACTGAAAACCATAAAACAAAAATTGTTAATTATCAGAAAAAGATTAAGAATAAGACCGTATTATATAAAAATCTAATGTATGTAGTACAAAACTGTATACTCTAAAAAATTTTTAAAAGAAACATACAATTTTTGTTGAAATATTAAAAATTTCCAGGAATTCTACAATACAATTTATTGCTCAATTATTCGACCTCGTTTTTCTACAGGCTTGGCTAAATTAATGTTATCTAAACAGAAGTTATTGAAAATTTCAAAAAAAAAAAAAAAATATATATATATATGCTACTACTTATGGATTAACGAATTTTATTAGCGAAGTCATATAACCAATAGCTACACTACGTGATTTTCCCAGAAGTTTATGCGTAAATAAAACCATAATCTTTCATTTATAATCTACACAAATTAACACTTATTTGCAATCTAATTACTTTGTGATTTTGCTATTCTAGTATCAAATCGATTTTTTTTTTGGGTATTTACCACTGTACCTACAAAAATAATTTTAAATTTTATACTAAAGCCCCCACTCACTCATAAATCATAAAGAAAGCAGCAGTTTGGAAGTGAATTCCGATTCGAACCATAAACCTTAAAAAAGTATGCACAGGTGGATTTTTTGCTTAGAAAACAAATAATAAAATGTATGCAGACAGCCGAAAGCCTATGCCGCTAGCGCTGCGTTGTTTAGTTTGTATGATAATTTGTATGATTATGTAAGCTTTTTTAAAATAAAAAATAAAATAAAATATATGCACTTAAGTTCAAATTACTCTAGAGTCTAGACACCTCTTCCCAATTTCTTATCATATAGCCTTGAAGTTAAGATAATTGATTTATTTTAGGTTATAACTTCATTATCATTTCAATAAATACATATGTATATAAGTCTTTAAATTCACTTTTTGCTTAATGCAATAAAATGTTTCATGATTGATTAACAAATGTTCACACTGTATTTATCATACATATGCAGTAATAACCATTCATATGAGTAGATAATGCAAGTTAAAGAGAGTACACAGAGTGGTGTAAAAAAGAACAAAATGTTGATTTCTCTACGACCACTTGCATTATCTCAGCATGCGGTATTGAACAATTCACAAGCAATACAAATAGGATTGAAAGGTTGATCATTTTCCATGGATTTTGTTTTTGTAATTCCTTAATAGGTGTGTTCGATTAAAAGTCTAACAAAAGTTGTAAAGCAAGCAAAATTCTAAAAAATTTTACTTGTTTCGTCTAACAAGGAGATGTTTTGGAAATTTTGAAGCCCACACCCTTGCCATTTTGCGCTCATTTTCCTCTCGTCTGCAATTTTTGTAGACATCAAGAACGCGTTTCGGACAAAAATCATGATAAGAAGCATTTGCATACCGAGCGGGCCTCATGTCAAAATAACACTGAGAAATGACAACACTAACGAATTTCAATAAAAAAAAAACGCAATCAGCTGAGCTCGTGCTCTCAACTGATATGATTCCGCCATAGTATATCCCAAATTCTAGATAGATATACAAATTTTTTAATAATAAAAATATAATAAAAAACTAAAAAAATTTAAAGTGACAGCAGCACGCACTCACTTCATGCTCATTCAGCAGCTTTTATCTTTTCACAGACATTATGATAATTTCGTTAAGAGATTATTTCAATGAATAAAAGTGATTGCAAAACGTATGCTCTATAAATTGTGCTGAAAGGGGATCGAATATTGAAATTGCACAATTTTCCTACACTAAGTACGGCTACAGTAAAACTTCAGCAATTCGAATATGCTTCAACACTTCACCTGCAAATGTGTAGAATATGAATACTATTCAATAGTAAAAAACCCAAAAAGCGAAGAACACGATTTAAAGCCAAAATTGCTCAAGTGGTGAGTTGTCTAACTCTGAATTGGTGATTTTGAAGTTGTCTTTTTATAGAATGAACTATTTAAAATTGATAAGAATTAGCGAAGTTTCACTGTACTCGCAAGACAGTTGGGCGGCGCTGTGAGCGATTTTATATCCATTAGTAAGAGAGTTAGCCAATACTTTTTATATACATATTTATACAGCTAAGTGTTCGCGTTGCATACATACAAACACATAGCTATATTATTATCTATATTTATCTGTATGCCATCTTAATCAATAGTTTTAATTATACTATATTTATTTTTAAGATTTTTACACCTACCGACTGTTCTCCAGTTTTGACATTTCTCTGTAGGCACTCATATTGTTTTTGGTATACGTAATGTAGCTGTTTTTAATTTTCAATAAATATGTATGAATGAAGAATAACTGCACACAGTTATTAAGAGCGAAAATTTGACGTTTGTAATGCGCTCCTAATATTTCGGTTATATATAGTAATTTTATTACTTTTCACTGGTAAAAGCTTTGGCTCTCGATTTTTGGTTTGCTTTGCATTTGTTTTTTTAATATTTGTTTTATGGCTTTTAAGATTTTGATGTTTTGCCTCAATTTCGTATCTCGCATAGAAATCACGCCACCGTTTTGTTTTTGTTTTTGTTTTATGGTTGTTGTTTTTTTTTTTCACTTGACTGACACTTTCTTTACTTGA
Source organism: Sphenella marginata (assembly GCA_951509765.1). Lineage (NCBI taxonomy): Eukaryota > Metazoa > Arthropoda > Insecta > Diptera > Tephritidae > Sphenella > Sphenella marginata. The sequence goes on from OX608083.1 coordinate 10,141,234, forward strand.
CTGACACTTTCACTTGGGCCTTCTATGCCAATTTTTGTTTTCAATAAATTCAACAAAATAATTTTCAATTATGACAAACAGACATGCAAACCGTTTTTATATTGGAATGTTGTAAAGTAACCGAATGAAAGGGTTTCTTTGTCGCGAAATATGTATTTTGGTGTATTTTTTCTAGTTTCTGGTTTTTTCACGTTGCGATTTTTTTTTTAGTTTTTATTTGTTGTAGTTTTTTAATGTAAATTTTGCGTTTACATCTGACCAACGTCTGCAATACTGCGATTTGGCCTCAATTGTTGTTGCGTTTAGTTTTAGCCTCGTTTCATTTATAATTAACCAAAATGTTAATGCTGCCACTGACACGATTGCTATATTTTTTTCTCCGTTTTTTTTCTTTTGTGTTTTTTATTGAAAGATATGCGAGCAATCAACTTCTGTGCGTATTACGAAATATTTTGCTTTTTTTTTTAACCAGTTAATTAAAGTCACTTTAAGTAAAGTTTGTTTCTTTCTCGTACGACTTTTTGACGTTGCAGGGTTTTTGTGTAAGTTTGTATAAAATTCTATAACAAAAATTCGCTATAGTTATTTATTGCTAATGCGAAAACTTTGTCAAATTCTTTTACAATTAAATTTTTTTATTTATACAAATATCTCGCAATTACAACACACAACCAACACGACCGAGCGCTACTTTACAAATGACAGCACAGCAAATGTGAGTCAAGTTTTTGTATACAGTGAGAGAAGTGCTCGCACGCGCATTGGACCTGTGTTGTGAGCGTGAGCGTAATACATCGGCGCTGGCAGACGATGACATTAGCTATAGTGACGGCGGCGACCATGCAAGTTTTGGTAAATATGCAATATTTATGAACAATAAATAGGGTGTGTCATTTGTAGGCAATAATTATTTTTTGACCCGGTAATTTTATTTTCCCTCGATTTGAAACTTTTAACCAGACTCAACCAAGGCCTATACACATTAGCTTTGGACATTTTCGTGCTATGGAAATATTCTAAGAGTAACGCCTTTTCAATTTCTGTGATGTTAAAAAAAGTTTATGAAAGACACTCTCTTTGTTCCCTTTTTAGAATTTTACTATTACATTATTAACAACTAACTTCTCAATCAAAGAGATATAACTTTATGTAAATTTAAAAAACTAGTGTTTAACTTTATAAGAAAAACAATTTATTATTTAAGTAAGAAAAAAAATTTGAAAATGTCACACCCTAATAAACATTTACCTTCATATACCATTACCTTCGTATATGAGGAAAAGTATAGGTATAGAACGGCCAGTTAGGGAGCATATTAATTATTAAGTTGAATACGCAATTTTAATGAAGAGGCACGGAAAGTTTTATAGATTCTTTTGCTAGAATTAAAGATAATGTAATGCAAGTATTGGAAGCACTTGTTGTTGAAGTAAAAGTCTTATGCAAATACCATGAATTGAATAATAAGCTTTGATACTTATACAAAGTAGCTTTGTTTTTGGTGTTATGTCTTAAATGCTTTCGAAAAGTATACATATATAAGTATATACATATAAAAGTATATACAAAACCAATCAAGCTTCAAAAATTAAGTTTTAGAATTTTGGGCAATCCAAGTGCTACTGGTATAGTCCTTAGGCTGCGCCTTTGCTGTATGGGAGCTTATTGACGGCTGAGTGGATGATCACCTAATTTCAAAATATTTTTGAAAAATCTTTCACTTCAGAATTTTTCCGCCTTCTATCAGAATTTGGTCAAAGAACGTTCTATCTGATTTTTTTTATAGCGCCCTCTTCCAATGCAAAAACGCCATATCTTAGTTGAGAATGTCTTGAATTTTAATTCAGATATGGAGCTTTGGAAATTCATTCTATTTTGTGAAATCAGACGTTATTGAATAAAATCTGAGGTAGAGTGTTCTTCAAACAGCGTTTACTGACCCAGATAATTCTATATGCAAATCAATAAGCTATCAAAATTAAAGTTTGGGTTTAGCTTTTCTAAGTTCAAAAATCAAAGGTTTTTATACATACATATGTATATGTAAATGGAATTTGGAATATGTAACTTATTCACTGAATATGCATATTAAATTAATTTATTTTTCTAAAACAATTCATTTAAATAACAAATGTAAGCAAACAACAATGTTTTATAAAAAAATTTCCGGAATTAATTTTGGTGTCTCTCATATAAGCTAGGGAATTTTTTTTTGGCAGCACATTTTAATTCAAAGCAAAAACCACTCAAAGGTATTATTTAAAAAATTTTATGATTTTATATGAATCTTTCGTGGAACATATAAAAATATCCATTATCGCCGGCCCCTGTGCTTCAACGATTTTTAAAATCAATTCTACCGGCGCAGTAGTGAATTTTCTAAATGAATGACTTATAATTTGCTTGTCAACATGACAGTAAACCTGTGTAATGAGTACAGTAGTGCTGAGCTCTCTCACACGCTCTCACAAGCCCTCTACTTCTCAATGTTCACTCTTACCTGTTTGACAACCTCGTGATTTATGTGCTGAAGTTCCCTTTGGAACGCTCTTACGAAAGTCTGCTGCTCTTTCGAAATTCACACGAACGTAATAATCAATGCATTTATAATGATGTTCCTGCTTATAATGCCCTTCGGTGTACAACAACCACCATACAACAACACGCACGCAGTCAAACAAAGCCACTTTCATTCACACATTCCGTGGTTTGGCTACCTAAGGGGGTGATTTATCGCAAAAATTGTCCGTTAAATTTTGAGATTTTTTGACAGTTGCCAGGTGAAATTACAAATGTCAGATGTCCGGAATCACGTACATACATATACACACACATATATTTAACTGACAAATTGTTTATGTATGTATGTATGTCTGTATATATTTGCAAATGTGCAAGAACACAATTATAAAAGATTTTAATGAAAGCGAAACTTTACTTGGCACAAGCTCATGGTCATTATTAAGTTGGAGAATTGTGAGCGTAGTTTTGTAATGATTTATGTCATAAATGTTATGTGACGTCATACTTGCTCTCTCTCTATATATATATATTTTGAGGGCGTGATACTGCTGCTAATTTGAAATTTATTCTCTTGAAACTATGTAGTTGTCTTTGCTATAGAAAAGTGTTGCCAATACCATAAGCAGATATCGGTGCCCTTTTGTTAAAGTCGAAGAGCAATTAATTAGAAAAAAATTGCTAAATAAAAAAATATGGATTAACGTGAAGTACAAAAGAAAAAGGTATTAAAATACATTTAAAAAATTATATAGACAAAAAATGTTAAAATAAAAAGAAATTAAAAAAATAGAAAAATTAAAAACTTAAAAAAACTGAACAAAATAGTAAATGGCGTCTAAACTCTTTTTCTACGTATTAAAAATATCAAACTAAAAAAGGAAAATAAACAAAATAAAATAAAAATTAAAAATTTAAAATAATCCAATAGAGGATATAGATACATATAAGGCCAAACTTAAAAAAAAAAACATGAAATAAAAAATTAAATTTTTTTTAATTTAAAACTTTAAGAAAAAACTCAAAAAAAATCAAGTCTAAACTAATGGAAAGCAAAAATAAAACAAAATAAAAAATGGGGGAAAAAATTAAAAAAAGTTCAAAATTAAATGAAATGATATAAAAAATAAAAATTTAAAACACAGAAGTATATGTAAGGATAGTGAAAACTCATTAAGAACAAGCAAAATAAAAATGGAAAAAGTTAGGAAATAAAATGTATAAACAAAAACCTAAAAATTAGAAAAAAAGAAAATTTAAAAACAGAAAACAAAGTGAAGTCAAACATATTTTACCAATTCACAAAATGAAATATACAAAAAAAATATTAAAAATAAATTTAAAAAATTTAAAAGAGTAAAAAATGGAAAAAATGGAAAAAGTTAAAAAAAAAAGATTAAAATGTGAGAAATAACAAAATGGAAAATTCAAAAAAAAAAAAATATTAAAAATAAATTTAAAAAATTTAAGAAAATAAGAGATGGAAAAAATTAAAAAAAAATTTCAAAACGTAAAATAACAAAATGGATAATTAAAAAAAAAAAATTTTAAATAAGTTTAACGAAATAAAAAAAATTTAAGATCTAGAAAAAAAAATTTAAATATCCAAAAAAAATGTTCAAGTGAAGTCTAAATGGAAATTGTCTTTTATGTAGGCTAGCTACATACTATGTAGCTTATGACGAGTTGTGAAGACCCACATTGTGATGTTTAAAATCTACAAAGTAGCAATTTTTAAAACATTTGCATAAGATTTGCAATAATGGCCACTTCTGCTCCTTTGAGGGTCCATGGTGAAGCTGCGAAAATAAAAGTAGGCAATAAAAACACATTTAATTTTTTTTTTTTGTAATTTTTAATTAATTTTATTTCGATTTATGCAGTTTAAGGGAAAGCGTAACAAATTGTGGAAAAAATTACTTATTTTATATTTATTTATATATTAATGGTTTATTATAAATATTATTAATATATATTTACTTATTTGTATGTATATTGTATATATGTATGTAAGTATCATATTTGCATTTGTTACGGAAAATGTGCATACACAAACACTTTCGTAACGCCATGGCTAACTGTACATAAATTTAGTTATATTCAAGTAAAAGTGTTTTGTTTTTTCTCAGTGTAGTTGCGTGAGTGTTTTGTCGTAGATTTAGATTTTAGTTCGCTCATACTTTTATTATCATTTATCGATAGATTTGAAATGTAAAAATTGGTGTGTGTGTTTGTGTCTTGTTGTTGTAATTTATTTGTGTTTGTGTGTGTTTGTTTGTCTTTGTGTGCTTATTTGGTGCATTTTGTAAGCATTTTTCTTTCTGTGTATTTTGCGAACTTTTTGTTTAAATTGTTTTTGCTTGTTTTCATCAATATTGTTGCTCATTTTTTTTTTGTTTTTTATTTTTTATATGAATCTTTTGAAGTTCTTGTTGCTATTTCTTATACAATTGCTTAGCGTTTGTTAGATTTGGTATGTATTTCTTTCTTTAGTTTTTAGCACAATTTAATATAATTTGTTATTAACAATATTTATTGAGAAAAATGTTTAACCAATACATTGATTTGTTTGTAGTCATTTTAGACAATTGTTTATGCATAAAAATAAATGCCATTTATTTTCGAAAAAAGATTTAACGCACTTGAAACCATTTTACAACATAAACATTCGAGTATTTGTTAATTCGCACTTTTTATTGTAAATAGCTGTAATTCGAATCTACGAAAAATTCGAAAATTTTTATTTTTTCCGAAAACGCAACTATACGAAATTCCATTATAAAAAATATACTCAAAAACAGCCATGAACGTAATTTTCATTCATTAGAACGTTCTAAAACTTTGAGCTACATCAGTTCTGTGTCTTTTAATGCTCATAGAATTTCGAAAAAAAAATTTAAATTTTTAGTTTCTTCTATTTACAACAAAACGTGCGTTTTGTTTAATAACTTTTCTATTTTTTTTTGCTGTTAATTTATTGTTGCTGTTAAAAGATAATTTCTTTTTATTTCTGCTGCTCGTATTTGTGTTGTTGCATTTTCTGGCATTTTGATTCTGAAAGTGATGGAGTTGAGCGCATGCATTTAGTTTTTTAGGCAATTTTATCTTTTTTTGCCTTCAAATCAGTGGTTGGCAACATGCATATTTTATAATGTTTGCATATTTGCATGCCACATTGATTTTTAAATATTTTTTTGATTGACGAAAATCACATACATAAATGAATGAATTGGGTGTGAAAATGGTAGGGTGGGTTGCAAAGAAATAAAAAAAAAATTTAATCAAAAAATGGTTCTTTAAAAAATTTATTTCAAAATGTGCCTTAAAAGCAACTCTGTTCAGTTTTATTATTGTTTACATTCATAAAAATGTTGTTTTTATAATACACGTTTTTCCGTCACAACTTTGATTTTTTCAAAGAACAGTTACAATTTGAGGTTATGATCGCTGCTGAGGGCATATGAGGAGCAATTAGAATGAATTTTTGTTGTTCTTTTTTTTTTAGTCGAAAGGGATCTACATATAAGAAAAGCTTTAACAGTTGTATGCAAATATTTCGAATATATATAATTTAATTTTTCTTAATAAATCATTAAATTATAAAAAAAAAATTTTAAAATAATAATTTTTTATGAAAAAGTTTTTAATTAAAAAAATTGTGGAAAAATAGTAAGAATAATTTTTTATGACAATTTTTTTAATAAAAAAATTATTCTTTTTCATTTATAGTCATGGATATTTCAAATTTAAAATAAAAAATCTCTTTTGAAGTAGCCATGTTTTGTGCCCTTAGTGACCCACCCTAATAAATACATATACATATGTATATATGTTATTGCGTTAGCTAGCCTGCATGGTTTTTGTTTTATAATATAGCATTGCATTGCACACATTAAAATTATCCATAAATCATTTTTATAAATCTTAATTCTTTATTCCTTATTGTATATCTTCTTAGTTTAAAAAAATATGCACCTAACTACTTTTAGTATTCGTCATTTAGTAGAGGTTTATTGTGTTTTTTTTTTTTTTCAAATTAAAAATATTTCAAATACTTTTTAAGAATATCTTCCATGTACATATATACTTAACGCCAGATTGTTAAAATATATATCAACTTTATTGCAATGAATAAGTTTTAATAAAACTCGGTACTTAGTAAGTATGTAAGTATGTAGGTATTTTGTTAAAAAGTAGTAGAAAAATGTTTAAAGCAAATTTATATATATATACATATATATGTATATATAGCTTACAATAACTCTTAATTATAAATTTTAATTTATTTTTTTATTGTGCAAAATGTTTTGACAAATCATTTGTTTACACAAAACAAAAGTTTAAAAAGGTTCAAAGATTTTATACACATACATATCTTGTTATTGGGAATGAATATATATTTATACACGAAGTGTATTATGCATTATTCACTTCAATAAACTTTAACCTTAAAATACTTAAGACGTATTTATCAATTGTTTTTGTTTTTACTTATTTTTTTTTTTTTTTTTTTTTTACACATTCATACTAATCAAATTATTTTCCATTGCCATATTAAGTGCACGGTTGTGAATTGTATATTTTATTTTTTTTTTTAGAATAGATTAACTTTTGTTTAAAATTTGAGTGGAAAGTTTTTTGTTTTTTTTTTCCTTTCGTTTTTTCTTTTTAAGTATATAGTTTTTGTTCTTGTAGTAGTTATGTAAATGGTGTTTTTTTCATGGAAGCTATAGCATATACATTTATGGTAATGAAATTGTAGATAGTTTATGAATTAGAAGATTTTGGAAGAAGAGTATTTACTGTGGCAGAACGTTGAGATTTGTGATGAAGATGAAGTTGCTGTGATGTTTTGTAGATTTAATTTTTTGATTTTGCTTGTTTACGTTGAATATGAGGGAGAAAAAAGAAAATTGCTTTTTTTTTAGTTTTAAAAAATTATTTACTAGTGGACAAAAAATTTAATTAAATATAAAAAATAAATGAAACAATGCTATATAGTTATCAAACTAAAGACAGGCATTATTTTGAGAAAGAGAAAAATTAATAAATAAATAAATTTAAAATTGTTTGCTACCTTTTAAAATATTTCAGTTGAAATAGACCGAATCTAAAATCATTTTATAAGAGCTAAATGAGAGAGATTATGAACAATAAACAGTGAGTAAAATCTCTAAATTTGCTTAATTTTTTCATTTCAATTTGAATTTGTTTTTTTTATGCAAAAACTTCTTTGAAAATGGCGTTGGTGTTTTTCCCATTTACCATACAGTTATGCTCAAAATATAAAAAATTAGTAAAAAAAAAACCCTCAAATTAAACACCCTTTTTTATTTATCTATTTAAATGTATGTATGTACATACTATACTTACATATTAAGAATAGTAATATATATCATTTTAAATATATGTACATACATATGTACATATGTATACTATTTAATAGAGTATGTATACAATATATATGTACATACATACATATGTACTGATGTACTTAGTTTTGTGTGTTAAAAATAAGGTTTAACTTTAAGACTTGCACAGTGAAAATGTTTTTTATTTTGTTTTTGTTTTTTTTTAAATATGTATATATTTGCATTAGTATATATAACAAACACATTGAGTTTTTACACAATTTATGTATGTTTATTGTATATGTTAATTTAGCTCTTATGATTATTTTATTTTCAAATATTTTTAATTTTTTAAATATTTTTAATTTTTTAACTAATTATTATTTTAAATTTTTTTCTATTTATATCTTGATATCAAAAGCCGTTGTCACATGAACATCAAAAAATTTGACTGCTCGATAAACCAAAAAAAAAAATTGTTTTCACAAAAATGCGTTTAACAAGCATTTAAATTTGAATTAAAAAACGGCTCTTACAGATAGATATCGTTTTATTTTTATTAGCACTTAAGTTAAATTTAATTTTTTGCAAATTCTTCATTCCAGCAATTTGATTACTTTGGAAATTATTTGTTATTTTTACAATTTATTTCTTTATTTAAAAACTTCACTTATAATTAATTTGCCATCATTCCATTGCGTTTATCAAAAGAGTACCATAAGAATAAATAGTAATCGTAGTATGTATATATGCAACAGTAATTAGTAGTAGAAATAATGTTAACTTGTGTTTTTATTTACCATTTCGCCATGTTATTTCTTTAATTTTTTTTTTTTTTTTGAAAATGACCTCGCTACTTTCTTTAAATAGAAAAATTTAAAAACAAAACAAAAAAAAACTGTTAATATTTTGAAAACAAAAATAGTTACAGGTTTTTTAATTATTTAAAGTTACTTATATACATTGTAGGTAGTTTAAGAAGAATAGAGTAACTGGAAGAAACGACGATAGTTGAAAAAAACTGTACAATTTCACTTTAACCTTTTAGTTAATCTACACGCATACAATACCAATTTACAATTTTATACAAAATGCTCACTTAATACATAGTATTTTTAGACAAAATACTATATTAGATTAGGACTATAGTTTGGTAATGGACAAAAGTAAAGCTAGTGCAGTAGACGAGTCGAATTTTTTTAGGCTTAAACAACATTTGCCTCATAGCCTCGGTTTTCGCGTAGTGAGCGATTTTGAGATTAAAGATATGCAACCAAATACAATATAATCTCGAAACAAAAAAACATTAAAATTTATGAAAATCTCGAGAAAAAAATCTTTTAAAAAAGTAATGGTTGAACCCTCATCAAGGAATTTTAAATTTTATGAATTTTATTTAACAATTATAACATTAACTCATTGCTTGATTTCTAATCAGGTAAGAGAGAACAAATCAAAAAACCTGAAGAACCAAATGTGCAGTGTTTTTTATCATATAAAATACCAAACTTGCTCATTTTTTGGTTACCTTCATACTTTTTCGAGATATGCATATGCGGAAATGTGCGATTAATCGATTGAACCATTTTTAATTAACTCATTAAATCAAATGAATTTTATGTGAATAATAAAAAAAAAAAATTAATAATCAACAACCTATTAAATTCATTTTATATGAAAAAATTTTCAAAATCAGAGCAATTACTTTCATTTCTTGCAGATTATGATTACTCAGTGTCACTGTTTTAAATTTGGTTCACGTATGATTAATCAGAAATTACATTATTTCACTTAATCGGTGATTATTTGGACTATTATTTTGAATATCCTTAAGCTTACTCAGCTTTTATAGTTATCAAACAGATTAGTAGATGATTAAACGAAATGTGATTCATCTAGCAATAAATTGTTTCAATTAATCGATAATTATTAAAAATTATTTATTTTGATTAATCAGTTTACCTAATTATCGAAATGCTAACAATGTGATTAGATGTGAGAGAAATAAGAAAGATTTCAAACTAATTTGTTTGTCTATAATCAAATTTATTACAATAAAGTTAATCCAAATGTGAATAATTGGGCATTATATTACTTTGATTAATAGAAGATCTGCGAGATTATTTGTTTTTATTTCTTTTATTTCGCAGTTTTCATAACTTTCAAATGGAGAAGAATATAATAAGTCTAAACTGATTAATCGGAATATAAATAATTTTGAAAAGTCATCGATTAATCTTAAAAATTATAGATTAATCCAACTTATTTATTTCAATTTATTTTGAATTACTACATTTACAGATTTATCAAAATTATGAGAATGTGATTAATCAACAAATCAATCATTTTGATTAATCGATATATTACACATTTCCGATTCATAGCCTCATCTGCTTAACGCTATACATTTTATTGTTTAGTATCATTGTGTAATATTTATATATACACTTACTTATTCCATTATTTATTCATTTATTTTTTACATTTATTGCCTTAAAAAGCATCGCTTTGAATATAAAAATATTTTTTTTTTTTTGTTATTACAATGTTATTTATAACACATTTTTTCTCGTTCTCATTTTGTTTTTATTTTTTATAAGCAACTGTAAATTATAATTGCAATAGTTAATGTTACTTACTAACTAATTTTAAGCTTTTTAGTTTGATTTGAATATTTTTATTTTTATTATTTTCCTTTTTTTCAATTCTTAACTTTAGTTTAACTCATACTTTCAAATACATTGGACAACAATTTAAAAAAGAAATTTTTTAGTAGAGTAAAAATGGTATTTTTCTGAAAGGACACCTGATACAGTTCAGTTTTTGCGGAACATACCTATCATCGAATATAAATTTATTTAGCAAAAGTCTTAGCTACCACAGTGCCTTTTCACAAAAATACCACATTACGACGGCTGAGTGAAAGAGCGGAATGTTAAAAAATATTTTGAAAAAACGTCCCTTCTCAGATTTTTTCAATTATATCTCAACTCAAGATTTATTTATTTTCGTTGAGATCAAGCGTCCTTCAATGCGATTTTTGAATTGGACATTATAGAAAAACATTTTGAAATAGTAGATGATTTTTTTTTTCGCAAGCACTAAGCGACTTATGAATAAAATAAGCAAACTAAAATTTTTTGAAAAATGATTTGACGCTTGTGACCAGAATTATGAGCGCTTATAACTTTTTTAGCTTGCTTATTTTTTTTTTTTGTTGTTGTTTTCTATTCAAATATTTTCTTAAGCGAGTAGAACAAATTTTATCTACATAACATCATAGTGACGAAAAAGAAAATGGTCAGTGTCCTCTTCCACTCAACAGCGTATAAACTCTGTTCAAAAAGTTTGCTGTTGCACAGTGTAACTTTTATTTTTGATTATAAGAAGATATTATCAGCTAACTATGCTAGTCTAATGTCATTTGCGTACTTTGCTTCTTCATCTAACTTAGCTTAAGCTTCTTCTTCTTCGTCTAACTAAGTTTATGCGAGAATTTGCGTTTTTGCGGTGCATGCGAGAAGTTAATTTTGCGAGAATTTAATCAGTCGGCTTTTAGCTGCTATTCATCTTTTCCCTTCTGCTGCTGCCTACCCATCTTTTGCATTGCTTACACTACCATTCACCTCCCAAAGCGCTCATTCAATTTAGCACAAAAAGTCATCAATCATTAAAACCACCACTGAAGCCATCATCATCCATGCGTTCCATATCCAACAATGAAATTGTCTTCCTTTACATTTATGGCAAATTTGAATGTACAACTCCAGGTACACCTCCACGAAAAGTTAGAAAACTTGACAAAAATATTTATTGCGGCATATCAGCAAAAAGTATTTACGTCAGTGAATGAAATTCAGATCTTGTCACGACCACGCAGTTTGTGTTTCGAATAGTTGAAGCATCGACATATAATACTCATAGAAATGCAAAAGTCATATAACGACGATAACGATCTAAGTTTGTACATTCAAAAACTAGGAGAGAGACGAGCTGCGATGAGAAGCGGTAACAGGCAGCAGCTATAAAAGTTTGTGTAGCGCTGTGCTTAAGCGCAAGCATTGAGTGCGTTTGTGTTCTATGCAAATTAAGTGACATTTGCATGTGCACATTGACAGCTGCTGCTACTACGCCGTCGCTACTCCGACTGTTGAATGTCCTTTGGCCGACGTCATGCGCTAGCTGACCGTGGTGTATGCAAGCGAGCGAGTTATGAATGCAATGTTAAAGGAAATTGCTGTTGACGTTAATGCTGTTACTAACGGTACATGCGGCACATACATACATACATAAGTGACGGAAGCCGAGTATGCTGTGGCTTCGAAAAACTATTGCCTTATTGTATTAGTTTTTTGTTATTGGCTCAACGTCTTGTTGAGTGCTTTTTGTTGTTTTGCAATATTTTCATTATTGTTGTTGTTGCTTTTTCGCTTGATTTCTCTTCTTCTTTTTTTGTTGTTGCTGCTATTAAAGCGTACTTTAAGTTTTTTTAATACTTTCTTACACGCTAGATGGTTTTTCATAATCTTTCATTCATGCTCCCCCTCGCTTCTCACTAGTGATACGCATTAAAAAAAAAAAAAAAAAAAATGTGACATTCTGACGTTAATATCTCTTCTACTCTCTCTCGTTAACTTAACTGGCACTTCATACTATTATTTCATACATAGAGTATAAGTTGAGTTCTTCAGCACTGTTGGTATTATTTGTTGTTTTGTTGTTGCGCTACAACATTCGGCGCCTTGTAGAAAGTTTGCACAAACTCTGATAGGCTATAAACGGTGCCAGGTCCTTTGCCTGCATTCATACAGATAAAATCACCCAAACTATGCGCATTGCCTATAAAATGGGGGGAACACAGAGAGTAAAAAATGCAGCACATTAAGTTATGAAATGTAATGAAAATGTTGAAATTGAATTAAATAATAAAAAATAAAAAAAAAAATGAGAAAAATGAGAATTCAAGAATTCAATAAAATCCAAATTGCATCAGAGCAATGTTGAAGGAATGCTTGAATGTTGGCATAGCTTACTATTCGATTGTATGGGCGGGTATGAGGGCGGTGGCTTAATCCAACTACCATCTGGCCTTCGCATGTGTCGGCGATCTGATGAGAATTCGCTTAGATATGTTTCTGCGGGTATAACTCTGAAGTATCTGTAAGTAAATTTCAATTATTTAATAATCACAAAAAAGAAATACGTATATAACAGCAAAGCGTTTGAGTTAATTAGCTTTTAAATGCTTAAATGTGTGATATATGCACATTAGGGTGGCACTTGAATACTGTAAAAAATAGCACTCAAACAACTTAAGAGGCTTGTGCGGCGACTAAACTTTTCAAAAGAACTGTCAGTCGAGAGAGTATGAGGTAAAACTTTCTCGAAAAGCAAAAATTTCTACAGAATAGGACTTGATAAAAACTTGCAACCAAAACAGCTGTTACTATTACAAACTTTGACGTTGTTTTTGTTGTTTTGCTATGCCATTATCAGCTGTTTTTAAGTGCAAGTTTTACTAAGTGAAATTCTCCCAGCAAAAAATTGCAACTTCTCTCTCACAATAAAATGTCAAAATGCGCTCTCGGTTCGCTCCGAAAAACCCCAATGAAGAAATTATTTAATTTTAACTTACTCCCTTACAAGAAAGCTTTGGGCACCACTGATATCAATTAATAAATTTAAATGGTTGCTCTAGAACAGTTTGTTACTATAAACTCACGGTAGCAAAATTTTGTTTGTAATTTAATCCCAAAAATATTACTAATTATGTTTCATTAATGAATTACTTAATTACAAAGTAGCTCTTGGTGTGTTGGTAAAAAGTTTAAGAAACTCATACGAACGTGCTCTTCTACCTATGTACATACATACATACATGAGCTTCTATATATTTACCTATGATGTTCCGGCCTAAGCGCTAAATCCGAGCGAAATGTTTCTGTAACATATTTGTGAAAATATGTAGGAAAAGGTAGCGTCGTATCCAAGTCAAATACTAAGCAACGATTCGGCGTTGGATTGTGCATGAAGAAGACGTGGTAATCCTGCAAGAAAGAAAAGGTATAGAATTAAAAATAAAAAAAAAAAAACAAGAAAAAAAAACGTTGGAAAATTCTTACAACAACAATAACAAATTATTCATCTTAACTACGTGTGCAATTAGAAAATGTAGCAGCACACGAATGCGCATTAATATGAATTTATTAAAACAAACGTGCAAAAAAAAAAAAAAAAAAAAAATGCGAACTAAGAAGTAATCTATGTAACAAAGCAGAAATTAAAACAAAGTAACAAAAAGAAAAAAATTGTTATATTTCACATTTGTTTTACTATTTGCACGCTGCTGGGCATAACAAGGCTGAATCTTAAACTGGCAATAACGGCCAGTCGAAAGCAAGTAGAAGCCTTGAGGGCTGCAGGTAGATTTAACAGTATTGCGGGTATGTCAGCGCTCAACAGTAAGGCCTAATTAATGTGAACCGGAGCTGGGTAATGAAAAGTGCGAATACTGCTGACGGGGTAGTTTCAAATTTTGAGTGTCACATTACAGCTACTTAAATATAAAACATAAAAAAGTCGAATTTGCAATTACTGTAATTGCATTAGTAATCGTGTGATTCGTATTTAAAAAATTCTGAAATCATGAAATTGGAAAATTTGTAATCATAATTACTGCAATTGTAATTGAGATACTGATGATTGCTGTAGTCGCAATTAATAAGTGGTAAATAATTATTATGGTAATCATTATTCTAGCAATCTATGCACGCCAAGTATTAAATTTTGATGATGATTACAGTAATGGTTATTTAAAATTTTTTAGACCATGACTTAAGTAATCATTATCATTATCAGTAATGTTAATTGTAAATTTTCCAAAGCACAACTTAAGTAATGGATTACACAAGACCAGTATTGTAATTAGAAAATGATTACGATTACTGTAATGGTAATTTAAAATTTTTCAAACTTGGACTCATGTGATTTTTATCATTATTGTAGCTGGAATAGATTACAGACGATCAGTGTTGTGATTAGAAAATGATTGCGATTACTGTAATGGTAATCTTAAATTTTTCAGACTACGACTTAAGTAATCTATATCATAGTTATAGCTGAAATTCATTAGCTACGACTAGTATTACGTTCACAAGTAATGGTGATTACAGTAATGGTAATTGTAAATTTTCCAAAGCATGACTTAAGTAATCGTTATGATCGTATATTGCATAGCGGATAGTAAATACTATGTGCCAGATCTAGGTCGGTAATACGAGCAGAGATCCACTTGATCACTTATTCTTACCATGGCTCAAAAAGCTCGGGGTTCAAATATTAGCTTCGGAAAAGCTTTGAAACTTTCACGTTGTCCACAGTATTATTTTCTTAATCCGTGAAGAATTTCAGTACTCAGCGAAATCTCGTATGAAGCACACATACAAACACACAAAGTCGCATTTTTAGTACATTCTTGCACGAAAGCACAAAACAAAAACTATTTTCTAAAAGAATAACTGAACTTACGAGTGGATATAATTATTTAAGATCATCGTGCTTGTATGTGTGTATTTGTGTGTGCTTAAGTTGCGAGCATTAACGCCTACGGGCATCCTGTGCCACATGCAACATACCATACCCGCATGCTACATACAACAACAATCCTTTTGCGCCTTTGTTGCCATTGAGCCATGCACCCCCACGTCCCCGATCACTAACAATTGAAGCGCCTTAATGCTTTGGCTGCGCGGCCTCGGCATGTCAGCCGTCAAGCACATAATTTCTTTATTTTATTAGTAGACAAATTTATAAAATTCACGAATGGCATTCAAATGGGCTCCTTACATTGCTTTATTACGGTGTGGCGCACCAGTTTTCACTTTGGTCCATAAAATAAAGCCATTCTTTTCTTTGAATTCTTTTGGCGTTTCACATAAAATTGCCATTTTTCTTGTGTTTTTCATTTTCACTGCGAAATTTATGCAAAAGTAGAAACACAATAATGGCTAACTATGTATGTATAATACACATTAGGGTGGGTTGATTATTTTTTTTTTTACTTTTTTCGCTACAAAATACAAATTTCACGCCATATTAAGCGAATTTTTTCCCAACCTACGCTAATACACACACATGCCTAGTACTTGGCCAATATGACTTTATTAACGCATGCAAGTAAAAGGTTAAATGTGTTCGTGAGATTTGCATCAATGCTCGTACAACAACAATCGTAAATGAAATAAAGAAACAGAGTTCCTATTACAACCAGTTTTGTTTTACCCAGCTACTTAAGAGATCTTTTCATCGTATTTCATATTAAACTCCAAGACACCCCAAATGAGTTTTGGCTTGTACTTTTGTACTCAGCGGGCCTTTTTTGGGAGCAAAAAACCGATGTTCAAAGGAAAATCTTTCTGGGCTGAAGTGTATAATCCATGTCAAAGCTATAGCATCCGCTGTTCACTCAATATAGAGAAGCACTCGTTGGGAGCAGGGATTCTTCCTTGGACTTCTAGATGTAGAACTGATGCAGATTTTTAAAGACCTAATCCTTAGTTCAAGGTTCACGGGACCGGGACTGTTGGCTCAATGATACTTCACTGCATTCTACTTGCAGTTATAGTTGGCTATGAAATGCATTACAAATAATCGAAAGCACCCTTGCAATGGTTTATATGCGGCCAAGGATAATCATACAACACGCTAAGCAAGCAAACGGACAGGCGTACAAGCGTCATGGTGGAGCTGTTTTGTTTCCTTTTTGGCCAGCCTTGAGCCAATATTGCGGCGTCTACCGAAATTTTCATTTTGTATAGCATTTGGAACAACAACAATATAATTCGCGTGGTCGTAACTACTTTTACGCTAATAAAATTGAAATTGGCCTTTTTTGTTCTGCAATCCTTCAAGCCCATCTCTTCATGCCATACCATCATCACACTCATTCAAACATTCAAGCCAACTTGTTTGCTGAGCGCAAATTCATGTATAATTGATGATGTCGATCGATTTTGCTGGTGCTCATAGTCACAGCCTCAATGTGAATTGCAGCTGCTGCTGCTGCTTCTTCTGTTTCTGTTTCTATGAAAATGTGCATAATCATCGGTGTAGCCTCGACCTCCGGGTCAATTGGCTCAACTAATGGAAGAGTTATGCATCGCTGTTGGTTTTTGTTCTGTTTTTGGTTTCTTTTGAATAACCTATCCATGTTGAACTCTGCATGCAAATATCCTCAGCTCTTTCTATGCCTGTTTGCATGGTCTTTATGTGATTTGTGTTACGAAGTTGAAATTTGACAGTGAACGGATGTAATTGACTAATGATTTACAAAGCTGCTTTTAGGTTTTGCTGGTGGAAAATGGGGGTATATAAATAAAATATTACCGTGAGCTGCTGAGAAAGCAATTTGTGCTTGAAAGTCACTTAACATTTGTTGGCCTAATTATGGGAATTTAAATAAATTAGGTAAAGATAATGTTATCAGCGATTGGGGGACTTTGAAACATTTAATGTGGGAGTAATTGAAATTTAAAATTGCACAAAAAAGGGGTGAAAAATGAAGGGAAAATAAAATCAAATAAAATCAAATAAAATCAAATAAAATAATATAAAATAAAATAAAATAAAATAAAATAATATAAAATAAAATAAAATAAAATAAAATAAAGTAAAATAAAATAAAATAAAATAAAACAAAATAAAATAAAATAAAATAAAATAAAATAAAATAAAATAAAATAAAATAAAATATAATAAAATAAAATAAAATAAAATAAAATAAAATAAAATAAAATAAAATAAAATAAAATAAAATAAAAAAAAAATAAAATAAAATAAAAAATTAAATAAAATAAAATAATATAAAGCTCGGATTTTTCAAACACAACGGTGTAGTAATTTATCAATTGATTGCTAGAAGTTTTTTATTAGAGAAAACCCTAGATTTTCCTTGAAAGAATATTTCCACGTAAACACTGAACTGAACTCACTTAAGCTACCCATCAAAACCCGAGTGATGTGTTTTGAAATATGAAGCAAACTGCTGAAATAAGAAAATGAAACAACAAAAAATTGTTCTCAAGAAATAGCGTGAAAATTCCTAACGCCGAAAAAAAGAGCGCCGTCGGCTTTGGCTGTTAAAGACTTCAAATTGCTAAAGCTGCCATACTCTTATTCAAGTGCATTGAAATACCGATAGAGAAGCTGCAAATTTTTCTCATAACTAAAGGGCAACGGCGAAGACAATATGGTTCAACTTGCCTTTAGATATGAATAAACGTGACACACATACATGCCACACACACATTCACACACAAATGGAGCTAGAGGGTAAGTGCAGGTTATGCGCTTCAATACAGTTCATGTTACTCATACGCACCGTATGCCGCACTGTGGGGTATTTAAAGAAATTTTACTCTTAGAGAAAAGTGCTGAAAGTTTACTTTTTGTTAAATAATCAAACTCGAAATTTTGTAAAGTGTTTAAATGTGTTTTTTTTTTTAATGAAATGGGTCTATAATACATTTTGGAGAATTAAAATATCTTTTAAAAATTCTATTCGAAAGGAGACTTTAGAAACTGAAATTACCTGTATTTCGCAAATATATTTGAAATGTTTTTTGAATAATATCTGAGCACTTTAGAAAGAAGAGTCACAAAACCTTAAAAATTTTGAAAAGTGTATAATTTTCTGCTGCATTTTCGATTATTGAAAAATTTTCTCGATGTTTCAGGAAGAAGTACAGTCAAACCTCTTTTTATGCGGGGGATAGGGACCGTGTAAAAATAATCGCACCTTTTTTATGCGATTTTTTTTTGTGCGGATTTCTTTTTTTATGCGTTTTGTTTTGTGCGATCCTTTTTTTGTGCGGTATATATACAGGCAGTGTCAAAAGAAAGTGTACATAAATTTGAAATTTTCACCAATCACTGCTTCTTTTTGAATAATTTCTCAAATTTTTTATAAAAGTATTCATTAAAATACAGTTTCTACTTTTAAAGTTTAAGCTCAAAAGTTTTTTCAAAATTCAGGAAAATTCGACAAACTTTCAACAAAATTTCAAACTTTCTGTACAAAATTTTTAGATTTTTTTTGAATACGCAGTTTTGTAGCTCGTTGAATTTTACTATAAAATGATACAAATCTTAAGCCGCTTCAAATTTTGTTGAAAGTTTGTCGAATTTTCCTGAATTTTTAAAAAACTTTTGAGCTTAAACTTTAAAAGTAGAAACTGTATTTTAATGAATACTTTTATAAAAAATTTGAGAAATTATTCAAAAAGAAGCAGTGATTGGTGAAAATTGCAATTTTATGGTGTACACTTTCTTTTGACACCGCCTGTGTATGTACCGCACAAAAAAGGATCGCACAAAACGAAATGCATAAAAAAAGAAATCCGCACAAAAAAAATCGCATAAAAAAGTGGCGCATAAAAACAGGTTTGACTGTATGTTTCTCGTAATTTGATATATTTTTGGTTTTTTTTTTTTGAATCGAAATTTTTGTAAATGACGAATGTTTCCGGCTTTTGCACAGTTATTCAAAACATTTTTGACATAATCGAAATATTTTATTTTTTCAATTGTCGAATTTAATTTTAGAAAATTTAAATGATACATTTAAAATCTTTTTTTTTGATTCATAAACTATGTTAGAAAGCGAATAACTTAATTTATAAATAGTACAAATTTTCAAAAAATTTAAAAAAGTTTTAATTTTATTTTTTTTTTTGCTTTTTTATGATAATTTTTTGGCGTTTTTATGTTTTTAAGCAGCGAAAATTCGTTAAAATACTTCTTTTTTTTTTTGAATTACAAAAATTTGTATTTTTAAAAATATTTTTCAACAATCACTTTTCAAATTTTCGCAAAATCGATTTTGAAATCGAAAATTATTTATACAAATTTAAATATTTGATACCATTAAATTTTTTTTCCTTTTTCAAATTGCCCCACAGTGCGCCGCTATCCACTCATTCGCAGGCATCCAAATAAACGGATGTAATGGCATTTGCTGTTAAAGATTAGGTGAAGGAAGGCATGTACGTTCGACAAACACAAAGAAATTATGTGGAAAAGAGCCGCGAAAGCGCTATTTGATACTAACAACTATGCAACAGTTTGAACAAAACAACAACAACAAAACATGACATAACAGCTGCAGCTGTGTCAAATGATGAAGCAACAGCGCAATCGAGTAACAAACAATGAATCCGGGGGTAAGTGTGAAATTTTTTTTTTAAGAAAAGTAGCAACAAAAAGCGCTTACAAGTTCCACTTACAGGCGACTAAATGTGTTGATTTCATACGTCGAGCTTTCAAGTATTTTATTTGTTGCGCTCTTGTCTTACATGCGTATCTACGTAGTCTTCTATGTCACACACACACACACACACACACATTGATATTGTTATTTGATTTTGTTACTTACCCATATCACAACTTGATCATCGCCACGTCCTGCTTTTTGACGCCATAACGGCACCGTACGCCCCTCATTTGACACGAACACCGCATAACATTTTGTAAGTTCATCGATGCGTGTTTTCTTCACTTGTTCACAAAGTTTCCAAACATTCTCCTCACTGCAAAATAATCGTAAATAATTGCAAAGTTGTTGAGTATAAAGAATTTTACAATGTGTACATTTATGAGATAGTAAAAGTATTTAAGTGTGATGACGAACGGAGCGCACATAAAAGGCATGTGCGCCAAAGGATGAGTTGCTCAAAAATATTTTATAAAAAGACAGAGATTATTTTCAATATTTTACTCGCTACTTTGTTGGAATTGAAGAAATAAAATATGCACCAGAGATCCCTTTCCTTATCTCTATCTCTATCTCAATTTCTTTCTATATATCTATCCCTATCTACTTCTTTATTCCTCTGTCTCTTTAAATATCTATCGCCATCTCTTTCTCTTTCACTATATCTATCCCATCTATATATCTACCTCTTTCTCTATCTCCATCTCTAGCTTTATCTCTATCTCATATCTGTCCCTATCTCTATCTATGTATATCTCTATTGCTATCCCTATCTCTATCTCTATTAGAGAAAAAAGTCATACTGCCCGTTTTAGAACACACAAAAAATGTAAAATTGAAGTAAACGAGTTTTAAAATTTGTTATGCATCCCTGCTGACCTATGACATATGCACATTTCTATGTTTTAAATTAAAAATTATGCAATTTTTTTTTTTTTTTTATTTAAAATTTGAGTTGTCCCATTTCTATACAAAGCACGTAAAATGAAATAATTGCTAACTGCGCCATTTATACGAATTTTTACACATTTATTATTTCATTTTCATTATTCGTTTAATTTTTTAACTAAATGCATGAACAAATTTTTAATTATACCCTCAGGAGTAGAAGCGGAAAAGTGGCGAGCCATTCACAGCTGTGCCATTTGTAACACCTTGCAGTCAGCGTACTTTTTGAACTTAATTTGAATGTGAATAAAACGAAAAAGGAAATGTGCTTGCATTGTTAACCCTTGAGTGACTATTTAAATAGTGCTTACAAGATCGATACTTTTTTTTTCAGAGCAACAAAAACAACTATATCTAGCTGTTGTGTCAATGTCTTTGGATGGCCTTGTTTGTAAAAGCAGCTTGTTGTTATTGTAAAATATTTTTTCTTCTCGTTCTAGAGTGAGCGTCTCTCTCTATTGTAAGGTATTAAATGTTTTTCAATTTTCCTGATAAACCCTCGAAATGTGTCAAATAAAAATAAGCGCATGAAAAAATGTTTGTTATGTTTTCGCTTCATAAAATTTGTATTAAAATTACAACGATAACGACATTAACGCATAACTTTTACGATTACTCAAAGGTTAAAGAGCAGCATAAAAAAAAATGAAGGGTGACACAAAATTTAAAAAAAAAATGTAAGCAGTAGCTGTTTTTTGCTTCTGTGTGTGTGTGTGTGTGAGTTAAAACTAAAGTGACCAAGCAATCAACGGTTAGACTGAACAATGGCCGAATATGTAGTGGTAGACAGGAAACTACAACAACAAATAGTTTAGGCCAGCAACAGTTACGTTTGCCTCCCACAAGACCCAATTTTGTTTTGAAAGTGTTTTTGTTTTTTTGGAGGTTTTTTCACCTGTCGCTGCGCAGCTACGTACCCTGCCGGAAAACAAGCTGAAAAAATTTAACTATACATATGTTGTTATAAATTTAAAAAAAAAAAACTAGTTTGTCTAACTGAAAAAGAACGAGAAAGTGTCGTCAAACCGAGTATTTCCAATTTTGTTAAACTAACATCGCTTTGAAACAAGTCTAAGTCACACCGGTTCTTAACCAAAAAATATTCTCTACAGGCACATTTCGTATGTGTGGTCAGTTTACCATGTGGCCAACACTTTGCTAGTTGGTTT
This sequence comes from Sphenella marginata, assembly GCA_951509765.1. Taxonomy (NCBI): domain Eukaryota; kingdom Metazoa; phylum Arthropoda; class Insecta; order Diptera; family Tephritidae; genus Sphenella; species Sphenella marginata. Next base: position 10,163,490 of record OX608083.1, read on the forward strand.
TGTTGATAGGTAAGTTGTCTGCATGAAACATTATTTCCATTTGGATGGTGTCATTCAAGTCATGCAATACGCCCTTTCCACGTCATTTCACCGCCATCATATAAACACATCCATACACGCAAACAGACGTACATACATATGTACATATGCGCTTTAATATTCTTGAGTGGAGCAACTTTCGTTGTGTTTACCTGTCCATGTGCTTGGGTGAAGTTACAGGGTGGTTGAAATAATAAGAAATCATTTAGTTTAAAATGGAAAGGTGATAAAAATTACTTGAGAATTTGATTTATGAACCGAAGATTTATTCTCTCAGGCTGCAGTGAATGATACCGAAAATTCTCCACAAAATGGTCCAAAAAAGGTTTACAAACAATTCCAAAGAATCACAAAACATGACAACAATATGATTACACCGCGAGAAAGACGAGAAAGTCCGGAAGCAATTCCGAAAAAATGTCGAGAAGATTCCTGAATAAGCTTTATATGATGCAACAGCAATCCGGAAATTATTTGGGAATAATCCCGAAAACAAAACCGGAAAATGGTCCCACAATCATCCTTAAGCGATATCCAAAAATATTCCGAAAAAAGTCCAAAACATTCCTGAGGAGATTCCGAAATGATACCAGAACATTCCTAAAATTATTCCAAAAAAGATGCGTTAGATAATTTCGAGATGATACTGAAAAAGTCCCTAAATTATCCCGAAAAAGTGAAAGGTACAATTCCGCAATAGTCCCGAAATGAGCCTAAGATCCGACTACTACAACAACAACATACGACTTAACAAATCTTTCAGAAAAAGAAACCAACCAAAAAATGTCTGTTCTTATGGGCACAACGTTTAAACTTTGTTAATTTATTTTAAAAACTATTCTCAAATTTCTTATTTCAGTGTTCTAATCAAAGCGAGAAGACATTAAAAACCATAAGTTTGGAAGTCACTAACAACAATTAAAAAAAAATTTATAAAACCAATCATTGTTGCAAATCTAAGCAAACATTTGGAACACGCACTCAACCACCCTGTATTCCATACACTAATGCATGAATATATTGCACATACATATGTATATTTGGGCTAAGCAAATACTCACACATACTATTTACTTGTAGTGTTTGTATGTGTTAACGGTACAATAGTTAATGCATTTTTATTGTGGCTTTGCACGCTCTCATGTGGCACAGCACAGTGTGGAAGTTCTTAAACTATTTTAAGTGCATTTAAATGATATAATTAAGACTGAAACGGTTCATTGTAATTATTTCAAGTACTTGAAAATGTATTTGTTAGGCGCGCCAAGTACCACAAAAACGTTTTTTTTTTTTTTTGACGGAATTCATTAAATTGTTGAATAAGCCAAAGATTGTGCGGGGAAAATAAAATGTTTCACTGTTGGTCCTTTTTTTGGCTTTGCCTGTTGAATGGTTGAATTATTATTGGTTTGAGGTAGGTAGGCTGAAAATATTTGTTGTTGATCATAATAAATGTAGACCGAACAAAAAGTAACTATTTGAGTATGCTAGCTTGAGTTGTATTTGTGTATATAAAACGAAAATTTCGGAAGCAAAAAAATCACAATAAAGAAAATGTTACTCATACGCCTAGGCGTACCCGAATGCTTGTATTGATATAGCACAGCCGGAATTGCCATATTTTTATAATTCCTGTACTATTTTTTAAATTTGAGTATTTTGCACTTCGAAAACTTATTTAATAGTATCATAAAAGTGTATCCTAAACTTAGTTCTTATGCAAAAAAAATTCCAAAAAAAAGTCGAAAGTTTTTTAAAAATGTCAACACCGGGTGGAGCAACTCGAGAAATATAGCAAAAGCAGCTCAACATATGTTTGCTCTCTCAAGCACATTTGTTTTGCACTCTTTTTGTTTAGGAATAATTGTGAATTAGAAATAGAGTGTTAAATAAAATCATGTATCGAAGAGAAATACATATATAACAATATTTGAAGATCCATAACTATACAAAAAAACTTTAATACGTCAGAGGTATCACAATAGGGTTTTTTGCTATTTAAATTTTTTTTTTGTAAGGTCTGAGAAGGAAATTTTTATTTTTTTTCACATTTTGTTGTTTTAGCAACATTTTTTTATATTTTTTTATCTCGACTTGTGGTACTATTGAGCGTAAGAATTAAAATCATTCCCTTGAGGCGAGATTATAAAATTTATTATAAGCGAGCACGATTAGTTATTATGATTTCGCTTGCAATTTTTTATTAATAATAAAAAATATGTGTTTAATGACCACGATTTGAGTTCGTGTTTTTCCATTTGTATAATAAGTAATACATTTTCTAATAAAAAAAAGCAATAAAACAAAGTAAAAATTGCTATAAAAATTGCATAATAAAAAGCATGTAAATTTTAATATAAAAAACAAAACAAAAAAAATGCTGCCAAATAAATATATTTGCTTAATTAGCATCTTACATGCTAGCTAAATACTACGCTATGAAATCCACTGAGGAGTTGTAACGTGATAACAAGCGCGCTGTGTTTACCTCAATTAAGCATTGACAGGCGCGTTTAGCATGCGCCCACTTGAGTATAAGCGCCACTATGTAGAACATATGAATTTCACAGTAATTATTGATTGTCCTAGAATTACGACAACATTATGAAGCGCCAGTGGTGCCAAAAGCGCAATACATACATATACGAAATGTGGGTGGCTAGATTAGCCTCAATAAGTGTCATGTCAAACAAAGTTATATAGCGCGCCATCCATCTCAACAAATACAATGCTATATGTGTAGTTAGTTCTAATATACTGCATTTTTATATATATGCATGTATGCATGTATGTGAGTGTGTACATATATGAACACATTTGCAAAAATTTTACAGCCACTTGCAAAGTATGTGCTAGTTAACCAATTTGCGCCCACTTGTGTAAACGCACACAAACACTCAAAAAGCATACTTAGTTTATTTGTTCTTTTTGTTTTTGGTTTTTTTGCTTTTTATATGTTTGCACACTTGAATTTGTGTCACAAATTATAACAAAGATGTCGAGTCGCTCTATGAAAAACACACAGACCACTCTGCTACATGCCAAGTCGACATGCCGCCTAACACCATATCGCTTTTACATAAAGTTTTATGAGACTGTGTTGAAGTGTGGGCAGTAGCACCAGTTACAGTTATGGGCAGGTGCATAGCATTGTATATACTTTGCATAGTTTGCTTTTGATGTGGGCAATAAACTAATTTCACAGAAGTTTTTGTTGTTTTCGAAAAAGCGCGCCAATGTTATCTGCTTCAAGATGGGAAGTGATTACGAATGTCAAATAGTGAGAAATATTTATAAATGAAAAAAGTTTCCCGTGGGTTTAAACTCGATATGGACTTGGACAACTCACTGGCAGGACTCCTGCTTCATTGTTTTTGTAGTAGCATTAAAAATAATCCACCAACTTGAAAGCCAAATTAGATCAGCTAAGAGTCCTTTGTTGCACATGGCTCCATTATACACTCTGGTGCGAGCAACTAATACATAGATACTTTTATTTCCATTCTCCAAATAACATTCAATCTCCTCCGACAGGCGGATCGAGCGCTATTCTTATGAGGTACTAGTTCAATCCATTAATTCAATGATTGAAGCCTTCTCTAAGCAGCCTGTCCCAATATCTAGTCCTTTAAACTACTTTTAACTATAAGTCATTCATCCACCTCCCCTAAACTAAATTCAGCAAATTGTGTTATCAAATCAGTCCATTTCTACTATTATCTTAACCCTCTTTAAGCCAACCTGAAAACTTACACCGACTGATTGCATCACTTGATTACTTTCAAAACGAAAAAATAAAGACATTAAACAATCTTCTATTAGTAATCTCTTTAATCAAAAAAAAATCTAATTGTATGCAAATTTTTTTATGAAACGTATTAACTTATTTATTCATTTACCATCACAACAAGCGATTTCTTTTCGCCTTTTTCTTTTTTCAACGCGAACGACCTCATGAATTCGTTTACTACAAGCAATATTTCAGCCATAACTCGACAAGTTTTTTTTTTCTTTCGCTGCCACCTTTCTTTGCACCTATACATAGAAATCGAAATTAATTGCACTAATACAACGTTTAAAGCAACAATGTATGTATGTATGTGTATAGCTGTGTATGTTTGTGCGTGCTTGTGTGTGTGGCAATCAGGATATCGAATCGGTTGCGCACAGATTGAATGAGTGGCCACGACGATGCGGCGGTAGTCGTCAAGTATAATTGCTGCTTGTCCTGCAACGAATGGCAGCCCACATGTTGTGTTGTCGTTAGATGTGTGTAGGTGTGTGTGTGTGTGTGATTGTGTGCGTGTTGCGTTGAAGTGGTGTGATAGCGTGCAAGCAGCCACATATCGCATAATGGTTGAAAATGGCATTTTAAAGATTTGCTTTGGCTATCGTGCGATGACGCGGTGTGGCGCGTACGGTATTTATTGCAATTATTTGCTACAGTTGTGTGCAAAAAAAAAAGCAAAAAAGGATTGTCACGTATTTCAAATTATCAAAATATATATTTTAAATCATATTTACTATTAAACACAAAGAAGTGATAGTTCACAAGCAAAGCCAAAACTGAACTTTGTAACTATTTTTTTACACATCACTGTATGTCTGTATAAGTTTTTGCAAATCTGCATATATGCTTGTATATATGTATGTACATATGTATGTATGTATGTATATAATATTTTCAATGAATAAATTTAATCGTTTGCGTGCATTACTATGAGTGTATGTAATTAGGTCCTTTGCTTTCGCCCATAAACTGTTGCTATCGCTTCAAACGACGCGTCGCATGTCACACAAAACTTGTACTAGAACGGCGATAAGGGCGCAACAGCCTGGCACACGCATGTTTATGAATATTATGTCCATTTGACACGACTAACATACTTGGCGTGGATCATTGAAAGGGTGTGTAAGATTTGTGCATGCTTCGTGACATGCAGCATATGGTAGGTACAGTTATGCGCATGAATATGGCACACCTTATAGAACTAAATCGAAACAGGCGCCAAGGTTTAAGTTTATTTCTCAAAACATTCTCTATCGGTTATTCACTGAAAAGATTACTCATACGCCATGCCCAACGTTTTCCTTATTTCAAGAATTTTTCATTAACAATAAACATTTTTTTTTCGAACTATGAAAATTGCTTCCGATTGCCATTTCAAGTAGTTCCATATATCTTTAATACTATTTCTATTGTCTTTACTTTAAATTTGTATTCGTTTTAATATATTCAATCGAATTTTTATTCCTTTTCATATTTTCATTTACTATTAAATTAAGTTGTCTTTATTCGAAAAAACGTTCCAAATTCACTACCCAAATACTACATTCATCTGTTCCCCTAAGCTCTTCAATACATATGTATTTACAATAACCAAGTTTCATGAGCTTAGCTTACTTTTGTAGAGAATCAACAAAAGTAACCCATCAAAATAATGATGATTGTGACATTCTACCTATTTCTGTGTGTATGTACGATAAAATTGGTCACTTGTTGTTTAAATCCCAAAGCGATTGAATTCATAAATTATGAAAATCCTTAGCTTTTGTCCTGTTCAAAGAAATTCCAACATCGTTGGTGTACATTTCAAGGCGACCTCAACTTGAACACACACATTCAGACATACACGAATCGATTTAGTATATTTTGAGGAGTATAATATCATGGGTTTATATTTGCATAAGCACTTAGCTTAGTAGATAGCATATACTATTGCCAACATACAATCATATACTTATATATACCAATACATATAAACCAAGGTGTACCACCTTTGTTACCTTAAGAAGTATCTTTGCCGCTAAATGTTTACATTTCAATGGGCTATCGCATTTTACAGTGAAAATAACTTCATTCTAATGCTCAGAAGTATCCAAATGTGAAAGCTTCTTTTCATTTTGAATTTTTTTTTTGCTCAAGAAAGTTTAATTGAAGCATTTATCCAGGCATATTTTCGGAGTAAAATAAAATAAAATAAAATAAAATAAAATAAAATAAAATAAAATAAAATAAAATAAAATAAAATAAATAAAATAAAATAAAATAAAATAAAATAAAATAAAATAAAATAAAATAAAATAAAATAAAATAAAATAAAATAAAATGAAATGAAATCAAATGAAATGAAATGAAATGAAATGAAATGAAATAAAATAAAATAAAATAAAATAGAATAAATTAAATAAAATAAAATAAAATAAAATAAAATAAAATAAAATAAAATAAAATAAAATAAAATAAAATAAAATAAAATAAAATAAAAAAAATAAATTAAAAAAAATAAAATAAAATAAAATAAAATAAAATAAAATAAAATAAAATAAAATAAAATAAAATAAAATAAAATAAAATAAAATAAAATAAAATAAAATAAAATATAATAAAATAAAATAAAATTAAATTAAATAGAATAAAATAAAATAAAATAAAATAAAATAAAATAAAATAAAATAAAATAAAATAAAATAAAATAAAATAAAATAAAATAAAATAGAATAAAATAAAATAAAATAAAATAAAATAAAATAAAATAAAATAAAATAAAATAAAATAAAATAAAATAAAATAAAATAAAATAAAATAAAATAAAATAAAATAAAATAAAATAAAATAAAATAAAATAAAATAAAATAAAATAAAATAAAATAAAATAAAATAAAATAAAATAAAATGAAATAAAATGAAATAAAACATTAAAATTTTAATAAAAATGTCTTCTTTTATCAAATAAAAATTCTAGCCCCTAGCTAAAAAAACAGATTTTTTCGAACCCCTCTAATGTTTGAAACTTTTCTCGACATGTTGACATGCAAGGCGTCTGTAATCGTTAAATTGTGCATCCTGCTTTAACCGCATTTCATAGTCGAATTAAAGATTCGAATTTCACACGTGAATGGCTTCCAATGTTTTTGCTGTAAAATCACAACCGCACATAAAGCGTCGGCAATAATCGCACCACTTAGCATATAAAAGGGGTCACCCTATCGGAAATTTTATATACTACTACAAATACAACAAATTGCATGCATTGCATAATATCAAAATGGTTAAGAGTGAGTATTTCAAGTGACAGTGATTGGCCAGCTACCGAATTTTATTCTGCATGAAAAAGCAAGTGTTGGAAGTCGGCATAAGGCATGTTTGCCTCGCCAATTCTTAGCGAATATTAGGCCAATTTGGTTTAAATCTCCATCAGAAATTGTCTTCAAATTAAACCAAATTTCCTGCAGGTCTCAAGGTAGGCCATCACAACTATCGTTTAGTGTTTCACACACACAAATAAACGCTTGCGGCTGCTGAGAGTTGTTGTAAGGGTTATGAAAACTATTGGTATCTTTTTTTTTCTATTTACCTAAGGGCCATAGTCAATTGTCCATAGTTAAGCCTGGCTACCTCCACCTGCCAGTTTGTTGTCGCCAAACAGCTGGAGATCGAAACTATGCTTGCATGTTGTCATAAAATCAAATGACAGCTTGAGCGCCTGAAATTGATGGCACAAGACCACAGATTTTTTATTTTTTTTACATTCCAAATTGTATGTGTCAATTTCACAATTTCCGTTGTATACTTTAGGGCGTCAGGGCATTTGTGTGTGTGTCAATTGGATTTATTATTTTTGGGGAATTTTTTCCATTCTGTCGAAATAGTTGAGGTGAGTATTTTTTTGATTGCGAGTCGAATTGTTGACGTTTTCTACGAAAAAATGGTGTCTAAGTCAGCTTAAAGTGCAAGTATTTTGGGACTTTTTGGGTATCATTTCGTAACATTCTTATCTTATTTGCTAGATCTAAAGAAGCATTATAATTAACTAAGGGCATGCAAATGTGACAGCGCAAGTTTAAATTTCAATGCTAGTTTTTTACACACAGCTGTATGCACTTACATGTAATTCTATCTATATACATTCAAATCTTTAAACACTTCATCTTTAAATTCCTAAAACTTTTCCATCATCAGCTTTTATATTCTTTGACAAAGCAATTGCATTGCAACATTCCTAGGAATCAAAAACTAAACATAAAACAAAATGGAATTCTAAAAGTTCTTAGCTTCAATGGTAACTTTAGTGCCACAAAGGTATTCCCATATTCCCACCAGCTGCATGTGCATGTCGTCGTCTTCGTCGTTTGCTCGTCATAGCCAATAGCACCATAATTTGTAGCACAGCATACCATCGTTTACCAACTTTGCTATTAACAACAATTCCACAAGTATGCAGTGAGCACAACAACATTCTGATACTCTCTCATGCTCACGAGACACAAAACACACAACATACCGCACAGTATTTACGCAATACATGTAGGGCTGCCATTGCGCAGATATTTAAAAATTTATTTTAACATTTTTTGCAGATAATTTCTTAGACGAAATTTTAGATTTTTTAGAGTAGGTCGACGAAATATAAGAGAGTTATTTCAGACCACCTAAAATAAAATAAATATTTCTGAAAATTGATATTTTCTCGCAAAACTATACTATATTACTAACACTTCGCCTTTTTATCCTCTACTACCGCCTTTCTTCGTCGGAAACACTATTTTGGTATAGTTTCCGGTACTTTTTTAATACTTTTTCAGTAACATTTCGATACTATACTGGAATGATTGCAACAAAAATATCCAAAAATGTCCCCCAAAAACTAATCCAAAACTATTTCGGAAAAGTCCTAAATAGATCCCAAAAAACAAACCCGAAATGTTACCAAAATAATTTTGAAATATTCTTAAAATGGTATCGAAATCAAACACACTTTTTATTTAAATACTCAACATATTTTTTGAATGTTCTAGTGTACACTCAGAAAAGTAACACGTTCAAGAAGAAATTGTTTTTTATTTTATTTTTTAATTTAGAATGAATGCACAAGGCACAAGTTGGTTCCCGTACAAATAAAAAAAACGTTAGTGGCAACCCTGCCCCTTACCAGCCCATTCTCTAACATATGAGCGCGTCTACTTGCCACCAACAAAGCTTCGCCACTTTTGTTACTCAACAGCAGACTTATTCACATTTGGTATTTTGAGCATATTTCATTTTTGTTTTGTTCTTTTTCTCATTCGCTATTTGCCGAGTTTGAGCACAATAATCGCCTTTCATCTCGTTTTGTATATGATTTCTTTTCGTATATGCCACACTCCACACTGCTTCAGCTATTGCTCCCTCTCTTTTCTTCGTGTTCGAAATGTTTGCTACTCGCTCATTGCGTTGCGTATTAATCAATGAAAATATCCTTTGGGATTTACTATTGAGAATGCTTTTTCTTGTTAATTTTTTTCAAAAACTCTTACATTACACAGCTAGGTCATTCGTTAACTATGTCGGTAGAGTGGTACAACAACAACAACAACGAAAAAATAACAGCAAAAACACACACAAAAATGTTTTACTTTCATACGTACATATGTATGTATGTAGCTTCTTATGGTACGCTATGAGTTGGAAACACAAACATAACAACAAACAAACAACAATAAACGCATTCATAATGTGCACTCGTACTCGGTACTCTTGTGAATATCCATCAACGGCGAAGAAAGCATTCACCGGAAACTGAATAAGACAAATGCGGAAGGCGACACAGCGACACAGCGCCACAGCGCCACAAAGAAATCGACATAAACAAACAAGTCTCAGACATGAGCAGGAAGAAGACTAACAACGCCATCAGCACAGCATCAGCAGTAGCACCAACGTTAATGGACTGTGGGTCAAAAGGCAGTAAATTGAAAAGACATATGTCAAAAGTAATTTGACAGCTATGAGGTGAATATAATTATTTTCACCAAAGCGGTATCGTCTCTCCATTTTCTCTAACTTAGCTTTACAAGATTGAGAAATCGAGCATGGAATTTGAAAAGCGAGTTTAAGCGTTTTTTAGAAAACATTCTCTCTGTTGACCACGATTGAATAATCCAAACTAAGCCACCTTGCCCACAGTGCACTGTCAACACTAGGCACAATCATCATCATTTCAGTGATTCCTCCTAGTACGAGTATAATCACCGCAACAACATCCCCGCTCCGTTTACGTTTGCAATCATCGGTAACTTTTGTATAGTTTAGCGGCAGTTTCTTTTCGAATTTCTGTACATATATGTATGTATTTGTGTGTGAACGTATGTTAGTGTATGTGTAGCTATGTGCATGGGCGGTTAGGAATTTCTATGAGTATGTCTTAGTTTAATGTCGGAAACTTTTTGATGATGATGATAAAGTTTTGTGCTGTTGATACACTCAATCACACCACACACCATTGCCGCTTGTCACGCCCACACATATCATTCGCGACTTACTTCGTTGGTTGGTGAAATCCTCATTCAATTCAGCAATTTAGATTTCAAAGATTTCGCTTTGCAAATATTGTGGCAGCAATGGCATTTTGAATTTGGAATTTGGAATTTTTGGTGCATTAAGTGAGAATTTCATTAACTTCAGCTGTCGGTTGTGCAATAAGTGCATTGGACAGGGAAAGGAAATGAAAAATAATTTTAACTTTTATTTTTTGTTCGAAACTGTTGTTTCTTACGTTGAAAATAGTTGTGAAATTCGAACCTTAATTTTTAAAACTAAATTTTTATTCAAATATAAAAGCTCAAAATATTATTTTTGGCTTCAAAACAAGTTTTTTTTTTTCGAAAATCGAAACCAAAATTTATACTTCAATTTTTTACTTCGAAAAAAACGATAACTCTTAATTTTGTACTTCGAATACAAGAGGCAAATCTAAATTTTTATTTGCCTTTTCGAAAGGCAATGCAAAATTTGAACTTCTATTTTTCAATTCGAAAATAGAGGCCGCACTTACGGCCACTTTTTAATTCGAAGATAAAATAAAAGCTTCTACTTCTTTTTTTCTCTTCGAAAATAAATTACATATTTGCACTTTCATTTTTTACTTCGAAAATAAAATTACAAATTTACACTTCTATTTTTTGCTTCGAAAATAAGAGTAAATTTCAAAATTTATTTCGAAAATAAATTACAGATTTACACTTCTAGTTTTTACTTCGCAAATAAGAGTAAACTTTTTCGAAAATAAAATCCAAATTGAAACACACTATTTTTATTTCCCAAAAAGAAACAAAATTTTTAATTTTTATTTTTTTCTGCAAAATAAACTATTACGGTCCCTGGCTTTTAGTAATTTGTATGCATCTGTTTAAGTATCTACTTTAAATTAAGTTTGTGCGTCTATTATAAGTAGAATGCAAATGTTTGTCTTGAGAAAATCCACAATTTTTCCACCACAAACTATTTGCTTAATGGCTGGTGCTAGAATTTTCACGATTTTCCATTGTACGCGCTTCTTAAATAAACCACCGTTAAGAGGTAGGCCTGCTCCAGTCTTCAGGTTTTGATTTGCTAAAGTATGCATGTCTCAAGTGAGTCGGCCCGGGGGAGTGGAATGGAGCGTTGATGTATCGAAAATAATTTGCAGTTGAGATAATGCACCACTCTAAGACGTCACTGATTTGATACTTCTAATTGGGTACGAATTGTTCATTCTTAGAGATGTATTGGTAGAGTTACTTCAAAGGGTCCGCATGAGATAAAACCAGACCTCACTTAATTTTTATATTTAAAAAGTAAAAGTAAATATTCCAGATAAAATTGCCAGATAAAATTGCTTACAAGGCACGCATTTAACGCTGAGTAAATTTCAAAAAAGTAAAGTTCTTATGTATGAAGGTGTGTATTTCAAATTTTAAAGGTGGTTAAAAAGAATGGCGCTGCTGTTGTATGGCAGATAAGAAATACAATTAAAATATGCAAGGGGAAATAATGAATGAATGAAAATATATCGCACCTACACACACACATACATACAAAGTCATATGACAATGAAAAAGCGTGCTTAATAGAAAAGCTTTTGTAAAGAAATGAGACAATTATAGAAAGAGAGTCTTTAGTATACTTACAAAAAGTTAAAAAAAATACGACTTTAATGAATTTACATGGTGATCCCAAAATTTACGAATTCCCGAATTCCCTATAAAAAAAAATTACCGACAAATTTTGACCACTTTTTTTAGATAATTTTTTATTAAAACAAAAATCTAAACTTTAAGCCCCACGGTAACTTAAATGTTTTTACACATCGGTGATCACTTCCGAAAAAAAATTTTTATGCCACCACTTTCTGTTCAAATCCAAATTAATATTTCAATGTCATTTGTGTTATTATTTCCAAAATTTTACGGAAATAAGATAAACAAAAACGGAAATGCCTTAAATGAATTAATGCGAGTAATGAAATTTTGCAAAATTATCTTTGGTATGCTCATGAATTAATAAATACTTAAATAGAATTTTGCAAATAATCAACGGAAACGCAAATACTCTTATCGAAATTTATACATTTATAGAAAATGCATTAACATTAGACGGGAAGAAATTTTTTTTTATAAAATTTTTTTTTTTTTTTTTTTCAAATTTCATTTTCTGTAGCACAGTGTTTTTTGCTTGAGTGATTTTTTTTTTTTCTTTTAAAAATTGCGCATTTGTTATAATTGAAATATATGTCCATATGTATGTGTGTATGTTAAGCGATCAATTTGGTTTTTTTCTCCACACCAAGCTCATCAATTTATTGCCATTTCTACTTCAGCGAACCTAAATAATCTGCTGTCCACTTTCAGTTGGATCACAATTTATTATCTCTTTTTGTCATACAGTGCACAGAAATTGAACTCACTTGAGGCTGCATATATGTATGTATGTAAGCTTGAATCTATTTCTTATGTGGTAAATATTTATGGTTGTAATTTTATGAGCAAGTAAATTAATCTTTAATGCTCTACCCGAGCCACCATTTTGTGGTAGCCAAGATATTGCGTACAGTTACAAGAGGAAAGAGGAACGCCCAGAAACATCCTGAAACTAACGAACAGTGAGAGAATAGTTTCCACTACGTACAGCTGGTGGGGATAGTATTAACTGAGATTAACTTGTCCAATAACGAGTATCGCTATGCCTACTGGGTACTTTGTCTACGGGCGCCACACTTTGGGGGGTTTTGTATAGCACAAGACAAAGCCTTGACTTTTAAAATGTATTGTCATACGTCATACTCCAGCTGATACGCACACGCACACACACAGCATACAAAAGTACATAAACTGCGTGCGCGAGTTGTTGCCAAGAATTTTTGTATTTACACAAAAGCAATTTACTTTCTCTAAAAGTTCGCCTGGCTTTTACACAACAAACACATGCACACACACACACACGCATACATACACACAAACAAACAAAAAATGTATCTAATTGACACTTTGTGTTTTGTAGCATCTTTTCACAACAACAACAACAACTTCAACTCAAATACGAATTTATTTATTTACGTATTGCAATCTTTAATGGCAACAATCATTCCATTTCAACAATATCCTAAATTCATCTTGTTGACACTTGAATGTTGTTGTTGTTTTTTTTTCGCGTACATTAATCGCTGTCGCTTTAAGTTTCAATTACTTTAATTTTATTTGCTGCATCCCTGCTGTTGCGCCCACTGTGGTCGTCCCTATGTAGGATATTTTTCGAAATTATACTAGCGACGACATTGAAGCAACCGACCATGATTCATGTTACGTCCTGCAGCACTAAAATTCTATGAGAAAATATTTCACAAAACTTTTTGAATTGTTTCTTGTGTAGTTTGTCGAAAGGTTGTAACAAATTGCAGCAACAACATAGACAATTTGGAGCAAAATAAAATAAACACTTTAAACAAGTATTTGCACTGGAGTAATTCCATTAAAAATGTGCTCAAACTTTTGTGAACTTTTTCGATTATGTGTTTATCGATTTTTTTTTAGCATTTTTTGTACGTACATTCGTTTGATAACATCGATAGCGGTTCATTTTTATCGATATTTTACGTTTTTCTACATTCTTTTTATTATCATCATCATTCATCATTTATTTGATAACATCGATAACTTATAATTTTTTATCGATATTTATATTGAAAAGAATTTATAAAATTGTGCCTAAATATTGTTTTTTTTTTTTTTGCTAAATGTTTTTGAAGCATAGTATGATTGTGTAATCGCTTTTTCGCACATCTAGAAAAATCTACCAACTTGCAACAGCATAGACTACTTTTTTCAACTATTTAAAACCCCCAAATCTGCAATTAAGTTGCGAGCTAACCAGTTCAAAATCTAGAATTATGAATCTGAAATGCAGTAGCAATGTCAATACTAATTAAAAACAAAATGGCCGCTCACACACTTTTGACAGCACAGAATGAGGTAAATTACCGCGAATACTTTAAATATAAAGTAGTGATATGAAATGTTTGATGATAAATAAATAAATTAGAAAATATCGATAAATAAATATCGAAATACATATATCGATATATTATTTTCGATAAATTATTATCGAAAAATATCTATAAATTATTTTCCAAAAAACTATGCAGTACAGTATAAATTTTTTGCACATAGAAATTCTTAAGAAATAACTCGTCGTTTTGAGAAATCACCAACTTATCCGGCTGCGCTCGTATTAACAAAATAGCCTTGCGGAATATGGCTACAGTGTTAATCGAGAATTAGAGACTTAATGAAATAATTGCATTCTACTTGGGGCAAAATTTGTATGAAAGCGTGATGTTGCGCTGAAAAGTATCACTTTGATATAAAGCGCGCCGTTTTTGAAAATGATATAAGTGCCTTTTTGTAAAACAAATGCAACTTGTTAATACTTTACTAAAATCAACATTTACGAATTTTAGGCTATAACAACTTATGCTGATTTCAACAATACTAACTATGTATATACAAAAGCCTCTAAAATATAGAAATGTGCTATATTAAATACCTATTTAGGCGCAGTTATATAAGCATAAAAGAGTATGTGAAGTATTTCATAGACATAAACAAATCACACACACACTCGCAAAAATTGTAAAATCGCAATTTCTTTCCCCAAAGCATGAGCATGACCGTTTGACCTAATTTCATATATACACCAGTTGAGTAATGAGCGAAGTGAATTTGAATACGCAAAAAGCAAATGAAAAAAAAAGTAGCAACAACAAATTTACAAACAAACGTACAAATGTAGCTACCAATCTAACTAGCTGTTATACTCGTATAGCGAGTACGCATCTGTATTAGCTCAACTACTTAAGTTTTTGTATGAATTTTTGTATAACTATTTTAGTGCAGATATATTCGAATGTGCGTACACACATACAGACACACACACACACATAAATAGATATGTCTTTTAGCGCAACATGAATATTAAATCATTTAAGACACTTAGAAGCTCCACGATTGCTGCAGCAGCTGTGCTCAGAATATGCCGAAATGAATTTATAAAAACAAAAACAAAAAAATAAGTGGTTTGTATATATGTATGTAGATAAATATAAATTGAATTGAATGAATTTATTGGTGAATGTAATGTTAAACGCCAAAATGTATGCAATAGAAAAGCGAATAAGCAGCAAGTGTGGGAGTATTGGCGCAAATGCAGGCAGTGGAACAGGCAGAGAATGCGCATACGAAAGAGCCGAGTATTTTATAATTATAAAAGTATTTTCGAGAAAGAAAAAGGTCTTAAGAAGTCTTAAGTCCGCTTGACATTTTTCTGATTTTTGGTAATTTTTTTTTCTTTTCCATATAACAAAAAATACTTTTACAAATTTATGTATGTATATGGGGGAAAATCCCAAAGTCTCGTGGAAAAAAAATTGCCAAAAATCAACAAAATTCAACGGGCTGTGAATCTATGTATGTACCCAAAAAAATTCTGAAAATTATGAAAAAAACTTAAAAAAACTTTCCTTAAAATTCTTCGAGTTTTTGCGAATTTTTCACATGTGTTTAAAATATAAATTAAAGTTAGTATATTAGATCGTAAGAAACTTACTTAAAGGAAATTAATTAAAATAAATTTGTTTAATACAAAATTGTTGAGAATTGCTAAAAAGGGGTGTATACTTTTTTATGTGAGTGACGGTAGCCATCAAAATATGCTCAGTGTTCAACTTCAAACTACTTATATATGCCCTTACAAAGTGCTTAGTAATTAGACGCAAAGTACTTATGAACGTATCAATATTTATTTGCGAGTTCAGTGTCAAATCACGCAAGTCATTCCTAATCAATTCGAAGCACTCCTCATTCCTAATCAATTCATATCATTCGAAGCTTTTGTTCGAGTTCCGCCAGCTGAGCTTTTCGCTTGTCGTCGTAGGTAACACCATAAGTCTTCGCGCTAAATTGTCTCCCTAATTCGTTAAGGATCATCTCACGTTTTTCAAACAATAGTCAACCGGTTCACTTGGTGTATCTTCACATGCTTGGAAATGTTACTACATTTAAAAGTTTTCCAAAAGCCGCATCTTAATCAATAGACATAGTCCTGTTGGTAGAAGCTACAATGTAATAACTCGTTCTCATAACATCTTGAGTTTGTCTCTTATTGCTTGTGGCCACAGATTAAACATGTCTTGTGTAAATATTTATCTTATACATATAATTATTTTGACACCACATATGAATGTATACAGAAAAGTATGAATATGGGTATATTTTAGGAATGTTACGATTATGCAAACGGAAGGTCGGAACTTTCGCTTTCCGTTCTTTAACTATTTAAGCAGAGAGGATATGGATTAAATAGTTTAAATAAAAATTGTATTATCTTGACGTTGAATTCAAATTATTTTTCTACTATTTACATATGTATATTTTGGTATGTATCTTTTGTACTCTTTTAAAATATCAACTAACTTTCATGTTCCAATAAAACACACTAGAAACATGCGCTTACATTAAACCAGACCTGTTAAGTAATGACTAATAATCATAATGATTACCGGTTTGGTGGATTACTTTTTGGAAAAGCATAGTAATGATTCATTACCCATTGTTTACGGATTTTAATGATTATTCTAAAAAATCAACAATCAAAAAAACAATCATGATTTTTTATGATTCATAAAAAAAATCTGAAATAATCAAAAAACATCAAAACAAGCGAAAGTTAATCAAAAAAGTCAAAAATAATCAAAAACATTTTTTTATTAATTTTGATTTTTTGTTTGATTATTTTTATGATTTTTTTTATCTTAATCAATTAATAATCGCCTTTTTTTAAACAATTAAAATAATCATTACCGAATAAAAAAACCATATAATCAATTAATTACTAATTATGTACTAATCAAATTTAACAGCTCTACATTAAACCCACCTCCGTAACATACCTAATAAGTATGTATGTATGTATGTATGTATGTATATAGAATAATATAGCAAAGTACTCACCAGTAGCAAGACACATATGAGCATTCCGAAATTTTCGGGAACAACAAATCTGTGGTCATCTTGAGGCGACGACGATACGATGCGACGGCTGATGTCAGTCGCTGCTGTTGCTTTGACTACTTCGACTGCTGCTTTTTGACGGTGACTGCGTTTGCTGCACGTATCGTTGTGGTTGACGTCGTTTGCGCTCGTAGCTAAGCTGCTGCTGCTTTTGTTTTGTTTTGTTTAGGTTTAGTTGCAAGTTGAGTTCACAGACTTTGGGTGTTGGGGTTAGCAGCGTACGTGACGTGTGGTATTGGTCGAGTTTTATATAGTTAAAATGTATTGTGGGCGTGTTTAGAGGAGGCGGATCGTTAGGGGATTATTTATAACGCTTTACGCGTAGAGTGTTTCATTTATTTTACTAGCTAAGCGCTTTTTACTATTTCTTCCTTCGTTTCTATTTTTTTGCTATTTTATTTTTTTTTTGTGGTGGCACACACACACAGCTTCACTTCACTTGCACTCGGCAAAAGCAACAATCGATGTGTGGTGATTGTGTGCACTTTTCATTTCTATTCCTTGAAAATCAAACAAACAAAAAATTACATAAAAAAACAACAGAACAACAATAAATATATGAACTACCATCAATTTAATACCAAAATGCAGTCTCAACAAATTTCGTGTGTCATGTTATCCCAAACTTAAGTGCTTAAGGGCAACGATTTGGCCAATAGCCCAATAACTAAACTATTCTTTTTTTTTCGTTTTTATCTCTTGCTTTCTTTCGTTGCCCGTGCAACGTCAAACGTTTAATTGGCAAGTACAATTGCGTCACTCTCTCGGGAGCCTTGATGGCTCAACGCCATTGCCGCCTATGAATCGAAGTTCAAGCGAAGTGCCTTTCAATGTTTTTTGGCAATGGCACAGTTTTTCTTCTTTTACTCTCTATACACATCTCCGATTTCACTTTTTCTCGACAGTTTTTAATTGCTGTTGTGTGTGTGCGTGTATGTATATAAGTGTGTGTGTGCGATGGATTTTCCAAAAGTCTGCATTCAAATAAAGTGAATTTCCCCATCGAATTATGTGTAGGTACAGTGTTGTGCAAATCAAATGCAACTAAGGAATACTGAATAGCTTCCTTCGAATAGTTCTGAAGTCAATTTCAAACAAAGTATACTCTCATTTCGTGTGAGAACCTGAAGCTATTTATTTTCTCTACGTTAAGCCGGGATAAATCATCCGACCTTACTTTTTAACCAAAATATATGGTTGAGCTAGGGATATGATGCCTCTCAACGGATATGATACCTCTTACCACTCACTACCAATTTTCTTCTTCTTTTCAAAGGGAAGGGGATAAAAAAAGCTAGAAAGTTGAATAGATCTTTCCAAATCGCTTCCGCTATAATCGGGCATATACCGCAAGCGCGTATCGGAGCATAACGGGTTCATATCCGACAAAGGACTGTCAAGTTCGACAACGCTCCCATAAACCTTCGGAAAGTATTTTTGTTTTCGCTAAAAACAACAACAACAACAACAAGGCGTGTTCTTGAGGACTCACTTATCGCTACTTACAAGGAGGGCTCCCTTGAAGGATGTTTTGATGAAGTCGCTTTAGCTCCTTTTTTGGATCGCTCTGTACTTGTTTAATTGGATTCTTTGTATTAGTCGTTTGCCTGTCAGCTGTCTGTAACTTAGCTGCGCCTAAGAGCCTACACAGTTTCTTGATCTTACAATGCGAATATACATTTTTGTATGTGGGTGTGGGAACTTATGTTTCGCAACCCTGTAGGAAAACTCTCTAGTTCTGTAACAATATCAGCTTCTTCTTCATATATTTTAAAAATAATCAAATGCCAAATCTATAATAGCGATGTTCGAGGTGCTGAAAATTGTTCACTCGGTTTCAAAATATTTAAATGTTGTACAATTTAGTTTTGTTTAATAAAAATCACCATTTAATAGAATTACATAGGAATCAAGGCAATTTTCGAATTCGAAAAATTAATTGAATAATTCACCTCATATTTATTCGGCAATTTACATAGCTGTAGTTTCGAACCAGAAATTCGTGTCACTCGGTACTAAATTTCCCACGGGGTAGCTTTGCGTGGGTTTGTAAAAGTACTTTAATTTAAGTACATCCTACAGATTACGAGCTTTAAATGAGTAGCAACTCTGGTGCTTTATTGGGTGCTCATTAATTGTTGCTTATGTTACCAATTTCTTAGAAATTTTGTTAAGAAATATTATGCTGCACGTGGCACATAGCAGATTAGGAGAGTTCGTGCGGCCAAGACAACTCAAAAACCCACCTTTACCCTTTACAATAAAAATAAAAAGTTAAATTAAAAAGTTTCCCATATGAGTTTCACAGAGTTCGCCCTTCACTCCATAACCAGCTTCTAGTTGAGGATGGAATTTCTACCAAGAAAGACGAGTTTCTATCCTAGGTCAGTTTTTTTTACCTACATTTCTACTGACTGCCTTGTAGTTTGCTCTGGAGAAGAATTTTCTTGGGACAACTTGGAAAAAAACTCGAAAATTTGTGTTCTCCTACCCTTCTTATACCATAAATAAAACTTATCTGTCAAAGTAAAAGTTTGAGGTTAAGGTTCTATGCAAATCGACACTAAACTCGTTTCAGGTTCAATCACGTACTGCTCTGCCTAAAACCAACCAAATTGTGAAAACTAAAAATTTTCTGCGCGCGAGAGTGGAGCTACTAGAAAAAATGGGATTGAGTTTATGACATATGTCAAAGTTTAAATGGTTTACAAATTAGTCACATATAAAAGTAAAATGAATTAGCAATTTGGAAAAGTTTAAGCTGGGTCGGGATACGTTCTTTTCATTCATCACAAACATATGGTTTCACAAACAACGAGCATAGTTTAGACAAATGTACAACAGCTGATCGTTTGACAGATTTGGCAGAAGTAGTTAGTAAAAAAACAATTCTGCTGACGAAAATTTGTAACTTTTGGCATGCACGGGAACACTGCATTCATTTGCTTAGCTGTTCTTAGAGCCGTATCTAAAATTAATATAACTCGGAAGGACAAAAAAAAATGCAATTAGTTAGCACTTAAGAAATGACAGAATTGGGCTGCAGCTAGATTATTTCATATATTTGACACTTTTATATTTTATTTTTTTTGTTTATTAGTTTGGCCTAATTCGCTGTTGTTTGCTACTCAGCCTGTAGTTCCCCGATTTTTGCATATTTTGCTTGCTTGTTTATTTTTCACTTTTCAAAAACGTAAGTATTCTATTAATGTTACCAAATACACACACATGAAAGTACACATAATTTGCAAGCATCAGAATTTAAGCATCCTTTCGAATTTATCATTCAGATTTCTTCAATTTAACTTTCTTTTTGACGCATTTACATATTCAAGGCAGCATAACTAACTCAAAAATATGCTTCAGCGCGCATCAATAAATATTTTAAATTTTGTTAATCTTAATAAATATTTTTATACTCATTCAGTTTATCGCTTTTAT
The DNA here is from genome assembly GCA_951509765.1 of Sphenella marginata. Classification (NCBI taxonomy): domain Eukaryota; kingdom Metazoa; phylum Arthropoda; class Insecta; order Diptera; family Tephritidae; genus Sphenella; species Sphenella marginata. The sequence goes on from OX608083.1 coordinate 10,184,331, forward strand.
TTATTTATCCTAGTTTTTTTCTACAATTTCAATCCTTTATTGCTGTTTGTTTTAAGTAAATATGTATGTTTGATAAGTGCAACTCGTTGTCACGTCGTTGCGCGTTTTACAACTGTACGCGTTCCCGGTTCAACATCAACTCAATGTGTCAGCAGTTGTGGCTCAGTATCCTTAACGAGCAAACGTTATGTCAACTCTCGTGATGACCCTACAGAATCGTATATCATCAGTGTTCGTACTTGAAATTTTTAAGAGCTGGTAGAGCTGTCAAATAATAGTGGTACATTTCATAGAGAAAGTTTCCTTAATACAACTTTAACTTTAGACTTTTACTTTGACAGCTTAACATCAGTACGATCCTGCCATTAATACAAAGTTTGTGGGCTGTTACCAATCCCACACTTTTTTTCTAATATATTACATTACCCGTTTGCAAAACGTACCACCTATTACAAATTTTCAATCCGAACACTGTTCCCAATTTCACTCGCACTCACTCATTTTGAATTTGTCAACGGTAATACTACTTGCGAAGAGAGTGAGGATGCGTATGCTTTTTTTGAGTATACGCAACTACATTTATGCGAAAGAGCATAGCGGTATATTTGTGTATTAGGACCTCCACTGACCTCGTCCTCGTCAAAGTTCGGCAGTGCTAAAAACAAAAAGAGCACATCAAAAGTGTGTGCATAATATTTAATCCTGCGGTTTGACTCTCTCATCCTGTTTTACTTTGTTTGTTTTGTTTGAGTTCAAATCTTTAACTTAAAGTTTAATTTATGAATGAGTAGTTACCGTTTTCTTTTTATCTATTTTTAATGAGAAATAGATTATGAGTGAACTTTTTTCTATTATAGGTAAAGCGTCGTCCTTGTTGCAGGAGCAAAGTTACAAAGGTTCATATTGGTATAGAATTTACCTAGCGCCTCTTACTGTTAATCTGATATAGATTCAAGTCCAGACATGTTAGCCCAGTGAGATCTGTTCCATGGTTAGTTGAATAGATTAAGTCGAGTCATCTTTCGATGTGGTTGTAGGAAGAGGTTGTGTTGAGCTGAAGTATGTCTGTCAAACCAATTATCTCTTCTACCATCAGCCTGTTGCGAGTCTTTGTCACAGAATTAACCCAAAATCTAATACATATGTACATATGTATGTATACCATAACCTAAAATTTGTATTTACAGTCTGAGAGACTGAATATATTTATTTAATAAACAAAACTTTTTCACGTCAGCAGTGCAGATACAAAGTTCTTCGATATATCTTTTTATGCCGAACCTGCCACAACACACGTAACCAACACGTATCTACATATATGTACATATGTATGTGTTTACGTATGTTTAAAAACATAATTTATGAGCATTCTTTGTAATAAATAGCTGAGTAAACTCCTGAATTACAAAAAAATAAAGGATACGCTCTCTTTAAAAAATTATACTCAAAATATTTTTACTCACAAACTGAATTGCTGAGTGCCTAAAAGAAATATGGTGGGTAATCGTAATTCTTTCTATCCCCTTCGTAATATTCGCCATTGCAATTTCTAACAGTAAACAAATGAATATGAGCGAAAGCTGCTCAGTGCGCATTCTCAATCGAAATGTGCCACATGAGAGCGGTGGCTACTCAGCTGGAGTATTCTATTTATGTATGCGTTATACTAAGGGACAGTGGTGTATACATCAGGGGTGTAATTTCGAGTTCCAAAAAAAAATTTAAGTAGGTAGATACCAAATATTAAACAGCTGATTTTATGGAGTTTAAGAAAAGTTACGAATAACATGTAAGGAAGTCTGAGCTTAAATAAATGTTCAAGAAAACCATCCTGCCTCAAATCTGTTCATGCGGAATGCAAATCGAAAGATATTTTTTTAAAGAAAATCATTAAAGGAAGCCTTACAAATATTCAAATGAAAATAATTTCAAATTTAATTCCATGTCAAAAACAAACAAAAATCTTGAGCGTGTAGATTCAACCCTTTAATCAATGACCAAATATGGCCGATAAAGCTCAAGCTGGATGAGTATCTTTTCAAACTAGTTGCATCACGGTAGGGCAGGGTTGCTATTATGTTTGTTTGTAGTGTGCACGTTTAGCTATGTGGAATGCGCAACTGGTAATACAATTTTCATAAAAAATTTTTTCGAATCCAGAAGACTTCACGACAAAAATATAATGCAAAACAGTTTTATATACGGATTTCTTTTAAAATAACACAAATCCGAAGCTTAGAAAGGTCGTAAAAAGTGCTAAATTTCTCCAGCTAGCATAGCACTCTTTCCATGTAGCATTTTCGTTCTTCTGCTTTTCTTTGCATTTAAATAAAACATTTAACTACAACTTCACTTCACTTTAAAAATCACTGCGCAAATGAAACACAAAATTTAATTTCTCGCTATTTTAGCTAACATTTTCTGTAATATTTTTAATTTATTAAAAAGCAAATTGATTTGTATACTTTTATTGTTTAGCAAAGCAGGCAAACAGCTGATGAGCTGTCAAATAATGAATGAGGTAGCATAACGTAGTGGATGATAAACTCAAAAGCTGTGAATGAATAAAAGCACAAAACCGAACTCTGAGAACAAATAAAGCTTGCATACATTTAGGCGGGTTTGTTAATAAATTGACGTTTCTTTTGAAAATTTTGTTAAGCGCAATCGAAATTGGAATTCGCTATAGGTAACTAGATTAGGTAACTTGCCACTATATAGCCCTGGAGAAGATTTGAAAATTTTTTTCAAAAAAAAGGAGTGCGGCATACCTTTCTGTTGGGTAGCAAGTGACGGCAGCTGCATTCACAAACACATTAACTAGATGGATAGCGACATCTTGTCTAATATCAACAGTTAAGTGACTAGCCAGATAAGCTATTTATGTATTTGTATAATCGTGAATTGTTTTTTTAATTAAAAACTACGTACCATGATTTGCTGTGCGATAAACCACATGCCGAATATTCTTTTTACAGGCAAAATAAATTATAAAAAATATCAAAATAGCATTAAGATAATATTTATATTTTTAATTAGACAACAAACCTGAATAACGTTATTTCTCATACCTTAAACGAGAAAAAAATTGTTTTATAACCTATATTTGTAAGGAAGAAAGGAAAAAGAGGTAAAACCATTAATAAGTGCACCAGACGATCAGAAACAGGAAGGAATCAACAAAATCCGAAGAATATAACACATACATACATACATACATGCATAGTCCTGTAGCATGAACGAAAGCACTAAACAATCTATTCGTCCTACTATAAACTAAGTTAAAGCTTTATATTTTTTAATTAACAGTGTCGAATTTCCCACTTATTTTTAACTTATACTTTATACTAAGAATTTCCTTGATAACATAACCTCACTGCTTAAGCAGTCTAACAGTAAAGGTGCAGTTATACATAAAGCGCATCGAATCATGAAGCCAAATTTCCTTATAAAGTACTTATTTTATTATCAAAATTGACTATAAATAATTAAATTACTTTTAAGATATCAATTTCTTTATCTTTTTGAATTAGACCTTATTAAAGCATATATATTTTTTCTCAATATACTATAGACTAAGCATTTTCAAGATAACACAAGTGTAAGCGTGTGCACACAAATTATTTGAGCTCAAGTGGCATGCAAGTGTCACATGCCCGCGTAGATACATATATACCTGATTAGTAATATTTTTTATTAACTGCTACATCAAGAATTTATCAGAGGTAGACCAAAAACCGTTTTTTATAAAAATTATCGAAGGACGGGCCACTTATTATTATTAAAAGCGCCAGCTGGGTGTAAAAATCAGTTTTTCTGAAATATCTCCATAAATATACATATTTAAAATACAGTTATTTACCCTCTTTTTAATAAAGGGGAAAAGGGAAATATTTTTAAGATTATATGCTTTAAGTATATTATAGTATCAATTCAAATATCAAGTCATGTCTATGCTATGTAAGACTAACTGCAGCTCAAGTACCTAATCACAAGGCTAAATACTACTCATAGATATAATTTTATGATATAATAAATAATCAAGTGACAATGGCTTATCTACATTTACTAGCTCTTAAAGCGATGCAATTTATTTGGTTTTTGACTGAGAACACTTACTCCATGCAGTGCAAACAAATATAAAATTAAAGAAACTATAAGACTTACAAAGATATTGATATGGTTTCATAATAATTAGACTGTCTTTAGAAAAAAGTTACTGAGTTCAACACAAATATCACAGGAGGAATCATTATTGAGACAATAGAATCGAAAGCAACAGTTTTTAAAATGTGCGCCGTTTTGTCTGTAAGTTTGCGCGCGCATCAATCAAAAGCGGCTGAATAGAATTGAATGTCATTTTCTTTGCAGCATTACAATAAGTCTAACTTGAAGTTTAAGATATCCCTTTTTTCGATAACTAGACCAGTTTCGTAGTAATATGTGAAACAGGGTGACACAGGTCAAAAAAAAAATTCGAACGAAAAAAGCGATGTGATTCAGTTCCAAATCTTCACTAATTTCAGAGATAAAGTAATGATAATCGCAATCATTATATTAGTACATACTACATATGTATATAAAAAAAATTCTTTGTCGTTTAACAACCGAGTAATGCCGAAACAGGCTTCCGTGGGAATGTGCCATTTGCTTCATAGTGTGCGTAATACATTGCATTTCCCATTAGGTTATTGTCAAGCAGCTTTATAAAATACAACTCAAGAATGAGCGCACCTGCATATTAACATATTTGACACATCACAGGAAAAAAAAAAAAAAAAAACACATTTGAGTTGCAAATTCTTCTCAGTTTAGTATTAAAATCTTGCTTTTTTTTTGTTTGAAAGTCTACTTCTGCGATAAGATAAAATGCCGCTCTGTTTGCACTTCCGTATGCGCAAAAACTCTATCCAATTCATAATTTACCTAAGTATTTTCAAAGTTTGCTAAACAAACAAATTTATGGAGCTTGTTAAGAGTTGACTGAAATATTTCGTACGACTTGGTTCTGGGTGGGTAAGTAAACTACATTTATTGGTTATCATACAAAAAAATCGCTGTAGTACAACAAGCATTGTTGTTATAGTGACACTACAATAATTTTTGTAAATAAATTAATATAGAAACGTGCTTATGAATTTTATGTAAATTATTTGATTGCACTCATAAATCACTATGGGAAAAAAAAATTATTGCTTTCAACTTTTTTTTCTTAAATTAATAGATATGCGGATATTGCTAAGTGGTTAGGAATATTTATCTCATAAGAAATTAAAACTTATTTTCTGTAAAAAAAAAATAATGAAAGCACTTTGTTCTATATGTATGTTGGTAATGCAAGCAATTACCCAGGCTGAGCATATCAATCAAGACAGTCTACGGATATTGGCAATTGTAAGAGCAATTGTTCAGTGATGTGCATAAGTAAGCTATTAAAAAGAAGTAAGGAGCGTGCTGTCTTCGGCCGTGAAGAATATCATTTAACAGTTCTCTCTTAATCACAAAGCTTTCTTACCACATTGCTTGTTGATTTAAAGCGCATTACCATGTATTTTCTGAAGATATTTACTTTTTCCTTGCACCAGTTTGTTTAACTTGTTGCGGTTGTCTCTTAACTTCAAGTGGTGTCTTTTGAAAACGCGCAACAGTTATTTGCTCAATACTGATATCTTATTTAAATTTAAATAAGCAATAAAAAGCTCTTAAATATATATAAAAAAAAAAAAACTATTAGTAGGGTGGGTTTTTGTTTTTTTAATATTCATTTCATTTAATTATTTATCAATGGTATACTTTGTTGAAAAAAAACGTGGACTGTCTAAATTTTTTTTTTAAGCAAAATACTATCACCTTGCGAATGATTTATCTCAACCGTCCCTAGTGCTCATTTATATATGTATGTATGTATGTATGTATGTACATACGCAAATACTCAATTGTTTAAATAAGCCTTGCACAAAATGAGTGCAACTTAACATTTACTAATTATTAATTGATACATTTGTTAGATCAAACAGATATGGAACTTATATATACATATTTACAGAGCTGTATACATTGTATGATTTCATTTACAATATCTTCAGTGCCACTTAATGTAATTCTTAGTTGATAAGAGTAAATGACGTCATTGGATGTTGTATGTAGTTGCTGTTGTTGGTTCAAGTGACATTAAACATTTCTCCAAATAACCCTGAAACAGTTAAGCAAAACATGATAATGGGTTAATTGATGAGAGAGCAACAGAGGCTACTCATAATGTATAGAAACAAAAGTTTATCTAGCTCTTTTAAAATAAGGAACATTTATCTCTTTCTTTCAAAATTAGAAATACTTATGTCTTTCTTTCAAAATAAGAAACGTTTATCTCTTTCTTTCAAGAAACAAAAGTTTCTTTCAAAATAAGAAACGTTTATCTCTTTCTTTCAAGAAACAAAAGTTTCTTTCAAATTAAGTAAAGTTTTTCTATATTTCTTTCGGGAAGCGAATACTAACTAGAAATCGCAAAGTCGCTTAAATTCAACCTCAACACTTTATTTTATTTATTTATTTATTTATTTATCTCCCTTTATTTCTTCGCTATTCTTTTACTTTGCAATATTTGTCCTAACTTTCTCTTCCTTCTTTCCTTGCTACTCCTTTAATTTTTCACTTTTACATTGATGGCTCTCTCTCTCTCTTGGTGCTCCCAGAGCCGTTGATATAATATTTTTTTTTTTTAGTTTTTTTTTTTTAATTATTTTGCATTTTTTTTATACTTAAAATTATTTTTTGTTTAATATAATAAGGGTTGCCTTTTAAACAATTTCAAGGTCATTGCCTGGAAATATTATGATGATTAAAAACCTCATATTATTTTTATTATTTATAACAATTATAGCTAACGCTTAACTCACTGGTTATGTGGTGAACAGATAATGGGTTAAATTGTTCGAGAAAATTATTGGATTGTGATATTTCATTGGCACTACCTTAACAAAAAATCATTTTCTCTCCAACGGCAGGTGTTGATAAGAATACCTTCTGAGCCAGTACAGCTTCATTCTTTGTTTCAATTCGCCGAACTAGGTCGACGTATGCTTGAAGCTCACACTTATCAACTCAAAGTGATTCTTCAAGCTTTTGCTCTAACTAATTTGATGCTTGCACCTGATTTAAATAGAGCAAATATAATGTATATATGTATGTACAAAAGAGATGCACATTATAGGCACGCGATCAGACACAACCTTAAATAAGTAAATATTTACACAAAAACCATAAAGTTGTTAATGATCCCATTGATCTTCATTATTGATTTTTCAATAACAGAATGTGAAGCTCAAAAAACAAACAGGCTAGATCGCCGTTTGTTTTATGATTGATGACGTACAACAAAAGTTGACTCGCTGGCTGGCTGATATGAGCAATTATTTTAAAGCTGATTACGTTGAATTTTTTATTGATAATTTTCTTGTTGTTTGGTTAGTTTATTTATTTATTGGTATACATGCCTTCTTTACAATATCGCATTTGTTTTTGCACAAAGGCCAATCTAAAATCTAGTGCCACAATAAATGTTATCAGTTCACTTAAGAAGCGACCCTGTTGGAAAAAATTGATTGAATTTTCAACCTTATTGGAGCTTGCGAAAATAGGTGAGCACTATTTGTGTGACCCAATGTAAAGAAAAGGTAAAAATATAAAATGAATTTCTCGGAGACGGTAAAGACGACCAAGGCCTTTCTCAGCTCAGACTAATTTCTCTCAACCTCAGAGAACTCATAAATTGCAAAGGAATAAATTTATCGACGATTTCGTCTCCCAAAATAGTTCGAAGCAAACGAGACAACAGCAAAGTTTCCGTCCAGCGGGAAATGCCACACTTACATGCCCTCAAACTCATTGCGAGTTTTATTCTCAATAGCACCCAAGCACAGTTCAATTGCATATGTGTGGATGTACTATGTGTGTGTGAAAGGCTTCGTGAAGGGCAAGCACTATTGACGTCGTTGAACCAAATATGTACGTAAGCGTCATTGAAATTGTATCTGTTCCAAATACACGTGTATCAAATTACAATTTCCCTACAGGGGAGCTCCACTGGACATTTACACATACATACATACATGCAAAAGTAAGAATATCTACAAATACTTAATTCAAAGTGAGCCATGAGAGTATTTTAAATACTTAAAACCTTTTTCTTCAATGAAAAACAACGAGACAAAACCTCACTGAAATTGCATAAATGTTGAGGTTCGTTGAGCACGCTTTGTCGATCGTTAAGTTGCAGAGAGTTTAAACGGATACTTTTACTTGCTGCTTAAGTGCTTAGCTATGGGACATTTAGATTTTAGTCGCTTTGAGTGGCTGCTACAAAACGGACGGTAACACTTTTGAACGGACTATTACGATAATTAAAAAATTTTAAAAACCGCTCGGTGATAAGCGTACGTCACGTAATCAGTCAAAGTTAAAATATTTAAACGAACTGGCGGATTCATGCGTTGGTCAAATGGTTTAATCGTAACAAACCTTGAACTTCAATAGCGCACTGAAGACAACTCGATGCTATAGACCGTTAAGCATATTCAGCGGTCGTAGTGTAAACGAGTTTTCGAATTTTATTCATTTGTTCATCCACTCACTGACCGCACCTCACTTTACACATCCGCTTTCCAGTTGTAACAGCTCAGCGCAGCATAATAGTGTTGAAGTTTAATTTATGCATCTTTTTGTTGTGTTGCAATCTTTTTGTAAGCAGTCTCTTTAAACTTGTGCAACCGGATTTGAATGTGCTGCATTGGTGCTTTTGGTGTTTTTTTGTTTTGTTTTTTTTTTTTGAATCAAAAGTGCAGTCGAGAACATTCACCTGTTTCGTGGAGTGCATCATTGCTTTAAGCCTAAGAGTGATCGTCGATTTGTTGTAATATTTGAAAAGGAAACAGAAAGTGTGGACAATGTGAGTGGAAAATATTTAAATCCTAAAGATTTTATAACCGACAACTTGTTTTTTAGTGATTAAGTTATCGAAACAAGCGATATATGTATGTATATGCATCTTAAGCTTTAATTTAGAGCGCGAGTAATGCAAAGGTGAAGGTTGCGTTAAATTTTATGCAGCCACTTTTGAGTGATGCGCAAACAAACTTTCACGGACAGACAAAAATATTAAACACTTTTCGCTCTGGATTCTATTTGCTGAATGGTGATCCTTGCTATACATTTCACTTGCATATTTGAAATATTACGACATCTTTTTTTTACGTATTAAAGTGATAGAAGCTAAACTAACAGTTTTTTTGAATTTTTGTCTGTGTGTCTGAATGTTTGTTCGTGCATCACTCGCAAACCGTTTTACAAAATTCAATGCAACTTTCAGCGTTGTATTTCTAGAAATCCCACTCAAAGTTTAATATCTTTACAACAGCACGGAAATATTTTATTCTAGCAGTACACAGTGTTAAATAAAATCAGGATTAGAATATTGTTGATCATGTATGGTACGCAAGAAGAGTCCTAATTAGCACAAAAGTGACCTAAAAATAGTTATTTCAACTTCTGTCGGTCTGTCCTTATTTACATACATTACAGCAACTATAAATTTACATTCAGCTTATATAAACTTGCAAATTGATAACGCTTATCAAAAACGGAAAGTACTCAGCGACTAAGAGAAGTCTACGTTTTTTGCTGAATCAACCACTTTTTATTTATCGGTAATATGTACTTACTTAGCGATAGTGCAAATATTTTTCTATAAAAAAAAAATATTACCCTCCATCTGCTTAGTGACAAATTGAACACTAGCGGACTTATTATGTAAAATGCAGTGAGTAACGTTTTCTCTGTGGAAATCCAGAGTGTTGGACAAATTGGAATTTTTAATTACGGAGTGGTGTGACATTACCCTCTTTTTAAAAACGTTATTCATTATATGCTATAAAAATTTCATTGAGATCCGTTGAATACTTTGGATGCCTGAGGGACACGCGGCCAAACAAACCGACAGACGTAAACGAATTCTAAAAAATTGTATTCTATGGGCTTAGTAGTAATCGCTCCTATAAATTTCTTTCTTTCAATTTCGGCAAAATAAAGATATCAACCGCTTACTACTTATCATAAGTAGAGATATATGTATATGTACATATGTCTACGATTTTATGAACATTTGTGTAAATAAGTATTATGCTAATATTTCATTTTGTATGACAAACTAAACAAATATCATGACGAAATTACTATAGCTGATTTTGGAGAGAAGAGAAATTAACAGTTCAAATTTTCAATGTTCGAAATAATAAACAAACTTTGAAAAAATGTATAACGGTATCATCGAAATAACTGTCGGTTTTTAGAACCGTTGGAGCGGGTCCTTCGATTACTTGTAATCGAAGTTATTGGATCAGGCTTTTTTTACAACGCAAATTGCGCTCCTGTGCAGAGATTTCAATAGAGACGCCAACCGAGAAATCCCGAAATTTTTTATTTGCTAAAAGAAGAAGTCTAACAGCTTCCGTAATGGATCTAAAAGAAAAATTCTATAAAACTTTCATTTTCTCATCCAAATAAAAACTTTCAAAATAGCTTTTTTATTATTAAAAAAAAATAATATTTTTCTTGACTCAATCGGTACCAAACACCGAATTGTTAAATTTAAAAAAAGGAGAACATTAATTCACATCTCTAGAATTCCCTTAAGGCATCATTTTAAGAAAGTATCATTTTAAGTCAATAAAGCGAACAACGTTCCCGCTCATTGATAGCATCAAATTGTCATTTAACATATTTATTAAAGTCGATTGATTTTAAATTAATTGTTTGTTACACAATTTTTTTTTTTGCTCGTGTGATCAACAGCTGTTCAGAAATATTTTGTTGTTGTCGACTTTTTTTATTTGAAGATTTGTTTCAGAGAGATTAAATCATTTATGTACATAACATTGATCGGTATACCTGGGATGCGTCGTTTACGTGCTGTAATCTTGCTAGAGGGGTAGCTTTTGTGCATTAACTCAAGAACTTGTTGATGTGGTAGTTGTTGTAACAGCCCCAGCAAGCAAAGTAAACTTAAATACATAAGATGTATCCTGGTTCGGAACAAATGTTGAAAAAGCTTTCCAAAATGAATACAAAGCTTACAAAGTTCTGAATTTTACATTTATAAAACGTTTGAAAATAAATGTAAGCTTACAAAGAGTTTCAAAGAAAGCTTTTTATAAGCCTTTTTCATTTCATTTTCTGAAAAGAATTGGAACTATTTTAAGTTGAAATAATAAAAACTGGCACATACGAGTAGTTTTATCTGAATTATTTTAAACATTTGCATTTCACTTTCAACTTAAAATGACTTATAACAGTTTTTAAATTTAGTTTCGAAAAAGTTTACTTTAAGCTTTGCAATGAATTGAAACTCTGACTGTATGTAGAAAGTTTACTTCAAATTATTTTTAAAAGCATTTACAGAAATGCTTCTTGGGAGTAGTTTGTCTTAGTTAGTCAGTAAACTCACTCACACTAGGAATATTATTTAGCTCTTAGACTGATTAAAGGCAAGTCTTGACAGATACTGCTTGCTTTCCTTTGGGACACAGCACGAGATAAGATTGAAGCCTTTTGGCTTTTATTCTATTAAAATATCATTTTATTTCTCACCCTCAAAAACAGCATGACGGAACCCAGCTGCTCCAAATCGGATGAATTGCAGTCTTTGACTACAAATAATGGTAAAGCTCCACAAACTTACACCGGACTAAATAAAACATCAACACACATACCACTTGGTGAGCAAAGTCTTGCTGTACGTCGTCAAGCCTTCATGGTTCTATTGGGTAATATTGGTTTGTTGGCGCCTGGTATGGCCTTGGGTATGCCAACGGTTACACTGCGTCAATTGACTAACCCCAATGAGTCGGTGCATTTAAGCGAATCGCAAGCATCTTGGTTTGGTAAGTACATATTTCATAAACAAAAATGGATCGATTGCTTTGTTCAAAGACTTTTCTTAATGTGATTTTTTTTCTTTTGATTATTTGTTTTAGCTTCAATCAATACGCTTTCATGTCCATTGGGTGGTTTACTTTCTGGCATTTTATTGGACAAATTAGGTCGCAAACGTACACTCGTCGTATTGAATGTGATTGCATTGTGTGCTTGGTTGTTGATGGCTTTTGCGGTGGAGGATGATGCTGATGCGATCTTCATACAATTGCTGGTATCACGATTTACTATTGGTAGGTTCAATTAGTATGACGAACAATGTTTTGATTATCTCTGCTTAGTAAAGCATCTATTCCAAATTCCAAAACGGTTGATAAGATAATTCAGGTTAAGTCGGCCCTTAAGCAAGCTTGGGATAGGTTTTTTTTTTTAAGATTAGGTTCTGGGCGTTGTGTTTGGGTTGACACTTCAAAGCCTCTCTAAACAAAGGGGGTTCCTAGCAAGCTTTCTGTTTCAGCAACTGTGGACTCATGTTTGTCTTAGTTAAGCTGGCTTCATTGAGTCTGTGAGGAAATAAATTCTATGGGGGGGAGGGATACCGCTATGAGGCAATTAAACTCTCCTTGTGATATTCGCCTTGAAACTCAAAACTAAGTTAAATACTTCTTTCCTCTTTCCAGGCATCGCCATGGGCATAGCGAGCGCACCAGTTGGCGTGTACTCCGCCGAAATCAGTTTACCGCGCATACGTGGCCGCCTCATACTGGGCACATCAATATCGATAGCCGCCGGTATTTTGGTAATCTATTTAATTGGCTATTTTATACGCGATGACTGGCAACTGATTGCGATGCTGTGCTGTGCCTATCAAATTGTGGCCATGTTTTGTGTCATCCCAATGCCCGAATCACCCAGTTGGTTGGTATCCAAAGGACGCATCGCAGAAGCAAAACAGTCGCTCAATTATTTTCGCGGCTTAGAAAAGTCAAGTAAGTAATATTGCACAGCTCAAAACATTTAATCCAGTATCTAACTCCATACTTTGTTTTCCTCTAGGTGATATCACACATCCCGAAGTGCAGGCCGAATTCAATGTACTACAAAAGTCCATACAACTAGCGGAAGGTGTTAAGAAGCCACCATTTTTAGAATGCATACGCCAACCCGAGGTCTATAAGCCGCTCCTAATACTCATGGGTCTCTTTGCATTCCAGCAGCTTACGGGCATTTTTGTTATTGTTGTGTATGCGGTGCAAATCTCGCAAGAGGCTGGCGTCACCATAGATCCCTTCTTGTGCGCCGTACTTATTGGGTTGGGGCGCGTGCTAACTACATGTATAATGGGTATCATATTAGAACGTTGGGGTCGTCGTCGTTCGGGCATGGTTTCGGCGCTGGGCATGTGTGTTTGCATGTTTCTATTGGCTGGTTATAATTGGTTGCCTTTCTTACGGAACATACCATATTTAACGGTTTTCGCAATTGTTGCTTTCATCGTTTTGAGCACGTTCGGCTTGTATACGCTGCCCTTCTTCATGATATCTGAATTGTTTCCGCAAAAGGTGCGCGGTGCTGCGTCGGGTCTAACAGTTGCTGCGGGGATGTGTTTTGGTTTTATTTGCATTAAGACATATCCATCGATGAAGGATGCATGGGGAAACGAGTGGTGTTTCGTCTTCTATGGGATTATGGCGCTTGTGGCGGCCATTTATATTTACACAGTCTTGCCCGAGACACGTGGACGTACGTTGCTAGCGATTGAAGATCAATTTCGTACGGGCATTAAATCGGAAAGATATCGCGCGACACCAATTGCGACGCAGGAAGCTTAGCTTCTTTTTAATTAAGATTAAAAACTTGCATTTTTTATTTCTAGTTAAGTCTAAAATATATATTTAAAACTGTGATAGGGTTAGAATTGAGGATAAAGATTGTATTTAAATTTTTTGTTAAGTATAAAATTACTTATGTATGTATTATGGGAAATAATCGATTAATCAATAGTCGACTTCATAAGCTATTGACTTACCAACTAAGTATCATTACTCGTTGAATCATTCATTTGCGTCTAACTAATTAATTGACTTCGATTTGCTACAAGATTCAGTTAATCGAATATGTATGACTACTTTAATATCGTTAACCGTTGACCGATTAGTCGTAAAATCAAATAGATAATGATTAATCTGTATATTTTTGTATGTACTACTTTAGTCGTAATTCTTAAAGTTTATTTACCAATAATAATCAAAGCGTTTAAGTAGAATATTCAATTATAATTATTCAATTAATCAAATTATAATTAAAAGTGATCATGATGACTCACCATTACCAAAAAAGAATTTTAAGCAAAAATAGAAATTAAAAAATATTTAAAATTGTGTTCTTATTCTTTGATAATTACAAAACACGTTTTCCATTATTTCCCCAAGAATTTTGAATAAAAAAGTTATTCAAAACTTAGAAAATGCAAATGAGCGCCTTAGCCCTCAACCTAAATAATCACGTTCTTCAATGTTCAAGCGTAACGTAACAGTAATAGAGGTGCCACTGTGACTATTGCCAAGTAGCGCCTAACTGCACACTACAACTGAACATCACAATCCGAACGGCAGCATGGCCCTCAGCTGTAGCCAATATAACTTCATTGCGAATGCAACAGACTTCAAGACAAACCTATAATTCTCAGTAGTTTTGTAACTGAAAAAATATAAAGAGTTGGTTTCAGTTGCTGACGCTTTACCTAGCTCTAGTCTCAACTGAGGTGTTTTGAAACCTCAACTTGCCCTACTCAACACTCCCAAAGATGATATCGGAATACCAGCCCGATGCATAGCCTCTCGATTTACCGAACCCGTCAGTATCATTCCTGGTAATTAATCCTTTACTAACCACCGTCCCTAGGGGAATATAAATTCGACGCAGTATCGGCAATCGAATGTAATCAAACGTTGCTGTTCCGCCACTAGAACGCACACTCCGTAGCTTTGTTCAACCGTCGTGTTTCCGAAATGCTGCTAAAAGTGTTCTTGTATTTAAGACAATGGGTCAAGTCGTCTAGCCTGTTAAGTGTTTCATATTCATATTGCAATTTATTTATGAATAAAATAGTAAGATATTACATATATAAACTCACTTACATCTGTATGTACCCATAGCCCATCTGTTCGTGGTTACGCCAATCTATTTAGATTTTTATGAATGCATTTACAAATTAATTAAGAAAACATTCGTTTAAATGAATTGGCGAATATGGACATTATTAGCTTTGTATTAAATATGGAATGTTTGTAAGATTTTTGTTCTTGCCTTCACTTCCTATAAGTTATGGAAAC
Organism: Sphenella marginata; assembly: GCA_951509765.1. Taxonomy (NCBI): domain Eukaryota; kingdom Metazoa; phylum Arthropoda; class Insecta; order Diptera; family Tephritidae; genus Sphenella; species Sphenella marginata. The sequence continues at coordinate 10,199,591 of OX608083.1, forward strand.
GGTAATTGGAACGACTTCAAGTTCACAAATTTCTGCCTATAAATAACGGTTTTTATATGCATAAGATGAGTGTTGGTTGCAAAGTGTTGGGTATAAACGCTCGGAAATTCAATAGTCACAGAGAGCAAATAATAACAACAAAAATATTACAAAAAAAATAACAAAAGAAAAAGGAGCAACAATTTAAACGTACTAAGTAGTTTTAAGAACTAAAAAAAAAATTTATAAATAAAAAGACAAACACAACAGTGCAACAGCAAGAAAGTAAAAGTTCACCAATTTTAGCGTCCCGTGTTGTAAATATAGTATACATATTCACAAATGTATGTATGTATGTACGCATAAATAGGGGGTTAATACACCATGTTGGTGGTTTTGTTTTGTGTTTAAAAATAAAATTCGCGTACTTTCGTATTTTCACGAAAATTGTACGAAATAACTTACAGTGGGCATTTTTGAAATGTACCTATTAAGTAAAAAAAAAAAACAATTGAATAAAAAGATAATAATGACGTCAAAAGCTGCAGAGAATTTGACATTGAAAGTTTAGTTGTATGCTGTATAATGTTGTTGTCCTACCATACCGAAAGTTCAAGGTTCGAGTCCTGGGACAGGTAACATCAAAACACAAAAAAGTTTTTCCGAAACTGTGTCGTCCTTCGGCATTGCTTTGGCAAACTCTCTGATTGTATTTTTACCGTAGAAAACTTCTCGAAAAAAATTCATTCGCTTTGCAGATGCTTCGCGGAGTCGTCACAAAAAATGTAGGTCCCACAATTTATCGATCCCTGAAAACCCCCCTTGGATCTACTCCATATTATTATTAATCTTGCATACATTTTTTTTACTTGTTGCTTCATTAAAATTACCCACTGTTTGTGGGTGCGCTCGAATCGTACCGGCGCTGTTCGTTTGTTTGTTTGACTGTTGCCAATGTCAAGTTCACTTGGCCCAATGCAATAAGAGAGGGCGTCAAGGTGCATTTGTTATTACACCGTCATAGCGCTGACAAATTATATTTCGCCATTTCCGCCACGAATCGAAGCATTAACAATTCCACTTCTGTGTACAAATTTTTAGTTTATAATTTGCCAGTTGGAAATGTAAGGCGTGCGATTTCGTTTAAAGATTTGTCCGTGTATGATTTGACTTAATTAATTTGCTATTTGTTTTCATAAAAATATTCACCACAATTCAGTTTGTTTGTGTGGTGGTAATTATTGCTCAACATAGAGAGCGTAACCCGATATTGACGTAATATTCCAGCAATTGAGTACAATAGTACAACAACCAACAACAAATTGGCGACGTCGCTTTACTTATTGCCCGTATTAATGGCGAGTGAGTGAAAGATTGTGCAAACCATTAGTGAAGCAATTGCACAAATTATAGAAGTTGCAATTTATGATATGTCTGCCATGCGAACAGTGTTACCGTATTGGTAGATTTTCCACAATGTTGGTAGAAAAAATCTTATTTCGGGGAATGGTTGATAAGAAAATTAGAACGATTTTAGAATTCATATATTTTTATAAAACAAAATGTAAAGTGCTTTGAACTACCAATTATTATTATTATTATTTTTATTTTTTTATTTTTTTTTTTTTTATTATTTTTAAAACTTTAATTTCCAAAAACCACTGATATATTTCACAAGCTACATAATTCTAGAAACAAATCCCCCTATTAAAGAAAAAGCTTTTTTCTTTGAATATCTAAAGTTCTATTGGTAAATTTTTAAAAATTAAAATTTTTTTTTTAGTCACTAACTTTTTCCATTCTGGCATCTCTGTATGCGATTCACATCGCCCTTTGATATTTATTTATCTGCGTTTGTGTATGTTTATCATTTGTAAAGTATTGGATATTGACATGGAGGCCAGAGTGTGCAAAGAAACCAACGTATTAGCAAACGTTTCAAGTTACTAAAATATATTAAAAACAAATTTTAGTGAAATAAATTTTATAATAATATTTTTTATATTTTTTTATTTATTTATTTATTTTTTATTTTTTATTTTTTACGAATTCTTATTAATTAAAAAACTTTTATTCAATAAAAATTCTCGATTTGTTTGTTTTGAACAAAAAAAAATTATTATGAAAATTTGTATTATTTTTATATTTTTTTTAGTAAGACTGTGAGTTTAAAAATTTAAATTTAATAGCAAAGAAAAATTGAAATGTAAGCGCCATTTTTTTCTTCTTATAGTATGTGCAAGCTCTGCGATCTGGCGGTTTGTTTGTTTTATTTTTTTGTGGCCGATATGTGAATAAAAATTCTCTGAGCTAAGTACATACTTGCTTCTCATAACTGGGTCAGTCAACAATTTTTTTTTTTTGTTTTTGGTGAACTACACAACCTTACGAAAGAAAAATATTTCGTTTTAGTTCGTTTTGCTTACTCTGACTCGGGCTAGGTAATTGAAGTTACTTGGTAAAAATGACTTGTGTTCTGACTTTTAACAATTGAACGGTTAACGCTGTGACGGCGCTGTTGTTATTGTTGTTGTTGTTGTCGCATGTGTAGACACAGTTAATAAGAAACTTTGAATTTGTTATTGTTTGTCATATGTTTTACTGCACATCAACATTTAATTGTTGGAATTGAATTTTATTTTGCCGGTATTGGTTGTTGCGATACAATTCGATTTTGTACTTGGTTTGTAGCGTTTCATCGGCGCTGTCATTGTGCCAAGACGGTTTGATGTGTGCGGACGTTTAACGGTGAATATTAGCTAAATACAAATCTAAGTCCTTGAATTCAACTTTTGTTGGTTTGTCGAAAAAGTGAGTTTGGTGAAAAAATGTGCTCGAAGTGTGTGAATATCACTTAAGGATAATTCTAGCCTGTTGACTGGGAAAGCCAAAATTGAACTCTGAGTTTGAAAAAAAAAAAAATTGATTTCTATTAAAATAAAAATTTTGTAGAAATAACAATTTAAAAGAACTTGCGTGACAACTTTGAAATTAAATCTACGTTTTAAAGCAACCTTATAGGTTATGGCGATTTCAAACTATTTCTTCAGTGGCAGCAGAAATACTTTTCCAACTGATTTTTGTTGTAAAGCATTTGGTTTTTGTAATTTTTATTGCTTTAAGATGGACTTATGTATGTATGTTTCTGATCGAGGCATCCTCTTCTATGGCGCTTCCGTGAAAGGGGGAAACTGAAAATCCTCGGAAAATCTTACAGGCAAGCGGACTATTATAAATATAAAATTCCCTGGCTTCAAATCATGAGAGATGGTTGAAGGCATTATAAAAAATTTTGTAGATCCGAAGTTAATGGAAGTACACCACTGAGGTCTGTCTCACCAAAGCCATCGATGAAGAACGATTCGGGGCACATTAACGCAGTTGAAGACAGGCCGTGCTTCTTAAAGGCCTAGGACGTATATTGTACGGTGTTTGGATTTTCGATTCCCACATAATTCTTTTTACTCTTTTGGGAGGTGATAAGGAAGGCTTTTACGACCAATCCTCAACCTGGCAGACTAGCAAGTCGCCAACGAGGAAGCTTAGGTTTGCTGTTGGTCTGTATGAAGGCACATACACGCCGGTTACAAAACTCATCACTTCCATCTGAATGACTGCTTATGGCTTTCTCATTCCGAATTGTTCTATCATATATTTTTTTTTTTTCATTTTTTTTTTTCATTTTTTTTTTTTTTTTTTGTCACACACTCACTCAGCACAACTGGGTATATGTGTATTCATTTGAAAGTCAATTTAGACAGCTTTTATTCTTGGAATTAGTTGTGCAATCACATTTTAACAAGTGTCACCTAAGCCACCTGATTTAACAAAAAAATTTGAAAGTGGTTGAACAATAACTACTATGTACTAGAGTAGAGAACTATGACAGTGACAGTGCAGCTGGCATACATTTTTTTATTTGTTTTACTTTCGAAGGTTTTTCAAAGTAGGCTGCCATATTTAAAAAAAAAAGTTATAGCAAAATGGCGAATAAATAAGGAGTGAATTGAATTTTGAATTGAAAATTTTCCAAAGCTTGGCGCTCTATAAATTTACCAAAAAATTAAAAAACCAATTAAACAGTTCATTTCTAAGCTTTTGTCTTTCAACTCTGAGCAGTTTTTATTTTTGTAATTTTTTTTTTTCAATCCAATTGTAGATGCACAGTTATTGATAAAACATTTGCTGCTATGAACTAAGTAAGAACAGTCATTTTTATGAACGTTAAATGGAAAATCGATACCTCATCAATATAAACAAAAGCTTTATTTACTTTATAAAATTCTGCAGTAGTCAAATATTTATAAATAGGGTGAAGCAAAAGGTCTACTGTATGTACATACATATGTACATATGTATGTCAACAAATCATGTACCGCTTTACTTTCAAATCAACAGCTGTTTCAACGATCAGCTGTTCGAATTTCAATCAAAGCAAATGAATTTGCACCGATACAATTACCTACACAAAGCACAAAAAGCACGTCTGGTTTATTGTGTTCGTATTGTAATATTAAACAAACACGCTGCATGGCAAGTTTACACGCAGCATAAAATATATAAAGTCAAAAGTGCATTAAACCAAACAGTTGTACTAACAATACGGAATTCATGCATATGCACATAAACTAAGTTATTTTAATGAAGTACAAATGTGTAGTAAATGAAAAATAAATCAAAAATATAAACATTAGACAGGAAATTTTTTTTTTTTTTTAATAATTTTAAATTAAAATTTTTTTTTTGTTTATTTTTTAAAATTTTTTTTTTGTCAACTTTTGTTTTAATTTGTTAGTATGGTTTTCTATTTTGGAAATTTATAAAACCCAAAAAAGTAAAGTCGGAAAAGATGAGAAAATATTCTGGAAAAAATTCCATCTCAAAAAATTAAGTTTACAAAAAAATTGCTTGCCCAGCCTAGTATACATAATTACTTTTCTCCACTTATCTGCGGGCATAATTAAAATTTAAAATCACAGATTTCAAGTACTAATATATTATGGGGATATAATATACTCGTACACGTCGTACCATAACAAGTGATAATCATAGATAAATTAAATATAGCCAAAATAGATTTACTGGTCAATTAAGTAAAAATCACAAGCTAAAATTAAAAAGCAGATTTATTTTGTATGGGTGATTCCACGTAAATTTTACGTTGAATGCAAGGTTACGCTTAGGGAAAGGAGGCGATAAATGTTTTGAAAGTAATACACAGCAACAACACAATTCAACGCTTAGTTTAATTTTTATTCAAATAGTTCTTATTTTATTTATTTAATTTATTTAACTTAACCCTGTGTACGATTGGGTCACTTTGAATAATATATTATTCAAATAAAAAATAAATTACTAATGAAATGTTATTTGTTATTCAAAAAATGTTGAACAACGAAACACATTTATTCATTATTCAAACGTTTAAGAACCAAAATAAGTACCTCGAAATATAGGCACTACCTATATTTAAGTTCACTCTACTCTAAAAAAAATTCCTGAAAAATGCCGAAAACAGTCCTAAAACAATTTCACTCTCTCTGTCTAGGTGCTAACTAGTAAATAATTGCATAATAGCTTAAATTTGTATGCCTTTTTCAAAGACACGTGTATGAGGCACATTTACATTTTGAATTTATTTTTTTTCAAATAGACTGAAATGTAAAAAAAAAATAGTAATTAATACCATACAAATGGCATGGCAAAGGTTAAAGAATTCGACGCTATTTCCTGGCGCGCTTTATTAGCAACGATTTAAAATTACATCAAAAAGTGAGTAACCACTACAACAAATTTGAAACAAGAGCAATGGTCACTAGAGCACTCAAACAATTGGCTAGATTTCTAGTGAAACCATAACGCTACTCTAAACAAGACCTTGATCAACTTATCATAAAGCCATTGGGTCACCCAAATTAAAAGCACTTCGCCAATTTGTACACGAGTTAAAATGTTAACCCATCTCTAAGGAGACACAAATTAAAAACCATAGCAATTATTTGAAAGGTTTGGAATTCGCTTTGTCAAAATTTGTTTAACTTCGCATATTCGGTATGAATTTTTTCTCTGTGTAATATTAATTAATACAAAAAGCAATAGCACAGCGCACATTAATTGCCCTCAAAATTAAGCTAAAAACAAAATTGATCTTAAAAAAAAAATTATAACCGTTTGGTCATTAATGAGAAAAATGAAATGATTCATTTATTTAGCTTGTGGTTTGATTTATGTGAAGAATAAAAATAGAAATAATAACAAAATTAAAAAAAATTTAAAAATATGAAAATGGTTATAAAATAAAATAAAAATTAATTAAAAACCCAGTTCATAAAATTCAATTTAGTTCAATATTCATTCACCCTGTGTGTGAAATGCAGTATTTAATTATAAATACCATCGTTATCACTTTTACTTACATATAGATACCTATATATGTAGGACGGGAACTCCGAAGTGGACGACTAACCTAACCATAAATGGACGACTGGCTTAGCCTTAATTAACCTTACCAAAATAAGCAACCCTGACCTATTAAATAAGACTTAACGAATGCGTGGTATTAAAAGAGCGGTTGCAAGTCAAATTCTAAACGTTGAAGTTAGTTAAGTTTGGAATCGCAATCAGTCTAGTTCGCGAAACGTCACGCTTCACCCGCTAAAATATTACACCTAATTTAAAACATTAATAACTTAAATATAATTAGCCTTAAGCACCGCGAATTATCAGTTTAATATAAATAAACTACAAAATATGAAATAAATGTGTTGAACTATTTATTTAATAAACTCTTTTCCCTACAAATTGGTGTCAGAAAAAGGATTCGGTTTCTTACGCGAGCGGCGACGCGAAATACTTACGAAGCGTCAGTGACTGAAAAATACAAAGCCATCGTACCGAAGTACAGTGAACATGATTGCAAGCGGAAAAATTCTATAAAAAAGAAAAAAAAATCGAATATTGTGTGCGGCAGTGACTGTTCATATGAACATTATTAAAACTTGTGGCAAATACGCAAAAAATTTTTTTTCGTAAATGCAAAAGCTAAAGTGTGCAAATTCGCTTTAGTAATTTTACAAAGAGTAGCATTTTGTTGAAAGCGTGGCGGTGGCCGAATAGCGCTTACGTGTGTGTATGCAGTTGCTAAGAGGCATACAGTACTTGTTGTTGGCTTTGTAACAGCGTGGCAGAGGCCGTACAGCGCTGGTGGTGCGAATTGTGATTTGTGTGGCAGAGGCTGGAAACACGAAATCGGGTGCATTCGCATATAAAAAAAGCAACAAGGTGTGACGTTAATTTGAAATTCAGCGAGAAGTTGTTGGTGTAGTGTATACAAGAAATTCGTTCGGTGCTGTGGAAGTAGCAGAGCAAGTGAAGCGGCAACACAATATTCTAATTAGAACCAAATATCGGCAAGCAAGGTGGTAAAAGTGAAGACCGAGAAGGCGAGCGGTAGAAGAGTAAGAGTAGAGTAGCAGATAAGCGAGTAAGAAAATAGAACATTTTAATAAAATCTTAACGTAAATGTAGTTATTTCTATTTCACTTAATTAACCCTGATTTCGTAGAGTAGTCGGTAATCAAACAAAAGAGAGCAAAAGAAGTAGATCGTAAAATCAAATTGATACTCCTGTCATTTCAATCTAAATTCATGTACATATGTTCATTTTGGAAGCTCTAAGCACAACATAAAACGAAAATTTGTGTCGAAAATATATGCATCTCTTATTTTAGATTTTATTTCAATAGTTTGATTTATGTGAACAAAAGAATAAGAAGGATTAGCTTATAATTTCCTTAAAATATCGTGAAAATATATGTTTGTTTATTTCTTGCAATGAGAAAAGCTCTCGTGGTGAAGTTGAACTGAGCTAAGTTGTGTACATACATACATATGTAAATGCGGCGAATTAAAATTAAAGCAAAATACGCGTGTATAATTGAGCAATTGCAGAAAATCTGTTGACAAATTGGTAAAGTGTAGCAAAGCAAGTACACTCATGTAAAAAACATATGAAACTTATGCAAAATCAGATACTTGTAAATTGTTAGGGTAAAAGCAAATTGTTTGGGAATTTCTTGTCAACATTTCTTTGTGTAACACCGCATAGTACAAATCATTAAAGTCAAAATAAGTTTTCTCATAATAAGAAGTTGAAGTGTGACGATTCACAATGAACAGAGACGATATTTTAAAGTTAAGAGTAGATGAATTAAAGGAAAAGTTATCTGAGTTGGGGTTGTCAACTACAGGACGAAAAATGACTTTACAAGATAGACTTTTTGAGCATTACGGCCTTACTGTAGATGCTGGGGATGATGACAACGGTGTCGAAGGCTCTGAATATGGCGATGCTGGTTCGTCACCTCCAAGTGAAGCCCAGTTCCAAACATATCGTACGCCATTTACATTACGCGATATTGCAGATTCATTAACGTCTTTTAGCGGTTCAGGGTCTTTGTCGGTCGAAGATTGGTTGGAAGATTTCAATGAAAATGCTGAGGCTGTTCATTGGAATCCGCTCCAAAAATTTATATATGCAAAGCAATTGCTTAAAGGCGCGGCTAAACTTTTTATACGAAGTCAAAGAGGTATTGTTAGTTTTGATACATTAGCTCAGGCATTAAGAGCTGAGTTTGGTATTACAGTGTCCGCAGCTGAAGTGCATCGTATTCTAAGAAATCGTAGGAAGCGTCCGAACGAAGATTATAAAGAATACTTATATAGTCTCATGGAGTTAAGCAAACCAATTAAACTAGACGACATGAGTTTAATTGAGTACTTTATAGAGGGTATACCTGACTCAAGGCAAAACAAAGTCAATTTATATCAGGCAAAAACAATATCGGAGCTAAAAGAGCAAATTCGGGTCTACGAGAAGGTAAGATCTAGTCGCCATCAAGTGGTTAGTTCAAGCTTTGGCCAAACAACTGATAAAATGACATCGAATTCCATGTCAGATGAACAAAAGGTAAAGACCAAACGATGCTTTAAGTGCGGTGACGCTGCACATATAGCAAAAGATTGTAAACAGACACAGATCAAGTGTTTTAAGTGTGGGCAGGCAGGCCATCGTGCCGTCGATTGCCCCGATAAAAAAAGTTCAGTAAAAACTGAGAAAGGTAGCGTAAATACGCTTGAGGGTGAATCATTCCCAAAAGTAGGTGAAATCGGTAGGTGCATATTTAAGGATCTAAAGTGCAATGGTGTAACCTTTTCGGCATTAATCGATACCGGTTGCGACCTTAATTTAATGCGCTATGACATATTGCTCATGTTTGGAGATGAGATAGAGTTGAGCGATGATAAACGTCGGCTAAGAGGTATAAGTGGTAGCGTTCTCAACACCTTAGGCAGTTTCATTATCCCAGTTCAGGTTGGTGACTTGCAGCTTGATATTGTTTTCCACGCTGTGCGTGAACGTGATATGCATTACTCGGCAATAATCGGTAATAGTATACTTAAGCAAGTGGACATGATTGTATCTGAAGATTCCGCTGAATTTAAGGCAAAGGCAGCTAGGTGTGAAGATGAAAAGATTTCAAAAAATAATAACAAGTCACCAAACTTGGGTTTGGATATTAGGGAGTTAGAACAGGGAGATAATTGCCAAAAGAGGCTAGAGGTGTTAAAAGAATTCGAGAGTATGTGCTGTATAGCTGGAAAACATGAGAGTAGCGAGCCAGATGTTGACTTTTCGCATCTACAAATTGCCGATCGGAATAGGGTCCAATCGTTGGTTGCTAATTATGAGCCAAAGAAAGGGAAAGAATCTCCAATCTCAATGAAAATTCTCTTAACAGATGATGTCCCAATATATGAAAGGCCTAGACGAATGTCATACGCCGACAAGAAATGCGTTGATGATCAGGTAGCAAAGTGGCTGAAAGAGGGAATAGTTCAGCGTAGCACATCAGAGTACGCATCTGCGATTGTGCTCGTGTCTAAGAAAGATGGTAGCAAACGACTTTGCTGCGACTACAGGCGGCTAAACGCGAAAATCGTTAGAGATAATTTTCCAATGCCCCTATTAGATGACGTTATTGAAAGATTGCAGGGAGCCCAAGTGTTTACGACTCTCGATTTGGCTAATGGGTTTTTCCATGTGCCAGTGGAGGATAGTTCGAGGAAATATACGGCTTTTGTGACCCACAATGACCAGTTTGAGTTTTGCTATGTCCCGTTTGGAATCTCGAATTCCCCGGCAGTTTTTTCGCGATTCATATTTGCTGTGTTACGAGATATGATTCAAGACGGCACAGTCGTAGCATACATGGATGACCTCATCATTCCCGCCAAGGATATGGACGAGGGCATTCAAAAGCTAGACCGCGTGCTTACCAGAGCAGCTGAGTACAATCTAAAAATAAAATGGAGCAAATGTAGAATTCTGGTGCGTAGAGTAGATTTTTTGGGGTACATTTTAGAAAATGGCACAATAGCACCGTCAAAGGTCAAAACACTTGCCGTAGCAAACTTTCCTATACCGCATGATAAAAAGTCCTTGCAGCGTTTTCTTGGCCTCACATCGTATTTCAGGAGGTTTATAGAAGGGTACGCAGTGGTAGCTAAACCACTGACTGATATCCTAAGAAAAGATTCGAAATTCGAGTTGAGGGATGAGGCGATAACTGCTTTTCAGCAGCTGAAGTCAGCTCTGACGAAAGCACCAGTTTTGAAGTTGTACAACCCTAAAGCAATAACCGAAGTTCATGCTGATGCCTGTATCTACGGATACGGCGCAGTCTTAATGCAGAAGGACGCCGATGATCAGGAATTTCATCCTGTACAGTTCATGAGCCGTAAGTGTAAGCCGGCTGAAGAAAGATACCACTCGTATGAGCATGAAGTGCTGGCCATTGTTGAAGCCCTTAAGAAATGGCGCGTTTATTTACTCGGTATCAAGTTCAAGATCATAACTGATTGCAATGCCTTCACTATGACGATGCAAAAGCGCGATATTCCGGTAAGAGTATCTCGTTGGGCAATGTTTTTGCAAGATTTCAGTTATGAGATTGAACACCGGAGTGGATCGAAAATGAGGCACGTAGATGCTCTGAGCAGAGTATCGTGTTTGATGCTCGAAGATACGTTGGTACACAGGTTGAAGCAGGCGCAACAGAGTGACCATTGGATTAGGGCAGTTTGCGCAGTTTTAGAGAAAGATAGTTACGAAGATTTTTATCTTAAGCATGGCATCCTCTATAAAGATCCCATCAAGGAACTGATAGTCGTTCCATCGTCTATGGAGGTTGAAATCATTAAGATGGCGCATAGGCAAGGTCACTTTTCTACCAATAAAACAAAAGATGCACTAGAAAAAGCTTATTATATTCCACAGGCGATACCTAAGATTAGCGGGGTCGTGAAGAGCTGTGTGGAATGCATCGTAGGAGATAGCAAGGCAGGTAAAAAGGAAGGGTTTCTCACCCCAATAGATAAGCAGGACAGACCTTTGGGTACCTACCACGTTGATCATGTAGGCCCAATGGAACAGACCACTAAGTCGTATAGTTATATTTTTGTCATTGTAGATGCATTTTCAAAATTCGTCTGGCTCTATCCGACAAAAACCACAGCAGCAGACGCAGTTATAGATCGAATGAAAAAGCAGGCTTCAGTATTCGGAAATCCGAAGCGCATAATATCCGATAGAGGTGCGGCATTCACGTCGAACTCCTTTAAAGAGTATTGTGAGGCGGAGGGAATCGAGCATCTCGTTATTGCTACTGGTGTGCCGCGTGGAAATGGTCAGGTGGAGCGTATCCACAAGATCATCATACCTATGTTGACTAAACTTTGCTCAGAAAACCATGGTCACTGGTACAAGCATGTAGATCGCGTACAGCAGACCCTAAACAACACTCCACCAAGAAGCACAAAGTTTTCACCGTTTAGGCTACTGACTGGAGTCGAGATGCGAGTTAGTAATGACCCAATGCTGAATGAGTTGGTGGAAGAAGCAGCCATAAAAGAGATAGATCTAGAACGTGAGAATATACGTAAAGAAGCGCAGGAAAATATAAGAAAAATCCAAGAGGAGAATCGTAAGTCGTTTAATAAAAACAGGAAAGAAGAGACGAAGTACCGCTTAAATGATTTAGTAGCCATTAAGCGAACACAATTTGGTGCAGGACTTAAGCTAAAGCCGAAATTTCTAGGTCCGTATAAAGTAAGTAAAGTTTTGGCACACGGCAGGTATGAAGTTATAAAAGTAGGCGACCACGAGGGCCCTGCACGCACAACCTCTGTGGCTGAATATATTAAAAAATGGGAGCCTTCGGCTCATCCCGAGTCATCATTCGAGCCGAATGAGGCGTCAGGAGGGCCGAATGTAGGACGGGAACTCCGAAGTGGACGACTAACCTAACCATAAATGGACGACTGGCTTAGCCTTAATTAACCTTACCAAAATAAGCAACCCTGACCTATTAAATAAGACTTAACGAATGCGTGGTATTAAAAGAGCGGTTGCAAGTCAAATTCTAAACGTTGAAGTTAGTTAAGTTTGGAATCGCAATCAGTCTAGTTCGCGAAACGTCACGCTTCACCCGCTAAAATATTACACCTAATTTAAAACATTAATAACTTAAATATAATTAGCCTTAAGCACCGCGAATTATCAGTTTAATATAAATAAACTACAAAATATGAAATAAATGTGTTGAACTATTTATTTAATAAACTCTTTTCCCTACATATATATAAGCACATCACTTCAGCTAATTAAAATTTTTTATCGAATAAAATCGTACAACATTTTGAATAAAGGTCACAAATTTTAACCAAAAAAAAAACACTTCGCTCAAAATGGCAAACCAAGCCGATTTGGTAAAATTAACAAATGGCAACTCAGCGCATAAAGTTTTAATTGTTAAGGAACTTGATAAAACGAAACCACCGAAGCAACTTGGCGAACGTAACAAAGCGGTATTGCGTCAGGTGAGTAAACTCAAAGTCAAAAAAAATAAATAAATAAGTTAAATAAATCTTATAACAAGTTTCAATTACACAGGAGCTGATGGTACTTCTTGGAAACACATGCGTTGTAGCATCTGGCATGTCTGTAGCATTGCCATCCGTAACTCTAGCTCAATTAACAAATCCAAATGATATATTCCAATTGAATACAGAGGAAAGTAGTTGGTTTGGTGAGTTTTATGGGGTGATATAAGATGTATTGTTATTATTTAGGCAAGTGATTTGAAGACTATCTTCAGCTTATCGTTAATAGTTAGGGCTTTAGTTACAATTTCGTGTATGGTTATGGTAACTTTTACGGTTATGGTAACGTTTACGGTTATGGTAACGTTTACGGTTGTGGTTACATTTATGGTTATGGTGACGTTCATGGTTAAATTTATGGTTATGTTAACGTTTACGGTTATGGTTACATATATGGTTATGGTAACGTTTATGGTTACATTTAGCTTATGGTAACGTTCATGGCTATGGGGACGTTTATGGTTGTGGTGACGATTATTTTCATGCTGACGTTGCGCTTATGGTTATGTTTATGGTTACGATAACGTTTTTTTTATGATTAATTTTTCGTTTTTTTGCTATAGTTAGTTTTACAGAAATGCAGAGGGGTTTAGCTTACGTTTATGGTTGCATTTAATCCTTTGTTTACGTTTATGGTTATGGTTACATTACGGTTATGTTCATGCTCACGGTTACGGGTTCTGCTTTTATTTTTCCATATCTGACATAACACCTATTTCGAGAACTAACTCTTAAAACTCTTCATTCTCTTCCATCCCCAGCTTCAATTAATAATATGTCCTCGCCACTTGGCGCTTTATTAATCGGTTACCTTATGGATCGTATCGGTCGTCGGAACTCAATGCTATGCACAAATGTGGTTGGCATTATCGGTTTGGCACTGTTAGCGACGGCACCTTATCAAAGCTCACGTGATGCTATTTATATACAATTACTAATCGGACGTTTCATATGTGGTAAGTTAAATAAGAAGACTATCTAGTAGTAAATCCACTTTAAGTTATTCTTCTTCTTATAACATGTGGCTAGGTTTAATGATCGGTCTATCACTTTCACCTGTTGGTGCCTATGCAGCTGAGATAAGTTTGCCAAGCATACGTGGACGCCTTGTTATGGGCACATCCATTGCTATTGCCACTGGTATACTGCTGATGTATGTGGTGGGATATTTTATACGAGTGAGTGAATTTTTCATGGAATCGTTCATACATATATATTTCTTAAACTAAAATGCTTACCTTTTCCGCTCACAGAATAATTTTACATTGATCTCAATTTTAACGTTGATTTATCAATGTTTCGCTTTTTGTTGTTGTCTGCCAATGCCCGAATCGCCAAGTTGGTTGCTACAGAAAGGTTATGAAGAGCGCGGACGCAAGTCTCTCAAATATTTTCGTGGTCTCTCTAGTAAAGGTAAGTTACACTTGCGCTTAAGATTAACTACAGCCATCTCTTTCTACACACACACACACACTATTTTATTCTAAATTAGATACACACGTTTATGAGGAATTCGAAACCGAATTGGCTTCCATCAAAAAGAACTCGGACAATAGCCGCACAGCTGCCGCCAATGAATCGTTATTGCAAGCGATACGCGCACCCGAAGTTTACAAGCCTTTAATTATGATGATCGGATTTTTCTTTTTTCAACAATGTTCCGGTATTGTTGTTGTTATAGTATTTGCTGCTCAAATAGCCACACGTGCTGGCGTCTCGGCCGATCCATTACTTGTTGCTGTGTTTGTGGGCGTGGCACGCATCACCACCACATTCTTTATGGGTGTAATATTCGATAAATTTGGACGTCGTCCGGCGGGTATGATATCGGCGACTGGTATGACCATTTGCATGTTGTTACTGGCCGCTGGCGGTTGGTGGCCCGTCATAGGCGAACATCTGCCCTTGCTCTCCGCTATCGCTATTGTCTTACACATCATCTTCTCGACAATGGGTTTGCTTACTTTGCCATTTTTCATGATATCCGAAGTATTTCCGCAACGTGTGCGTGGTAGTGCGAATGGGTTTTCGCTATGTCTCGGACTTGTGTTCTCATTCGCTGTTGTCAAGTTGTATCCCACAATGGAGTCGCTCATAGGAACTGCCGATTGTTTTGCGATTTTCGGTGGTATATCTTTGTTGGGTGTGGCATTTATTTATTTCATTGTACCCGAGACGAAAGGTCGCACACTAATAGAGATTGAGAATTACTTTCGTACAGGGCGTCGTGTCACAAATGCGGAGGTGGCTCGTAGACAATCACAAATTGCGCTTGAAGAGGCTGCGGGTATTTATCGCTCTGATACGGAATTGAATGAAGTATTCTTAAAACTGAGTAAAGTGGAGGAGGGTGAAAATAAGGAGCGTGAAAAGGAATGATCCAAAATAGTACGCGTATTCGTGGGAAAACTGCGCCAAAGAAATAAATTTAAGACACAGGCTATTAACCATAGAGTTTGTAGGAACAATTGTACTTAAAGTAAATGCTACATATCGTTGGTGCGGTAAAGCAAGGTCACCACCACGCCCTTCTCGCACTGCAATAACAAAATGTAACATGGCCGTATTAACAATCAAACTGTGATTTATGTAAGTATGTATAGCTCCCAAAAAACATTTCTGTTAGACAGATACAAATACAGAAAATAATAAAGGAAATAAAAATAATAATAAAATTGAGACAAAAGTGTAAAGCTCGAGAGCACTTTATAATGATGTTTGGTTTTTAATATTACGTATGTCGCATACGGTTCCACTGTGGCCTCGATTAAGGTTTGGTTCGACTTCGTTCTAGCATTTTGGGCATAATCGCACCTTAAATACGATCGTTGAAAATGTTTGATTTTTTCTCATGCTGCAATTTAGATTTTGCCATCTAAGGAGTATGAATCATTCGTGTCTTTATGGAAATTTATAGCAAGGTCTTTGAAGAGATGCTGCTGTCTTGTTTATTATTTACAATCTTCACTTAGTCACACGATACAGTCAGCTGATAAGGCTTACGTGAGTAAAAATATGGCATTGTCTAACTTACTACTACTTATCGTCGTATAAACTATAAAGTCATTTAATAGAAAAGTGAGGTAATGAGAATAATTTCCATGCGTAATGTATTTGGAGAGTGCACGCAAAATAATATTCTTGTGGTAGTAGCAGGGCACAGTGGTTAGAAATTGGCGTTTACTTGTCTAGAAATTTTTTTTTTTTTTTAATAATAGCAGATATATTTTTTAAACAAGAATTCAGTAATTGAATAAAGTTTTTAAAATGTTTATTTCAAAAAAAAAAATTTTTTCTTTTCTTCTAAATGATAAAAAAAAGGCAATAAAAAAAAGAACTTCAAATTTACAAAAAAAAATCGATTCACATAAAACTAAACCTAAATTACAAATCCCAAAATCTAGTAAATGCACAAATGTAAGGGTGTTTATCAAAAATAAAAATATCCCGCGAAAGTCCCGAAATGATCCCGTAATCATTTGCAAATGATCCCGTAAAAGTTCCGAAACTATCCCGAAATTGTCCCAAATTGATCCCGAAAACATTCCTATATAGTGTCGATAAAGTCTAGAAATACATAGTAACGCCGAAAACAATGTCAAATGGTCCCGAAACCATGACCAAATTTTTCCGAGAAAATACGAAAAGCAAAACCAAAATGGCTCCCAAGTGAATAAAATATTTTATCATTCAAAATAACTTATTTTATTTTCCATCACACTTCACTTGTAACGGCTTCTCTCGTTAAAAAAAACTGTAAATACATCATCGAAAGTTAGTGCGCCATCTATCGGCATTAGTATCACCGTTATTGTTAAGTTGACTTGTATGTACTGTACGACGCAAAAGCTCTATCCAATACACATCAGCCACTTATGGCGTGACACATTTGGCTGGAAAAATAATGGAATGCTGTGGTTAGGAACATTTTTACGCAACTTTGTTGCAACTATGTGCTAATGTTGCCATACAAAGTTGCTCAAAAATCTGTTGTCAGCAGGTTTAGTGGCCAAAGTGAATCTTTAGTACATTTTAGGAGAGCTTATTAATTTAAGCTAGTTGCCACTATTTTAAGCTCAGTTTTTTGTTAGTAAGTAGAAGCAAAATACCTGTAAAAAGTTAACTTTGTTCTAACTAGACTTTGGCCGTTGTTGCGTGCTTTCAGATTTTTGGATGGATTTATTTTTCATCATAATTTCGGGACTTTTTGGTATCATTGGATTATTTCTTGATTTTTTATTTAAATATTTCAAAGCCATTTTTGGGATCATTTTTAGATTAATTTGTGATGGTCCCGAAAACGTCTCGAAATGAGCTCAATAAATATGAGCTTAGAGAGGTATTAATTTCAAATTAAATCATATTGGAACGACTATAAATATCCGTAATAAAAGTGTTAAAGTTCTGTGAATAATCCACACTACAAAATTTTAAATCCATCGTCCATTCATTGGCTGAGTAGCGCTTCTTGTAAACTTCGCATAAATTGTTATTGTTGCGTATACGCCATGGCATTACATCTTGAGCTACCAACTTTCGCCGACTTTGTCAGTGCTGCAAGCTCGTTTATAACTGCCGCCTATAAATTTAAATAAAAACCACGTTCATAAAATCACTAATTTTTCTTATTTTCTTTTATCTTGTGTAGCAGAAAGTAGAGTTTTCTCTAGCAAAAAAAAAAATAACGAAGCAACAGTTGTTTACTGTCAGTTTTAGTTGTTGATTCTTCTTATCAAACATTCTCTTAATCGGTCGTCATGGCAACAGCATGCGGCGAAAGTATTCAACAATTGGTAAACAGTCTGCACTTGCTCAACTTGCTCCTTATAGCTCTTCAATTCGCAATGCGGTGCTCAGAGGACATTTTAATTTATTTCAATTCAAATACATATTTTCTCTTTGTATTTCTCTGCGCTCTCTTTAATACTTTTCCTGCTTATAATCGCGATTTGTTTGGTAAAGAGAAATTTATTTAAATTCGCCGGTAGTTGCACTCTGGCACTCTTACTTCCATTTAACCAAATACATTTTACTGAAATATTTCTCTGAGCGCAAGCTTCTCTTGATTTTCTCGTTGAATGCTCTCCATATTTTTATAGCAAGAAAATACGGCGAAAAAGAACAACTTTGACGTTAAGCTATTTTTGCAGCTGCTTAGTCGATTATTGTGAAGCTGTATGTAAATAAATCTAAGAGTAGCAGTTCTAAATGGCACTAAGCCATAGCAGGAGTCATGTAAAACACATTTTCGACGTATGGATGTCCAAGGAATGCCTAGACATATTGGCCCATCTTTTCTTTTTTCGAAAGGACGCCTTTTTTCCTAGGACCAAACAAGGTCACAAAATATTTCTAATAACTCATAATCAGTAAGCGGTTAATCACACATATGTCGACTTAATTTAAAAGTTTAACGAACTCACAAGTTTGCTTTGTAATCTATCTGCCGTAATCCTTTAATTTAATCCTCCACAGAATAGATGTCCAAAGAGCTTCTAACAAATGATAAAACAATATGTACAGGTGTAGAGCTGAGAATAGCTACAAAGTTATTGCAGCAACAATTTAATACGAACAACTAGAAAAGCAATTCGACGAACGATAATAACTTAAAACAACAAAACCAATCATACAATGTTGATAGCTGTAACACAGCCGCACAGCTGCGGTTTTTGTTTAACTCCCAAAGTGCATATACAACGAGATGCATATGTATGTATGTATGTGTATGGATGTGTAGATGACTACATTCATGATGAAAAATAATAAGAACGTTCTGGTTGGGAGTTAGATTATTAGCGCAACAAAAGTTTGTCATGCTATAACAACAGTGGCGGATTGAGCCTCCGAGAGCCTCAACAAGGGCATTACTTATAACCTTGAATTATGCTAAGTACTTCTTGCAAATAGAATTTGATACTTTCTGCTCCTATATTATCCTTTACTTTCTACATCATTTTGAGTTTTTTTTACTTCATTTTATTTTATTTTATTTATTTTATTTTGTTTCGTTTCATTTTAGTTTTGATTATTTTATTTTATTTTATTTTATTTTATTTTATTTTATTTTATTTTATTTTATTTTATTTTATTTTATTTTATTTTATTTTATTTTATTTTATTTTATTTTATTTTATGTTATTTTATTTTATTTTATTTTATTTTATTTTATTTTGTTTCGTTTCATTTTAGTTTTGATTATTTTATTTTATTTTATTTTATTTTATTTTATTTTATTTTATTTTATTTTATTTTATTTTATTTTATTTTATGTTATTTTATTTTATTTGGTTTTATTTTGTTTCATTTCATTTTTGTTTATTTTATTTTATTTTATTTTATTTTATTTTATTTTATTTTATTTTATTTTATTTTATTTTATTTTATTTTATTTTATTTTATTTTATTTTTATTTTATTTTATTTTATTTTATTTTATTTTATTTTATTTTATTTTATTTTATTTTATTTTATTTTATTTTATTTTATTTTATTTTATTTTATTTTATTTTATTTTATTTTATTTTATTTTATTGAGATTTTACACAAACAACAAGCTTGTGTTTTTGGTCTTTATACTTGAAGTATCCTGGTTCGAAACGAGCTATAGACCTATTAATAATTTTTTCTGCAGCGAAAAATTATTGTTGTTTTTGGGTTTCTTAATAATTTTTATTAATTATTAAAAGTTTTTTGTTGAGTTGAACAGGAAAAATTTAGAGACAACCGCCATAGCTTTTCTTATAGATCCATTTCGGAAGTTGCTAACTTCACTCATCAGAGAAATTTTGGCACGCATTGCTAACTATTAAGCTAACAATACGCTGGGTTTTTTGCCATCATGATACCAAATCTAAAACGTCAAATGGCGTTGTTGGTACATGAATTGGTAAAGAGTTGATTGAACAGGGCGTTTAGAAGGCAAAAAACCCAGCGTATTGTTAGCTTAATAGTTAGCAATGCGTGCCAAAATTTCTCTGATGAGTGAAGTTAGCAACTTCCGAAATGGATCTATAAGAAAAGCTATGGCGGTTGTCTCTAAATTTTTCCTGTTCAACTCAACAAAAAACTTTTAATAATTAATAAAAATTATTAAGAAACCCAAAAACAACAATAATTTTTCGCTGCAGAAAAAATTATTAATAGGTCTATAGCTCGTTTCGAACCAGGATACTTATTTTATTTTATTTTATTTTATTTTATTTTATTTTATTTTATTTTATTTTATTTTATTTTATTTTATTTTATTTTATTTTATTTTATTTTATTTTATTGCTATTGAAACCGCTCCTGTATAAAATTAATGCAGACAAGCAAATATCACATATGTACGTTAAATGACAATTATTTTACAACGGCAAAGTTTTCTAATCTGAATACGTATGTATGTATGTATGTAAATATATACTTATGTGCATGCATATCTATTTAGAATTAAAACATTGCTAATCCGTTGTAAAGAAGCAGAAGTTACTTTCATTGTCTTGTTTCCCAGAACAGCGCGTACATAAATAAAGCAAAGCTTTTTTGTTTACTCGTGCAATTAGTTTTGTTTTTGTTGCATATGCCTTTTTGCATTTACAGCGATTTTCCGATTTGGTTGCTATGTATGTGGCTGACGTTGCTACATAATTAGTAACTTTCTCAATATTTTTCTTGTTGTTTTTATTTTGCTCAAGTTTTTGTTATTTGGTTAATTATCGTAAAGCTGGCTCAAAAAAACATAAAGTATTAAAATAGCTATAAATAAAAAATAAATCTGGCTTTTAAACCTCTGACAAAGCTGCCTGCATTAATATACATACATACATAGTACATACATACATACATCTGCAGGCATCAACACTGAGCGTAAATCAATTTGCGCAAAAACAGCTGTGTGGGGTCTGAAATGAGATTCAATTTCTCATAGCAAAACAAAACAGTTTTGCGGTGGCATTAATTGATGTAAATACGTTCTCTATTTAAATACATACATATGTATGCATGTAAATATGTACGAAACACTTATTGATACCATATCGTATATGTAAATACACTTAACTATGTACATACATCAAATGATAACAATTCAATTTAAAAACTTAAAACATTGCATTTAATTAAATTTTAGTGGAGTCAACTTAAAAGATTTATGATAATAAATTAAACTAATCTATTTGTTTAAAGTAAGTGTTAAAAAGTTAATGAAATAACTAGCTAATACTTTGTTTTCTCATGACAAGAATGATAAATGTATTTACGGTAAAATAGTACAGTGGGTCTTGGGAGTGTTGAGACAGAAATATAAAAGTCCTCAACTAGTAGTTCAAACAAACTAAAACGGAATGAAAAGAATGTTTAATAGAAAAATGAAGAAGAAGAAGAGGAAGAGGAAATGATAGAAGAAGAAAACAAAGAGGTATCAGGATAGAACGAGTCAAAACTGAATTGCAATAGCATAGCAATGCAAAAAAAAAAAAAGGAACTAGAAAACAATTTAAAAACAACAGATATAAAATATTATCCAAGCTCGAAGATTTATTTTGCCCACTGTGCAAGCGTATAAAAATACAAACATATGTACATGCATACAAATGTTTATAAAGAAAGCAAATAATTGCATAACGCATTCAGGTGTATGTTTATCGCACACAAAGCGACAATTGAGAAGTGTCATACTGGTGCATTGCGTCATACTGCTAGGAAAACTAGAGCACCAACTAATGAATTGTATTAAATAAAACTCCGATAAAAGTTCAAAATACTAAATTTAATTTTTTGATAGAAAAAAAATTGATAAATCGACTTTGGATATTTTCAGTAAATCTTAATTGTAATTTCCTGCGCTTTGAGCGAGACTTAGCTATTTTTGTGCAGTAAAATTTATCCTAAACTTTAAGTTGCTAATCTAGCAATATTTCTTTAAAATTGCGTACAATTATATACAACTGTTTTTGAGTGATGCGTAAACAAACAAAAGACAAACAAACAAATATTTAAAAGGCTGTTATTTTGACTTCTACTACGCTTATATAAACTGGCTGTACAAAAACTTTACAATTTATTTAACCGATAAACACAATTTTTTTTACATAAAAGTGAAATTCAGTTAATATCTGTGCTTTAATTTTGCACAATACTGTATATGAGTGCAATTTGGTTGATTACATGCTCAATTGGCTTGTTATCTCGCAACTCATCTTTGCACTGGCGTTGAATGTGACTTGAAAGGCGAGCACTGCCGTCAAACAAACAAATAAACTCGAGCAATAATAATCATTTGACTGTGATAGAGCAAACCACTAAATACTTTGCGCACTTTACATACGGAAAAAAATTTAAATAAATACTTTTTAGAAACTATCAAAAAAGACATTTACATGAAAAATAAAAAATAGAAAATTCTGCAACTCGCACATTTCCGGAACAAAAAAAAATACGCCAAAACGGCGTTTAATTTCGCCACCAAAAAAAAATAATTAAACAAAAACAATAACAAATTTTAGAATTTAGCAAATAAAATTTTCCAGCTAACTGTAGCCGTGTTAAGTTCAAAAAAAAATCTGAATTAATTTAGCAACAAAATGGTTTGTGTGACCGAAGATACTTTTGGCAGCACCGTCAATCCTTTGACCAAAAAGGAAGAAACTATAAGGCGTTTCACGATTACCAACAATAACAGAATGTCAATGCAGGTGAGTGAAGTGAAAGATCAGAGAGAGAGAGAGAGAGTGATTTGAGTGATTGACCCTCTGTTGGTTTAGTTGATAACCTTTGGCGCCACAATAACCTCACTAAAAGTGCCCGATTCGCATGGCATGGTGGACGATATAACGCTGGGATTCGATGATATTGAGGGTAAGTGTAGCGAGCTAGATGTTTATATACCCAGTAGAGGGGCAGGATAACATTTACATCCGCAGAGTTTGACAGGAACTGATATTGAAAACCCTTTTAATAAACCAGAAAGTTCGCTCAAGAGATTTCAATACCAGTACCTATAATTATCCCTACTGGGTATATACGATTTAATTTGAGCAGTATTTAGTCCTTTTCACTACTTAAACTTACCTTGCCACACAAATATAAATTCTTTAATATTTCTATCCACCACACCACAATCAGGCTATCTAACCGCAAATAATCCCTACATCGGTTGCACAGTGGGACGCGTCTGCAGTCGCGTGGGCAACGGTTCCTTCATACTGGATGGTAAAAAATATGAAGTAACAAAAAATTTTCTCGGCAAACATATGTTGCATGGGGGTTTGCATGGCTTTAGCAAAGTTATCTGGGAGGTAGATTGTGTGCGACCTGATGGTGTAGCTTTCAAATTCACCTCACCCGATGGTCATGAAGGCTTTCCAGGCGAAGTGGTCGCTACCGCTACCTACACCATAACCGAGGACAATTGTATGCGTTTTTGTTTGGAAGCAACCACCAATAAACCGACGCCAGTGAACATGACCAATCATGCATACTTCAATTTGGCTGGGCATGTAAGTGGATTGATATTATGCTAATGAGAGTCAGATGAGAACTTTGTTGAACTTTTGTTCGTTTTTTTTTAATTTTACTAGAACTCTGGCAAGCAAGGTATGGCGGAACATATTGCTAAGATCAAAGCGGACTATTTAACCGATATGGATGCCGAGACTGTGCCTAATGGCGAATTCATTTGCTTAGATGATCATCTCTTGGATATGCGCAAGCTGACGAATGTGGGTGTGGGTTTGCGCAAGATCGCTGGTATTGCAAAGGGTTATGATCACAATTATGTGCTGAAGTATACGCCGGGTTGCATTGAGAAGCAAGCGAAGTAAGTAGAAGCACTCTTCTCCGTTAAAGCTCTCATTCCCACACTCCATTTTATTACGTCCTTGCAGAGTATTTCATCCGCCAAGTGGACGCTGCATGGAGATCTCAAGCAATCAACCCTGCATGCATTTCTACACAGCACACAATATGCCCGATTTGGAGGTTAGTATTTTAAATAATTTTCATTTTATAGCACCTTTCCCGATCACATTTACCACAACTCCTCGCAAAAATCCTAAACAAACTTTCCTCCCCCCCTCCCTCATTTCACTAATCCCTCATCAAACTTAATTTATTGAAATGACAAATACTAAAGAAAAAGAAGGGTAAAAAAAAGAAGCAGCCACCTCAAGCAATGGTAATCGGCAAGGGTCATACACTTTATGAGAAACATGGATCATTCTGCATGGAAACGCATTGGTATCCGGATGCAGTCAATCATGTGAGTAACGTACAAGCTTTGATGCTTGATAAAGTACCGACTTCTTTTGCTTAGCTTCGCACTTTAGCGGCGCTTAATCGCCAGCTGTTGGAAGTGCTTGTGTCAATTAAGCTCTGATATAGTGCTTGCCGAACTAAGGAGAAATCGCACTCAACACTTTTTTAATAAAATATTTATTTTTTTCACTTTTTCAATTCACAGGAAAACTTTCCTTCGATAATATTGTCACCCGGCGAGAAATACCAACACGTTTGCCTATTCCGATTTGGCATTTATGACCCGAGTTGCGAACGACATGGCAGCGCATTTTGTGATTGAGCCATTGGAGAGTGGTTGGATGCATGATCTTAACATGGCTACAGATTAGTAGCATAGGTGAAATAGTAAATTGATTAGACTTTAAATTCATAGTAGAAAATAAAAATTCAAATAAGCAGAAACAAAATTTGAAGGTTTCTTTCTTCTATCCTTCAAAAGGTTAAAAATATACCCACATTCTCGGAGCTACTTTGTTGGACAATAATTACTTTCAGTGATTACATTTTTATAGAAGAAATAATCTACTGTATACCTGACAGACCTGTTAAATAATGATTACTAATCGTAATGATGATGATAATTCATTGATTAATTACCTGATAGTTCAATGATTGATCATCTTTATTTTAAATTTTAAGTGATTATTTTCCTTTTAATTAAAATAAAATAAAAGTTCTGACAAGCAATACAAAAAGTTTTTTCCCCAATCAATTTTTTTTTTTTGGCTTTTTTTGTAGTTTTTTTTTGTTTTTTTATTATTGAGTTTTTTTGTTTTTAATACTAAATGATCTTTTTTTTAATTTTTTTTATCGTAATCAATTTTTTATTGTTAACAATTTTTTTTTTTTTTTTTTTTAATTTATTTTTTGTTAAATATTTTTTTTTTTTTTTTTTGTTAAATATTTTTTAGTTTTTAATTATAAAAGATGACTATATTATATTTATTTTTTTATCGTAATCAATTTTTAGTTGTTAACCTTTTTTTTATTTTTTTGTGTTGTGTTTTTTTTAATATTTTTAATTTTGAATGTTTTGCTAATTGTTTTAACATTTTTAATCATAAAAAACACCATGTTATTTATATTTTTTTTTTTAACGTAATCAATTTTCAATTGTTAATCAATTAAATTTTTTATTTTTGTTTTTTTAATTTCTTGTTAATTATTTTTAATCATAAAAGATCACTCAACTATTTTTTTTTTTTTTTTCGTAGTAAATTTTATTTTATTTTTTATTGTTATTTTTTATTTTTTTTTGGTTTTTTTTTATTATTTTTTTGATGGTTTTTTTATTTTTTTTTAATTGTTAATTTTTTGCTAATTATTTTTTAAACACAAAATATCACTATATTATTTTTATTTTTTTATCGTAATCAATTTTTAATTGTTAATAAATTTAATGTTTGTTCTTGTTTTTTTAATTTTCTGTTAATTATTTTTAATTTTTTTAATCATAAAAGATTACTATTTTTTTATCGTAACAGATTCTGATTTTCTGAATGAAAATTTGCATTAAAAAATCCCCCTAATCAATTGATTAATATCTAATTTAAGAGGTCTTATATCTGTCGGTGAGACTCTTTCTCTACAAAAGCTATTCCTGCTAATAGTGCATCTCATAAATACTGGCACCTTGTTTCCTTCTATTCGAGCTTTAAAATGACGCACGTTAACTTTTCGTCCACTAACTGCACTCAAATCATTGAAAAATGTAAAACCTACTCCAAGAACATATTCATATCATACCTTCG
Organism: Sphenella marginata; assembly: GCA_951509765.1. Classification (NCBI taxonomy): domain Eukaryota; kingdom Metazoa; phylum Arthropoda; class Insecta; order Diptera; family Tephritidae; genus Sphenella; species Sphenella marginata. The sequence goes on from OX608083.1 coordinate 10,225,602, forward strand.
AACTCCCATCTCTTAATGCTTATCTAATCCCCATTTCTATTGGATGCAACAAAGATCCAAAATTTGCAAATCGCAAAAATTCCAAAATGCAAAAGAATTGATTCAACTGCAGCCTGTGTGCGTTTAAAAGTCACTTTTCATTTTGGCTTACAGCCTTTAGTATTGGCCAAAACCTGGTAGCTAACCGAGCACAACGTCATTGAATAAATGCTGTTGACATATTTAGGTAGCTAACAGATTTAGGTGAATGCCAGGTGTTGCAAAGATTGAGTACAAGCAATTAGAAAACAATTTTGGTATCATACAAAATGTGTAAGCCGAGCAAAGTTTAAGTTGGATGTATGAAAAGTTGGACGTAATGAAAAGAAGATTTACGTGAGACATAAATAGAAGTGTACGGCTGGCTAGTGAGCTTTTGTAGGTACGCATTAGGTCGAATGATTTTCTGTTGGATTTGCATTTGCTTCGCATTTATCAATATATGCGTTTGTGTGCTTTGAACAAACAAAGTTCAAGTACAAGAGGTTTTGTGAAGCTTTTAAGCGATAGGTTGAGAAAAGGCTGCAGAGTTAAAGGAAAGTTAAAGCGCATTTTACTGTCCCAGTGGTGAAAATATAGAATGCTATACCTAGGTAGATTTCATCGAAAATTATTTGAGCTCACATTTGGCGTCTCACATGGAGTGAATTTATTTTCGAATCGAATTATAGAGTAAGAACACAGTTTAAAATCGAGTACGTCATTTTAAACAAATTATTTTTATTTATTAAAAAAAGTAAAATATAAAAAATAAGCAAACAAAATAAAATCTTCTGAAACTAAGCTCATGCAGCTTCCCAGCGCTCCTAAACCCCACCACACATCAAAAAGTTTTACATTTCAAACGATTTACAATATCACAAACCACATATTCACCCGAATCAGTGCCACCATACTCGCGCGTTCTTATATCACGACAAACCATCGTATGCATCAACTCATCATACAACACATACGCACACTCGCTCTCACCCAAATAATGCAGCAAATCAATACACGCACGCACAATGCCATACGGACTGAGCGTTAACGAATCGGTGACGGAGAGACGCGTTTGTAACGGTTTAAATATCGCATGATGATCACCACGTTCAGTGCAACTAAACAAACTCGCACCACCACACACTGCACTCGCAATCGATGCAACAAATGTGCCATAACGATCGGTTGTACATATCACATCATACCGAGTCGGACGCATTACTATATTACGCACCAATTCATGTATAGCAACTAATTCAAATTCAAAATCGGGCTTTAGCTTCTCATACAGCCGTTCAGCTACTTTTATAAATAAACCATCCGACAAAGGAAATTCTAATACTTGATGACCGAATGTAACCTTCTTACGTTTATTTTCCATGGCATAGTGAAAAACAAATGTGAAATAACGTTCCATATCTTTCTCTTGCATTATTTTCAATGTTTCCACCATACCTGGTACGGGACCATATTCTAATTTTGAAAAATTACCCGCATTATTTTGCATGAGTACCGTTAGTTTGACATCAGGATATTTCGCTTTATAACCTTCAATTGAATTGACATGTATAATGCCAACATATAAATCCAAATCATTATTCAATAAAAGTTGTTTATGTTTCGCATCGGGATCATGTTGCATGTCGACATGTATGGCATGACGATTGCGTTGCACCGATTGTACATACTCATTGGGATAGACACTGTCATCGCGTCCAATCGGTATACGTTCAAATACAACTGGCACTTTGGCAACTTCGAAGAGATGTCTTATGAAATGTGCGCCCTGCGTACCGATAATTGAGGCGCCGGTTAGTAATGTGACCAAATATTCACCACCATATCTTGAGGGTGGTAATAATTTGATGAACTTTGGTGGTAATCCTTCCTTTTCATAATCATGACCTTGCACTTCAATGCTGGCGGCCACATTTGCGTAACGCCAATTGATGCGTTTCAATAAGTTCACTGGTAATTTTTTCAAGAATTGCATGCTCGTAGGTTTTGTTTACAACGTAAATTAAATAAATCTATGGTTTGTGGTAAGATTAGTATGATTTTGACTGTTTACAAAAAAAATTTCAGTTTTATTGTAAAAAATTAATCTTTATTTGTATGTTATCTTTATGAAAAAAAGTTGATGTCAAGGAATTTTTAAAATTTTTTCACAGCGCCATTGTGAATTCAAAGTAGTAACAGACGTATTCACAATAGCTAACGCTGTGCTCACCTGTCAAAAGCACTGCTCTTTTTTAAATTTTTTTGTGAAATGAATAGGTGTTTTCGAGCACGTATTATGTAAAACTCTTTCTCAAGGTATTTTCTTTTCAAGAGAAACCAAATTTACCCTATTATTATAGGACTGTGACCAAAGCTACCAACCATGCCCTGCAAAAAATGCGATTAGTTTAGGATCAATCCGGTCAGAGTCACAAAGGAGGATGCGAATAAAACCTGTTCTGAGCGCTTTGTACGGACTGAAGTTTTCACATGTGGAGAGACTACCAGAACGCGTACGAAGAGGTCTAATCCACTGTACGCCCAATCGGGTATTTCAACTCCTATAAGTATGCTACAAAATCTAAAATTTACCTACACTCCTATACGCATGCTACACAAATTACATTATATCAAATTAAAGACAAAAGGCAGCGATCATGGAACGGCCTCTTTAGAGATGAAACACACGAGTTCTTGCAGGACAAACAACAACAAATTCATTACCACAAATGTATATTTTTGAAGTTTGTGAGAACAAGCGCCTAAAAGTATGCACCACAAAGACACGGAAACCTTATTTCAACACGGTTAAAAGGGGAATTTCTACAAACAAAATTGGTTCAACTGATACTAGCCCCAAAATGCCCAGACTAATTAGTATGAAGACTGGGTTCAAGCGAAGAAGAAAAAATTATATCAAAATGTGTTGCCTACATTTAGGCATCAAACAAATAAAATTTTCAATGATTGCAAGTTGGCTAAAATGCAAACTTTTGCGCGCTTTGAATAGTTAATTTCGATCCAAATTCGATTGCTTCGATTTGCAGGAAGTTAACCCCAAAAATTTTTAATTTCGAAAGTGTTACCGGATAACTAAAATCGGTACTACTCATCTGTGCAAGCACTCGAAACTTTCTTGTGGAAAGTTCTACTTGAAAAGGCTTAATGCTTTCGTTATCTTTTCATTAAACAAATTCAATCAAAATCGAAATTGCCACTCACCCAATAATTTGTCAGCAAACTACTTTTGCTTTATTGCGCGTAAAATCAAAAGTGGAAATGTGCATACGGATGACAAAAGTTTTTCTTTTTATACTTTTATGACCGTTGTTGTTAAACACAAATAAAAGTAGCACCTTAAAACTTTTTTATACTTTTCAAGGTGTACCAATATGCCTGAGAACCTATAAAGCAGCTGATGATAGATAGGGCTATATTCGTGCATACAAATGCTCGTGCTACATTAGACCGTTGGAGAAAAAAAAATTATATTTAAATTATCTCACTTTATAATTTTTTTTTCAAATTGCAGAAAAAATTTATTTAAAAAGGAACATTTCAAATTAATACTAATGAAGTCGGACGCCCGTGCGGGTTAGGGCTTAGAAAAGCCCGCGGTAGGCATACCGGTCGTAAGAGGCGACCAATATGCACAAAGGTAATGATGTGCAACTCGATGGTTGATCTACGGATATGATGCCTCCCACCTCTCATTACCCATCTTCTCTTTCCTTCCGGAAGGAGGGATGACATGACCTAGAAGGTTGCACTGGTCATACCAAATCGCTCCCACGACAGTCGGGCAGTACCGCAAGGGAGTACCGGAGCGTACCGGATTCATATCCGGCCAAGGACTGTTATTTCGACAACACTCCCCAAAACCTTCTGGGAGTGATTCTGTTGTTAAAACAACAACAAGTCGGTATGGAACTTTTTGAACTTAACATACCCACTTCATTAGTATTAATTTGAAATGTTCCTGAACTTTCTTTAACTTTTCATACCAAATTCGTTAGTACTAATTTCAAATGCTCCTTTTTTATACATAAAAGATTTTTCAAAAAAAAAAAAAAAAAAATTGCAACGGTCTAATCTACATATGTATGTACGTCCATACATTTATTTACCGTTTTAAATCTCACCCCACCCGTGTGCATGCTTCTTGTAATAAAAGTGATATTAAAAAGACGCTTTTGATTTTATTTCAATTTGTACATTTAACACTTCCATTTGGGATGTTCGCTGCTTTTGCTTTCGAAATGTTCACGACACTAAACTTTTTTATAACCACGCAAAACACTCTCAAAAAGAAAAACCAAAAAACTTGCAATGCAATTGAAAAATTTTTAATTTTGAATAACACTCAACACTCTCGCGCATACGAAATTCTTAAATGGATCAGTAAGCCATCTTGATAGCGCAGTGCAATTTTGGTGGGATCATAATAAAAGCGAAACTTAAATTATTCTATAAAAATGTGGAAATTCTGCTACGATTGAAAGTGGAACAAATATGTTTGTATGTTTGCATGTAGTAAGCTTGCAAACAAAAAAAAAACTTGACACACTGGAATCGCATTCAAGGTAAAGTCTGCGTCATCTTAAGTAAAGTATGATGTTGTCAAATGACCCACGTAGTGACATTTAATTGATAAATGTTGATTATGATAGTTAATTATGACAGCTTTTAATATAAACAATATGACGCATTTAATATTAACAAAATTAAAAAAAAAATGTTTAAAATTATAGTCGGGTTCAAAATGTGCCTTTTTAAATGGCCTTGATATGAAATTCATCCAAAGGAGCTTTTTACAAATATTTAATTTTTTTATGAATTCGAGGGAAAGTGCCTTTATCACGAAAATCTATTTCAAAAAAAAATAATAATAATTTGGTACCAAAACTCAAATTTTTTAAAACCAAATTTGCTGTTAAGATATTGGATTTTCATTTTTCACCAAAGTGAACTTAACTGTTCTCTGACAACTTTACTAGTATAAATATGTACATACATACATACATATGTGTTTACTTATTTTACAACACATGGCAACTCATTAAAACAGCTGATCGAATTGCGCACACATTTTGCAAAATTTTATAATTTATCATATTTCGCTATATTCCTAATTTCAATGCAATAGTAAGTAATCAAAGTGTGATTTTTTTAGTAAATAAATAAATAAATAAAATAAAACTTTTGTTGAGCTGCTTCGCTGGACATGTTATTTGTTACTCCTTGGCAAATTTAGGATCAGTCTCCTCTGTCTTGGATAATACATACCGTATTCACAGGAGCAATATCCTTTTCATAAGAATGTACTAAAATTGCCTTCCTCATGGTGGCGCTCATAAGTTTCATCTGTCAATTGTTGATAATTCAATAAAAGCAATGTTGTAAGAAAAGCAATAAAATGGAAATAACTTCATAATTAAAGCATTGACAACTCACTTTAAAAGCTAACAACAAAAATGCCGCTACTAGGAGCAAATACAAAAACAATGCGTTGCGTATTGAAATGGTTTAATCAGTCGCAAACATTTTTATATGCGAAATAGTAGGAGTAGAAAAGGTAAGTTTTGTTGTTGTTGTTGTGCAATGCTCTTTTTGTTACAATTTTATTGTTGTTGTTGTTGTTGTAGTTGCTCCTAGTTACCACACAGAAAATCATTTATTTACGAGTGCCCTTTGCGTTGGAGCAGAAAAAATGCAATTAACATAATTCAAGGTACCATTTCATTTGACATGTTGGTGTGATTGCACAATCATGTTGCTGCAGCGGCGAGCGAGCGAACAACACAAAAACAAATATCACAACAAAATCAATAGTCAACATAAAACAAACAGAGAAGGCAAAAACAAAACCAACAACAGTACACCAATGAGAAGTAAATAAATGCAAAGAAGGTAACTTTAGAGCCATGAATAAAAGTATCCATAGAATCAAATGAAGTGCAACGAGACTAGTATGTGGCATCACCAACTAATTGTGGTTGCCAGATACAACTATTTTTCAGCGCCGAAGTTCGTTCCAAAAATTACCAAAAACTGTGAGAGAGACTAAATCAAATTCAAAACCAGAACGATTCATCAAATCTCCATGAAATGTTTTGTGCTGTGTGGTAATGGGGTCCCTTCATCTGGCTACACTGTACTACGTGTCCGAAAGCTATTAGGTGGTAACATTTTAGGCCAATATTATTTGGAATTTTATAAAATTGAAAAGCCGCATGTTCGTAGTGGTTCGACTCCCCTACGCTCTTAAAACCAACTAACTTTCTACCCTCAAAGCCCCCATCCCATACCTTCCGTGATGCCACATCGGACGATAAGAGGAAGTACCAAGCATCTCCTGTTGAAAGTTGGAGACGATCACAGAACTAAACTAAGGTCGAGGAAAATACAAAACAAGAACCATTTTCTCTTCAAAATTACCAAAGTGGCAACCTCGTATGCAGCTAGCCATCGCATTTTTTTTTTGCCCAGCAGCCTGACTGTCTGTCAGTCAAGCGCAACGCCAACGGTAGCCAGCACTATTGCCAACATTCTCGTTATTCGTTAAAGTGCAACATCAGCAATATTGTCGCCAACGCTTATTGGCGTCTCTCCCATGCAGCATAATGTGTCACATCAGCAATGTTGTGACGTGACTGCCGCTCGGTCTACGCTCCACATTGTTCGTGTTCTTAACTATCTGCCGTACATGCTTATTTAGTATACCAAAGGAGTTTTGTGTAATTTGGTTGGTATCTAGCGATAATTTATTTATGTAGTATAAGTAAGCGGAGGCTATTCTTGTCGCTTATGCAATTTCCCGCATTGGCTCAATTCAGCTAAGGGAATGTCAACTTTTAGCTGTATCATCATTGCTGATTTGAATTTTCCTGTGGTTGGGCGGGGAACAAAATTTTTTTTTTTTATCTTATCTGAAATGATTTTCATTTGATTTAATGAAGACATTTTTCGTATAAAAAATCGATTTATCTCTTAGTAAAGCTATCGGGTAGTGAGTGATAGATTTTGCGGCTCCCTACTGCTTATTTTTAATTCTCATAGATTGGTATTTTTTCATCAGCATTTTCCTTCATAATTATAATGATTAAAAAAAAAATCCCGAAAACAGTCTTCAAAAAAATTCTAAATTATCCCTAATATCACGAAAACAAATCCAAAATTATCCCGAAACAAGGCAAAAATTGTTCCGAAATTATACCGAAAATGGCCCCGAAATTATGCTCAAATGATTTTGCAACAACCCCGCAATATTCTCGGAAACAATCCCGCAAACTTGAAGAAATTATCCCAAAAAACTGTCAAACTGTTCCGAAAACCATTCGGAGCTCAATGGAAGCCCCACTAAATAATTTAATGAATTTCTGCCAAATCCTACATGTTATCGAATTTCCAGCCACCCTGTATAAAAAGTATTCAATTTGTTACACATTTACTTTTAAATAAATAAATTTAAGAACCTTTAAAAATTCATTACCACAGCAACCTACACATATGTAGCAAAATGTTTGTAAGGTCTTTAATTTCTTTATCACTGTCAGGAGTAGCACTAAAATTCTGAGAATTCTGCCTCCTACATACATACGCTCACATTATCTGGCGATCGCATATACAAATCGATGCTAGTTGACATGACATGACCAGTGTTGTCCACCTTAATATGAAGCCAAGCTACGATTGCTTGAGTAGCTGCAACACTTTTTCGCAACCTCTTCACATTCCCAGCACCATTTGTTGTTTCCTTTATTACTGTTTAACATATGAGCGTTCAATTTTACCTGAGTTGGCGCTTGCCAGTTGAAATGTCAAGTCACAATAAATGCAAAACTTCAACGCCCTCAGTTGCCATTGTCCCACGAAATTTTTGCATCGAAACTGAAAGTGAAGCTGCGAAAATGATTTTAGATTTCTAGTTCACTTTGTTGCATTAACTGCTTGACAAACAAATTTGCAACTACAAATACTTTTTTGGCTTATTTGTATGTGTGGGTTTTTTTTGTAGACCAAAATGACATAAACTGGATCGAACTGCCACAGAACTAGACCGATCGTACGCTTCTCATTGCCGTATTGCACACAGAAGTGACGCGCCGTTGCTGGATTGTTTATTAAAGCAAAAAAAGTGTGAGTTGGCTTGAAGTGTGAGGAATGAGGAAAGACAAAAAATTGCAGCCAATTTCTGTTTTTTGTCGACGACCAACGGCCAACGAAAGTGAACGTGACAAACATTGTCGAATGCGCTAAATTTATAAGTCGAGCTTTTAAGCTTTCAAGGCAGCTCGAACTCTAAATTCAATTAAAAAAAACATTCTTAGGTTCTGAAGACGACGTCTGTTGATGCTTGAGGCCAATGAGTTTGGATGCTTTTCCTACCTGATGGCTTGCTTAACTTCTACCGTGGGCAGTGCGCGGGGTCCCAATTTTTTTTTCTGTTTGAACACAACTCCCTTCTACAGCAAAGAAGCTCCAAATCCTTTTTCTATCATTTCTTTAGTTGCAATGTAAGTAGCTCATCAATCCAACTAGTTAGGCCGACTAAATACCGTCTCTTTTGGTTCCAATCATTTTCACAATTCGCTTACAGAACATGACAGAACTGACTGTTGCAATTTTTGTTGTCAGAAATGGTCCTAACAAACATACATACATATAACCTTACAGAGCTTAAGGAAACAATGTGGAAATTGTGCAGAAACAAATTTGATTACAAGCAAAAACAAACAACAAAATGTTGATGTCGTCGATTGTACGAGTACTCACCATTGTTGAACTGTCAATATGAACGTGAAGACACTTTGTTTGGTGAGTAAATTGGTATGGTATGGTACGATGATTGTTTGGCTCGTTTCGGGTAATTTACGTGAACGCCAGTTGCCAAGTGGACGATATGACAACTGTCAAGCATTTACCGATGTAGTGGGTGGAAACCCGACAGCAAGCTCAAGTGAGAGATCATTGTCACGCAAATAACAAAAAAAATAACAACAACAAAAGTAGAAAAGCGCTCAGCTTTTCAAACATTAGCTGTTTGTGAGCTGTTAACTGATCGTCGTATGTACAACTAATCGATAAATTTACAAGGTTGCATGTGAGTTGAAGGTCATTGTCATTACCAGCAGTGACCGGCAACAATTTTAAATCCGAACACACACACACTCATACACTAACAAAAATATGTTTACATGCAACTTAGTTGGATTTAGAACACGCGTTCTCGTTCAATTTGATTGCCACCTCAATATGGAACACAGCATCTTTGGCATGCAAATTGTTTGCAGAATTGTTGTTGTTGCTTTTTGGCTACCATACGAAACACCAGTAGTTGTTGGCGTCGTTAGGAGTTTTACAATTGTCATTGACATTTGCTATTCGTGCATTGGATGTATTTCGCTTTCGTTTTCATTTAGCACAGTTTCTATCCACAATCTTTTTTCGCCTTTAGCTGCTTTTTTATATTTATCCGCATTTCGTGCATCTGTCCTACATACCTCAATACATATACTTAGTTGTAAGTGCGCCGCTTGTAGCACGCTTGTTGTTATTGTTTGTCAAAGGTATTGCATTAAGCTCTCTTATGCGCTGGTCCGATGTTACGGTCTTCCTCTTTATTGTCGTCATCATGTTTCGCTATCAATGTTAATTAATCATCTCTGATTACAGTGCGAGTTCGCATGTTTTCAAGCGATCGCGTTGTTGTAGGTAAGATGTGGCGGAATGAGAGACATTCAAAGTGGCGGCGTTGACAGTTGCACGGCTACTGCTCATCGTTGGGTGGTTCAGTAAGTGCGTGCGAAATCTCTATGGGCAAGTGTGTAGAAAGGTGAAGGTTGATTGCGTGGAAGTTTAAAAAATCAAACACTCTGGTGCGGGTAGATGAAAGGTAGCAGGTAGTTCAACTGAAAAAAAAGAAACAAGTGTGAAGCAGAATACGTGATAGAAGTTAACTTCCAAGTTTTCGGATCAGCGCAGAATCGTTTCGTGTTTATTTTCGGATTTCTGGGAAATAATTTTGGGATCGAAAAAGTCCCGAGAACAACGATCCTGAAAGAATGAAACAACAATCCCGAATTAATTTCGAAAAAATACTATAATGGTCTCGCAAACGGTCTCAAATTCATAATGCAAAATACCAAAAAAAGGTCCTGAAATGACTACTTAATAATAATTATCCAACTGTCTTAGAAACGTTTTCAAAATTGTCCTTAGTTATTCTAAAATACTCCTGAAAAAGTCCCGAAAAGTAACAAAATTATTCTAAAAATGTCCCGAAATGATCCTGAAAAAAAAAAACCAGGGAAACTGTCTTGAAATGATACAAAAAATTCCATATCTAATAAGACCGGACAAAAGTCCCTAAAAGCGTTGAAATTTACTCTGAAGAGTCCCGAAAGTATCCCGATATACCTCTAAAAACAATCCCGTAATTATACCGATTTCGTAATTGTCAGTTGCAGGACAGCTCAAGCTTTTTATTTTATAACGAAGATCCTGAAAGTGTTTTTATCGCTTCTGAAAAAGCTAAACAGACATTTCATGTCACAGGAAAATTACTTCTTTCGGAAAACCTGTAAAAAGAAAAGAATTTAAAAAACCTTCATCTTTGAGTCATTCAAATGCAACAGGAAACTGTAGCGTCTCTATCTAAATCTCTGCACTTTTACAAGACTTAGTACATCCATGCAAGACAATGCAATGCCAATGTCAACACATTAATTAGTTTCCTGTCAATTCGCTTTCTAATGTCAATCGAACTAACTTCCTCATTCCAGTGGTACCAGCTTTTCTAAGCAAATACATGCATTCCTATCTAAACTCGCCCTTAGAGGTATGTATGGTGGTGTATAAAAGTGCAGACGTACACATGTCTATTGTGGCTGCAGCTGTCCATAGAACATTAGAAATCTCCAACTAATTAGCTATGTTTTCAAAGTGAGCTTATTGGTGGACAGCTGCTGGGCTGGAAGTCACCGACAATGATGGGTTTCTTGAGTAAAGAGATGTACAAAGTATGCAAATGGAAGGTAGACGCAGATGTGGGGCGAAGGCAGATAAAGTGCAAGATGGAAAAGAAGGAGAGAGGGATAGGAAAAGTAAATTTTGTGGAATTTTGTAGGCGCAGAAGAGGGGCGAAAGCAGATAAAGTGCAAGATGGAAAGGGAGGAAAAGGGGATAGGAAAAGTAAATTTTGTGGAATTGAATAAAAATGTTCCGGCGAGAAAAAAAAATACATTTAAATAAAACAAAATAAAAAAATAAAATGAAATAAAATAAAATAAAATTAAATTAAATTTAATTAAATTAAATTAAATTAAATTAAATTAAATTAAATTAAATTAAATTAAATTAAATTAAATTAAATTAAATTAAATTAAATTAAATTAAATTAAATTAAATTAAATTAAATTAAATTAAATTAAATTAAATTAAATTAAATTAAATTAAATTAAATTAAATCAAATTAAATTAAATTAAATTATAATTTGTTCTTGGCGACCTTTCTTCTTGTTTATTTATGTATTTGAAGCCGGCTTATTTTAAATTAAATAAGATAAAATAAAATTATAAAAACGAGGACACTTTGAGTTTTATATATGAACGATTTAATGACTTTTCACAGTAAAGGTTACATAGAACTGACTGAGAATATGCAATGTAATTGACATGTGATAATACATATACAATGAGAGAGAGTAGTACATGGTTGCACAAATAGTATGAATACAAATGACATTTATACGGATAGATATATTTGGGTAGTCGGAACTACTTCGCCGCGCCAACACCTCCCCTCGAAGGAGTGAGACTACTTGTGATGCCCAGTGCTGTTGAGCATTTGAGGTGCTTGATGCTGCTTAAACTTTTGGTTAGGACGTCTGCTGGCATTTCTTCGGTCGGCATATACTTGAGTACGATCTTTCCGTTTTTGTGACATTCTTTGATAAAGTGGTGGCGCACGTCGATGTGTTTCGTGCGCGAGCTATAGCCTAGACTCTGAACGAGTTTTTGTGCGCTTTGGCTATCGTTGAATAATGTTACGCTTTCACACGACATATCCAAACACTTAAATATGCTTTGGAGATACATCGCTTCTTTCGTCGCTTCTGTCATAGCCATGTATTCGGCTTCAGTGCTGGAGAGTGCCACTGTGCGTTGTTTGCGTGCCTCCCAGCTGATTGCTGCGCCCGCCAATATGAACGCATATCCACTGTATGATCGTCGATCTATTGAGTTGGAACCCCAATCCGCATCGACGACGCCATAGAGTTGCTCATTGGTTTGTTTGTATAGAAGGCCGCGATCTTTTGTGCCATTTAGGTACCTTAGAATACGTTTTGCGGCTTTCCAGTGGTCCTCGTTGTAATTTGTATTGAACTGACTCATGTAGTTTACAGAAAAAGCTATATCTGGTCTGGTTGTGACTGCCAGATACATGAGTGCGCCTATTAGGCTTTGGTATGGATATTTTGCCATGTCTTCTTCGTTTAGTTTGGTTGGTTTTTCGATTTTAAAGTTTGCTTCTAAAGGTGTGCTTGCTGGTTTACATTCGGTCATATTATAGCGAGCCAATATTGATTGTATGTAATCTCGTTGCGATAAAAGCACTTGGTGTGACTTAAGATTTTGCTGAAAGTCAATGCCAACGCAACGCTTTGCCAGACCAATGTCTTTCATCTGAAAACATTCACTTAATGCTTCTTTAGTGCTTTTAAGCCATGACTTGTCGTTAGATGCCAATAGCAAGTCATCTACATAAACGGTGATTAAAAGTATTTTATTATGATTTTGCTTTGTAAAGAGACATGGATCTTCTAGTGAGGCTGTCAGGCCGAGCTGAGCTAGTTTTTCTGTTAGGCGGTTGTACCACATCAGGCCTGACTGTCGTAATCCATATAGTGCCTTCTTTAGTAGGCATACGGGTTTATGCTTTTGTAGTGCTGTGAGCCATTTATTTGCTGTATCTTCAATTTGTTTACTGTGCTTACTTATGCGCTGATGGCCCACTGGCTCACCAAATTTTATTTTATTTAAGACTTCTGTTAACATTTCTGGGACTTCCATATATACCGTTTCGTTTAGCTTCCCATTAAGGTATGCGGTGACTACGTCCATTTGGTGGATTTCTAAATCCTTCTCCGCTGCCACTGCTGCGAGCAAGCGTATTGACGTATAACGCGCTACTGGCGAGTAGGTTTCATGAAAATCTTCCCCTTTTCGCTGCCCGAAGCCCTTGGCTACTAAACGTGCTTTTCTTATACCATCTTCTTTGGTTCGTAGCACTAAACGACTTCCAACTATTTTGCGGTCAGTGGGCTGTTCTACTATGTCCCATGTTTCATTTAAAATTAAAGCTAAATATTCATCTTCAATAGATCTTACCCATTCTACGGCATCATCACCATTTTTCAATTCAGACCAGGTCGCTGGAGATTCACCAATGCTAGCAAATGCCATTTCGCATGCTTCTACATTTTCGTGTTGTTTTACGTTTTCATTTTCAGTTTCAGTGTCGGTTTCACCGATTTCGATGTCTTTAAAGATTTGGTACAGCTTTTTGGGCCTACCACGCGAACCTGTCTTAACTTTCTTTGGCCGACCCTTACCGCGCTTGACGCTTTTATCACTAACTTCCTCGTTACACGTATCGAAGTCACTTGCTGCTTCGTCGCCATCATAAGTGGGTATAGATTTTTCATTTTGTGGTAATTCTATTTCAATGTTAGTTTTTGGTTCAAATATTTCTTCATACTCTTCTTTGAAACCAGGTTCATCTAAAAATTTCACATCGCGACTAGTTAGCACGCTTCTTTTCTCTTTTGACCATAGACGGTATGCTTTTGATTCGGAGCAATAACCAATAAATACACACTGCTCGGAACGTGATTCGAATTTGTCTTTTGAATTTTTCTTATTCAATACATACGCTTTAGTGCCAAACACTTTCATGTGAGCAACTGTTGGAGTTTTACCAGTCCATGTTTTATGAGGGACTTCTCCAGTAGCTTTTGTAATGCATCTATTTCGAATGTAGCACGCAGTATTTACGGCTTCAGCCCAGAACGACGGTGGTACGCCGGCTTGCTTCATGAGGCACCTGGCCATCTCTACAAGCGTTCTGTTCTTGCGTTCAGCTACTCCGTTTTGCTCCGGAGTGTATGGAGCCGTCAGACGTCGCTTAATCCCATTTTGTTGCAAATATAAATCAAATTCACGGTTGCAATATTCACGACCATTGTCGGATTGCAGTGCCTTTAGTTTTCTGCCAGTGTATGTCTCGGCCGCGTTCTTAAATTTTTTAAACATGTCTAATACTTCGGATTTTTGTTTAATGAAATAGATTTCACACCAGCGCGATTTATCGTCTATAAACGTTACGAAATAATTTTTGCCTCCATTTGAGGTACGCCGCATAGGGCCACACACATCGGTGTGCACAATTTCTAATAAGTCTTTGGTGCGATTATCATTACACTTGGGAAAAGCTATACGTGTTTGTTTCTGGCTTACACACACTTCGCATGCCGGTAAATCGTCTTTAGGATTTATTTTCAACCCGTGTACATCACTGTTCTTTGCCATTTGTTTTAAGTCTCTTTCGTTCAAATGGCCCATACGACAGTGCCATAAATTTATATCGCTTTTAGCTTCGGACATAAATGAGTTGTTTACATTACTCTTCATAAAATATAAATTTCCACTTCGTTCCGCAGTAAACAATACGTTTTCATTTTGATCAATAACTATTGCATCATTTTTTCGGAAGTGCACTTCATAGTTTTTGTCTGTCATTTTAGACACCGAAAGTAAATTCGTACGCAGATCCGATACATAAAGCACATTTCTCAATGTTATATTCTTATCAAAACCATTCTCATTTACATTTACTTTCACATCACCTCTGCCAGTAATTTTTGTGCGGTTGTTGTTTGCTAAATTCAACACTTGGTTAAGCTCAGCCATCTCGACAAAATTGTTTTTGTCAGCGCTCATGTGAGAGGTGCACCCACTATCTAAGCACCAATTTTCATTTCCACTTGGACACAGAAAAACAGATTCATTTGCTCTTAAAGAGGAATTTTTCTCTTCACTTTTGTTTGCACTTTGTTTGTACTGACTCTTGGACCGACAGTCTTTGGCATAGTGGCCGCTCTTACCGCACTTGTAACAACAAAAATTACGTTTTATTTGCGTTCGCTTTCCATTGCTTTGCCGATCATTACTGTGTTTGTTTTTGTTATACATGTTTGGCTTATGTGCATCTCTTACATACAAAGCATCGCTGTCGCTTCGTTCGCCTTGTGCTTTTCGTGATTCCCACTCTTCTATAATTTTTACGCGCAGAACTTCTGGCTTTGGTAAATCGTCGCGAGTTTCGAGCGCGCAACGGAATGTCTCATATGAGTTTGGTAAACTATATAGCAACAAAATTGCGAGTAACTCATCACCAATTTCGACGCCGATTTCTTTTAATTTGCTGACAGCATCGAAGAATTCGTTTAGGTGGTTTCTTACTATGTCGCCTTCTTTCATACGCGAGAGTGCGACTCTCTTCAATAATGTCGCTTTACGAGCCGGACCTTTTGACTCGTATGTCGCTTGCAATTTTTGCCACATTTTTTGTGAATTTGTACACGTAGCAATTTGGTTTAATTCTGTAGAACTTATGGATAGCATTATATCAGCACAGGCCTTTTCATCGTTGATTTTCCATAAGGCAGCTGCTGGTGCTTCAGTCGGGCAAGTTTTCTCCCCATTTACGTAACCCCACAGGTCGTTTTTTATTAGAATCGCGCGCATTTGTAGTTTCCAAGTATCGTAGTTTTCCGCGTTTAGCGGCTCGATACGAACAACTCCCGCCATTTTGCAGTATTTGCCGAAAAATTCTTTATATTTTCTTTGCACAATTTTTTATATTGTTCGCGCTTCAAGTAAAGCGTTTAGCTTTCTTATTTAACGCCGCGAGATGTTTATTTTTGCTTTAAATGTAAAAGCACCGAAACTATTGCGATGGACCTGGGCCCATAACCTATAAAAACGAGGACACTTTGAGTTTTATATATGAACGATTTAATGACTTTTCACAGTAAAGGTTACATAGAACTGACTGAGAATATGCAATGTAATTGACATGTGATAATACATATACAATGAGAGAGAGTAGTACATGGTTGCACAAATAGTATGAATACAAATGACATTTATACGGATAGATATATTTGGGTAGTCGGAACTACTTCGCCGCGCCAACAAAAATAAAATAAAATTAAATAAATCAAAATAAAATAAAATTAAATAAAATGAAATGAAATGAAATGATATAAAATAAAATAAAATGAAACAAAATAAAATAAAAAAATATAAAAATCTTTTTTTTTTTAAATGGAACAGCCTAATGTGCATAGTAACTCTTCTCGCTTGTACACTTGAGACAATCACAGAGTTTGCTCCTTAAAATTATTTCACTATCTAGGCATTGACGATATGTCCAACCGTGAGTGAGACTGTCAATGTAACGAGTTCACTTTCCGCATTTGACGCTCGTTTTTATAAAAGTTTATTTATACCTCAATATGCATGGAGTTCTTAGCGTACATGTACATAAATACAACCTCCTCTACATAGATTTATAAACTTAGTTCTACTTGTAGATAGCTATTAACTACCTACCTACATCACATGCAAATGCTCTTGGCGCTCTTCACATCACATTCCTTGTCTTCCCTTTAAATAGCGCCCACAATACTTGCGCAAATGTCGTTTACTATAGCACATTATCGGCTCACAAGCATCTTAATTTATTTGTCAATGGTTGCAATGAATGAGCTGGTGATGTTCATAAAGTTGCAACTGGCTGTTAAACCAACAAGAAGCGATGGATAAAACAACAAGCAACAATTGGTTTGCATACGCAGCATCCGGAATCACTGTGGCGTTCTAGATGGATTCGCACTTATTTATATGGATATATGTTTGCAGTTATGTACGCAAATTCGCCCGCAACATATTTGATCAAGAATGGCTTTCAATTGTACAAGCAATTGCTTTTCATTTCAACAGAATGAATTTGCACTAAATTTTGCCATCAACGTACCTAATCTGCGTTTGCTGGAAAATAAAAATTAAAAAAAGCTAATTAAAGGTGCTCAAACACCCAGTTGTGCTTCAGTCGCGCATACATATTTACCGAGATTTTTATAATAAGATTTCTGAGATGACATTTTTTTTCTTGTGCTCATAATTTTTGCTGCTTTTTCAGAAGTGAACATTAAACTTTTAAACTAAAATGCAGAATTAAAAAAAAAAATGGGATGGAGTTTTTATTCATAAGTCGATAAGTGCCTACGAAAAAAAAACGCAAATTTAGCTAGTTTATATATAACTTAAAATTTGATATTGAAATGGGAAATTCTTGTAAAAAAAAATTATTGCCTATATGAATTGCCAATTTCATAGATTTTCCATCACTTTTTCTAGATTTATTGAAAAATAAAGTATGTACAAAAATAAGCTAGCAGCGAAAAATAAAAGCCCTTATAATTTTGGTTGCTATGTTGCAAGCGACAAGTTTACATCTAGTTTTCACAGTAAATTGCAGAATTTGAAGTACTTGCAAAAAAAATAGACACCAATTAAGCTAGTGAATATAATTAAAAAAGTTGATGTTAAAAAATATAAATTTTTCTAGGCTAAAAATGAATTGAAAATGTGACTCCACTTTTTGCTAGACTTATTGAAAAATATTGTAAATTAGTCGATTTTAGCATTTAGCAACATGTGAATAAAATAACACACTAATTTTTTTTTTTTTTTTTTTTTTTCAAAATTTGAAAATTTTCTGAATAAGCATTTTATTATTATTGCTAAAATTTTAATACATAGCACAGTTGGGTATAAAAAAATAAAAATAAAAATAAAAATAAAAATAAAAAATAAAAAATAAAAAATAAAAAAATTAATTCTACAAGCGCGCACTTACTGCTGCTGCTGCTGCGAGCAACAACTCTTGTTTTAAGTGATTTGATATAAATTTGATTTGACTATTTCACTTCAACGCCACCTTGAAGCGGGCAGTGTAAGCTCTTCGGCAGCATTTGGCTTAGCGACCAACTTTTTAATTTTGTTTTGTTATTTTGCCAGGCCCTTTGGCTTATCTGACATATAGCGCAACATGCTGCATATATTTTGTTTGCTATCAACATGTTGCGCCATGCATGTTTGTACGCTCTTCACACATTGTTTATGCGCTACATGAAGTTCTAACATTTTTACTATTATTGCCGAGCATGTTGTTGCTTGCACTTAGTTATAGTTGTTGTTGTTGCATTTTTACTATGCGTTCATATTTGTTGTTGGCGCGTGCGGGCCACACTTGCGTTGACACCTACACGCACACACACCTAAACGCATAAGTGCTTCCCTTATTGCCCTTTTGAAGTTCATCTCATGTGGTCACCTTTAGGTCCCTCAAAAGTGTATCTATTAATTTTCACAATAACAACAAACAAATTTATTTCATTGACGTTTTCATAAAAGAGAACCAAAAAACAAACAAACATTTCACTGTTGCCTCAGCATATCACTCTTGTGGCAGTGGCAGCGCTAAAGGGCTTTGGTTGCAAGAGTTCCTTGAAGGCGCATGCGCGTGGGTCGCATTAACTGCTGCGTTGACAGCAGCAACAAAGCAGCGATAGTAGTTTTTGTGCATTATGGTCAAACTTGTGTAGGAGCTAATGTGCAAAAATAGCAATACCATCAACAAATGTAATAATTTAGAAACTTACATCCGTAGAACCTTTGACTACGCACATACATTTTGTTGAGTTTACAACTTCAAAAATTTGTTGCTATAGCTAGCGGTAAGTTCTTTATGGCGATAGAGCTGGGAAAACTTAAAGGAATGTTGATAACTTACATGAAGGGCTGCAAGCAAAAAATACGAGATCTTGTCGCTTCCGAAAAGTAAGTTGTTGATTGGGTATTGAGGAGTGACTAAGGCAGAGGGGGTGACTAAGGAAATGTCTAAGGGAGAGGGGAGAAATAAGATTAGTTGAAAGATGTAGATAAGTATAGGTATGTAGATAGGAAAATAGATCGAACGAATACACACTCCCCGCAAAAAACAGGATCTGCACTCAGGGAATGTGGTGCCAAGTTGGGAAAAGCTGCCAAAATGTGGGGGAATTTTTGTAGTTCAAAAATGATGTTTTATCGTCTAAAAGATTGTACCGTCCAACCTAGCTCGTCTTTTTTCTGTTTCTCTGTGAAACCCCACAGCATCGCAAATCGTTCTCCGCTTGGTCCTTTCTTTGGTGGTCTCTCACTTCATTGAATTAGGTCGGTGTCTGCATACGGCTCACGTACCTTATTTTAGTATAATTTGTGCAAAAGCTCAAAGTTTAACAATTTCGGGTCAAAGGTCACGATGTAACGGTTTAAGTCATGGAATTTTATTTTTATTTTTTTTTATCTTTTTGTAATTTGATTTGCAATTAAATGGTTGTAATTGACCACTGCCCCGCATCAGCTGGGCAGTTGAATGTAGTCGTCGGCATCACCTCACCCACCGTACTACACAGCGTAATCGGCATAATCGACCCTTTTGCTATCCATATTTTTTTAAATTTTTCTCTTTGTTTGTACTCTCATTGCTGTTTAGTTAGCAAACATTGTTGTCATGATCAATTTGCTCCAATTTCATGCTTCAAAAAAAATTGCGCACATTTTTAACAACTTGCAACCTAATTTCATTTTGTTGCTGCCACAAAACGCTTGTTTTGTGTTAATGTTGTTTGTTGTTGTTTTTCGTTTTTTTACTTGTTGTGTTGTTGTGTTGCGCGGTTTCATAGGAAAAACTCATTGGTAATCTACAATTCATAATTCAGACGATGACATGGCAAAATGTTGTTGATTTTGGAAATTTACAAACGTCAAATGCAAAATAGCAACAAGAAAAAGTAGGAAAGAAAAAACGCGGTTACACCCAGCGAAAATAAAAAAAATAGAACAAGGAAAGCTCATGTTGACCTTGCACATTTATGGCACCCACTGCCGATCGTTGGAGTACAACGTTTTTGGTTAGAAACGTGCTGCAGCATGGTGACATGAGCGAAGCAAAAACACAAAACAAATAGTCACAAACACACATACACATACATATACATTGATGTGTAAACAATGACCCTGCAGCGAGCTCAGTAGCTAGTGAGACAAATATCTGGTTCAGAACTAGAGCTAAAAGGTCAACTAACAGCTAGTTCACTAGAAGGATACCAACCCCGAATACATGCTGACCAAGGTATTACCAGAGAACCATTTTTTTGGAGCATGGCTGAGAAGATTTCATCAGATCCATTTAATCTTTTCAGATGTTATAAACTCCTCCAGTAGGCAGTCCACTTTTTTGCTTCGATTTAGCTCGGTCTATAGCCTGGAAAGTGTGTTTTTCCTTCGTCTTTCTCTACAAAAGACTGGCAAGATCCTTAGATAGAATCTTTCTAACTATCGAATATTCCTTTCTTGGCTCGATAGATAAGCAAAACTTGTTCCAGGATTCTTCTTTTGCCTTTCAAAGCACCTTTTCATAACCTCTAAGGCTATTCTCTCAGTTTATAAGGAACCCACTCAGGTTGAATAATCTCCCTGACTCTTCATAAATTTTAAAAGATCCGCATTTTAACAGGTAAGATATTTCTTTTTGCTAAAACTAGTTGGGAAAGCTGCCCTCAAAGTATACTTGATGGTATTCACGAGCTCGCGACTCCTGCTGTTGTTGTTTGCCATGACCTAGAAGGTTGCGACTCCTGCTCGATGAGATTTGTGACCCGTGTTTTTTTATTTTCTTCACAGGCGACTCCTGACCTCCTCCGGTGGACCATCCCGATTACGCGGCATTCAGGATGAGGTGACGCCGTGAGCTACCTCTACTAGTAGTACTTTTAAAAGCACTAGTCTCACACCCGTTCCGAACCAAAATTTTTTCCTACTGGCCAGTTATTGAAGAAATAAATAATAGTTCGACGAACACCCAAGCGCCTGGTTACGTGTGTAACGGTACTCGCGGCTTAATTGTCATTGCTGGAGAGCAAACTGGATAAAAAAAAATCAAAAAACAAAAACAACAGCAACAAATCAAAAAAAGTTCAAAAACAAAATAGCACTGTAACCATGACCAAATGTGGCAGCCGTCATTGCCCTAAGCAACGCTTTGGCTCGGGTGATGTGGGGTGTGGTATTTGATGAATTGAACTGTGCTGCCGTTCAAGGATCTCGCAATATGTAGAACTGGCTGTACTTATCGATTCAAACCGTTTAGGTCATTGTTGTTGCTTTAATTGACGGTGAGTGAAGTGATGTTATTGTTGTTGGCAGCGACATTATTATTGCTTGTGTAATACATAGTTGTTGTAACCTTAGCTTATTGTTGTTGTTATTGGTTTTGTTGCATGTTGACTTTAGTTATGACATGTTTTATGTGTCCATGTATGTGTATGTGTGTTTGGCACAAAGTTAGTACATATGTACCACGTAGTATTTGTACCTTGTAACGGCACGCTCGTGGTACGCCCGACGTTCGCTATTTGCTATTCAATCTTCTATGCTAATTTTCGTATAAGGAGGAGGTTAAGAGTTCTCAGTTGTAATGTGGCTCAGCTGTTGTTCTATTCGAAAGGGTGCTCTATTCGAAATCAAAATTCGATTCTAATACATATCGGTACTCTGTAGTTCTATTCGAAATTTTGATCTAACCAAAATCAATATTCGATTCTAATACGCATCGGTACTCTGTAGCTCGATTCGAAACGTTGCTCTATTCGAAATCAAAATTCGATTCTCATACATATCGGTACTCTGTAGTTCTATTCGAAATGTTGATCTAACCAAAATCAATATTCGATTCTAATACGCATCGGTCCTCTGTAGCTCGATTCGAAATTTTGCTCTATTCTAAATCAAAATTCAATTCTAAGACATATCGGTACTCTATACTTCGTTAAAATTAATTTTGGAAGATATGATGATGTTGGCTAATTCATTTTCAATCAAAAAAGGGTTTTTGATCAAATTTAAATTTTACTTGTAGTCATTACAAGCCGCTAGTCGTAGATAACGGTCATTCGTGTTGTCATTGTCGGCAAACCACCAACTTGGAGACACATTAGAATTTTTGCTGGAAACATGCCGAATTACAACGTCAAACACAGCTTTAAGCAGCACCAACACACACGTACATCCATACATGCGAGTAAGTAGGTGATTCTCATGGACTTATGTACATACATACCTCACCGAGCTCATATGTACATATCCCAATCATGTGCTCGCCTGACTTAAAGTATGCTATGTTGAGCGCAACGCTGATGAGTCCAGTCAGCGCAATGAAGTTATTAACAATGCATAATCATGTCCGTTTACTCTAAAATGGGCGTACGTGACAAATTCCCAAAATGCAACCACTAAACAGCCAAAAGAAATAACACTTGAGAAAACTGCAAGTTCGCATAGCAGTAAAAAAAAAAAACTTCATATCAACTAGATATCGTCTGTACGAAGTCATAGTCGAAGTTGTTAGCTGAAAAAGACTGTCTGCCATGTGCTTGCGCTTGTCGGATGATTATCTACATTTGGCAACTGTTGGCAGTTGTTGTGGCAGCAAAGTAATATTGCTTGGCAGCCGTTTGCCAATATGGTGAATAGGGCGAGCGTGCGGTCGACCACAACAAAGTCCATCATAATGAACTGGAGTGGGAAGGATAATCTCATGTGGATACATTTTTAGAAGAATATGAGCACGTACTTACATATGTATGTGTGCTATATGGCACGGAATCATGGACCCTACATATGTGAAGCTTAGTGGATGCAACTTGACGTATTTGAGAGAAAAGTTTTACGGAAGACTTCTAAGGTATTCGAATCGAAAATGGGATGGCCCATGTTGTGTGAATGTATGAAGAAAATCTCGTCCAGCAGGTATACTTAATGGTACCCGGAATTGGAAAAAGTAGGAGAGTGAGAACATCACTTTAGTGGCACCTTTCGCTGGGTACCCATTAACTAACTAATTCCGGGTCTGCCTGGTACACATATTCTCTAAAAGTGTTAAATGGACAACAGCTGATCGTTTGACAGCTTAGCGGAAATTAAGAACAAAAATTCCTTCAACTCAAACTTTGCAACTTCTCACTGAGGGAGAACCATATTAACTCTCATTTCTGTGCTCTCAGTAGTCAGAGAACCAAGTACCAGAGTGATTCTATTTCTAACTCGTTCGGGATCACAGCTTCTATTCGATAAACTCGTTGCAAATTTAGATTTTCGCAGAGTCACTTCAGATTTAGAATATTCAGTTCAAGCAAGTCGCTTACGTCTTATGTAGGTTTGTAGTGTTGCAATGATTTTCCATTTTTATCCAAATTAAACAAACAAAAACAAGAGTTAGTTGCAGTTCAATTAGGCGTAGGTGCTTGATCAACACTTGGTCTATATTTCAATTGGCATTAAATACAATATAGGAAGGAATTTTTATTGAGTGTTGTGCTAAATATTTCATCAAATGTAAATATGTTTGTAGTTGTACTCTTGTGTCATAAATATGTAAGCGCATAGAAATGCATGGATATCAGACAAAAAGCTATGTTCACCTAGCTATCTTGAGGAATGCGGGTAAAATTTATTACAAATGAAAATGAAATATTTCGATTTTGTGCTCATAAAAAAAATGTGGAAAATATATTTGCTAAACAAATCATTTAAAACCAAAAAAAACCCTTCCAAATAAACCACATATTACACCAGCAATAGATCAATTATCAGCATCCTGACATTTGTTCTTACTATGTAAACAAATTAAATTTTCTCCATAATTCATCAACTAACAATATGGGCTCTATGCAAACTAATCATTTGTTGTAA